>CM075868.1:20092079-20692079 GCA_038021265.1 Cyprinella venusta | reverse complement strand
AAAAAATTACATTTTTCAGCCGATAGCAATATGCTCGCCGATATATTGCGCAAAATTCAGGTCATATGAATACAAGAATTTGAACGGGCAACGTCAACGGTAGCTACAGTATTTCAAGATTCAAGATTAAGAGTTCTCTAGTTTCATTACTTTTGCAGAGTTGTATTAGTGCAGACTTTATGCTCAATAACAATTTTAAAAGAGTGCCTGTCGAGAACTCCAGAGATCAGCAAACGCAATAGACCAACCCCAGAGAAGGAAAGAGGAACATAGCCCGCTTGCCAAAAGCAGGGTGTTTCTAGTTCAGAGACGGCACTCTCCATTATTAAGCTTTGGCCATGTAATAAGGCGAGCTCTATCTGTGGTGCTGTTTGCCAAAAGGAGGGACTTGTGGTTGCTCCAAATGCGACAGCATTGACTCTGAATGCACTGGCCTACATTCATTGTGTGTTGAACTATTTAGTAAAGTGCCCTAGGGCTCAACTTGAGTGTCTGCTCTTAACTTCATTTGATATCTATTAATGATATGGGTCATTATAATTTTAGACTATAACACTTTCCAAAAATGAGAAATGACTGGTACACTTACACATTTTCATTTGTTTTTCATCTGTCTCGACGAACCACCTAAATTGGTTAATCTTTTTTTGGGTGTGATAACAGGTTCCCTGTGTGTATGTGTTTTTTTCTTTCTTTCTTTCTTTTTAAGAAGGGCCTCCACATTCAATTCGATTCACTGCTGGGCTGAAATAAAGGCTAATAAATAAGATAGAGAAAACATATAAGCAAGAGATTTTGAGTTATTTTCACAGGCACAAGTCTGCAACTTACACAGAATTATAGATTAAACTGTGGATGGATGACTTTCTTTTATTTCTCCTATCCACACCAAGTCTGAATATTCATAGTGAATCTTCATTGCATAAAATATGTCAGTATAATATCTCACTATAATGGAGAAATTTGCTGTGAAGCATATTAACTTGTAAAGATAATCTAATATTTAAACTTATAGATTTGGTCCTCAAATTTGATTGGCCGCAGGATACATTGTTTCAGTAGGAGTCGTTGAATTTACTTTTTATGTTCAAATACACTGATTGATTCTTGTTTGGAAATGTTTTCATTGAAGGAGGAGAGTATATTGTGTTACAAATGTTAGCTATTTTAACTTCAAATATTAACTTTATGTTTAGAGAGTGGTAAAAAATTATAATTGAATTATGTATAAATTATTGATGTTTTATCATATTAAAGCTACACTGTGTAACTCTAACTTTATTCTTAGCTAAAAGCACTTAGTTCTTTCAAAAATATATGTGCTCATTAATGTATATTTACTTCGTTCAAGTAATAAAGTATTCTCGTGAGTGTATAATATGCCATTGAAAATACATACGGGTAAGGGGTTCTAATGTCGGTCGTCATGTTGCCCCTCCATCTTGAAAGTACATTAGCCAAAGAGGGACATACCCGTTAAGTCAAGCTTCGCCTTTCGCGTTTACGTTTGAGTTAACACTCATGGACGAGGTCGAACTGGAAGCCATGTTAATCTTGGACTACATTGGCCACCGTAGGAGTTAAAACGAAATTGGAATTGAGAGGAACAGAAGGTAATATTCACTAGATGGTCATATACATTTTCACTGCTAGATGGGGGTAAAAATCACACAGTGTAGCTTTAAATGCAACAATTTCTAAATCTATGAAGCTTTCAGAATGTTTTTAATATGGTTTCATATTAGATTCATAGATGTTCAGGTAATGTGGTGGGAGGAGGTTTGAAGGGGATTGTAATGTTTGTAATGATGGTACCTGCGGCGTGCGCGGTTTGTATGGTGAGCTGCTCTCTAGGTCAGCAAGGATGCTGGTCAGGGAGTCGATCTCAGCGTCTAGACTGGAACGCCTCTCTTCTATAGTTTTCCCAGGTCCTTTTATCTGAAACAGACAGACACAATAACCTGTAAAGAAAAGTCTTTTTAAAAAAGTGTTGCTTTAAATCAGCTAATCACAGTTGAACATGCAAGCTAAAATGAAAGAAAAATAACTAAATATTATACACAAAGAAAGGCAATTTAATGCTTAAATACAGCACATCTTCCACTGTGGGCTACCATTACACAATACCTTAAGCATTTAGTAATGGTTTCTCTCTTTCATTTGATGGTCTTTGTGTTTTGTCATTACATGTTCATTAAAATTAATCGTTGCCTCAGACATTTGGCTGAAAGTGAACAACTGTAACAATAAGACATGATTGTCTGGGAGAGAGTCTTTAGGAGAAAATCTTAATGATGTGAAAAAACAAAACAAAAACAAATAACGCTTTGTTGGTGAGACAGCTCATCTCATTAATTGAATCCCCCCCCCCCCCTCTCTCTCGCTCGCTGTCCGCTTCATCTGTTTTCACTCTACTTGAAAGTTTCACCGTCTCCAAAACTAACAATAACAAAGTCTCAATCTCACAAAGTTGTATTCACACTTTGATAGCAGGATTCTTTTTAAGATGTTTACATCGAGGTAGCACAGCACATCCATAAATAAATATCCCACCTCACATAATCTAAATATTGGTGTTATGCAGAGTGTTCACACCAAGTCTCCAGGTAGCAGCACAAAATATTCCAGAGATCCAATTTTCATTTAGAGACCCCTCAAAAAAGCTGGACCAAATTTCCTGACCAATGTGACTGTAGACACCTTAAAGAGCACATATCATGGATTTTTGAAAATGACTGTTCATGTAGTGTGGACTATAGCTCTAAGGGAATGAAAACATCCTGCAAAGATTTATATCTGAAAGTGCACCGTATATAAAGTTATTGTCTTTCAAAAGTGAGAGTCGACTCTGAGTCCATGAAATGAATTGTTTTTGAAACGAGTCATTAGCTGTTACATCGTGACGTAGATAGGTCATTGGCCGCTCCCAACAACTTTTTCGCGCATACGGAAGAGTGAACTTGAAGTGACGTCTAGAACTCATTCAAATACTTCAGCTGAATCGCATCATGTCGAGAAGACGCTGTGTTCTACATTGCAAAGACAGTTCAGCCACTTGTTTTCATTGTCCAGGGATGAGCATGTGAAGAATCAGTGGTCAGAGTTCATATTTGCAACGCCCAACGCATCCCATAAATCTCCATCAACTGCAAGATGCAATCCTACCAATATGGGCCATCATTTCTAAAGAATGTTTTCAGCACCTTGTTGAATCAATGCTATGTAGAATTAAGGCAGTTCTGAAGGCGAAAGGGGGTCAAACAGTATTAGTATGGTGTTCCTAATAATCCTTTAAGTGAGTGTACACGCACTATATTGCCAAAAGTATTGGGACACCCCTCCAAATCATTGAGCAGGTGTTCAAATCACTTTCAAAGCCACAGTTGGCCACAAAGTGGAAGCAATTTGGAACAACAGCAACTCAGCCACGAAGTGGTAGGCCACGAAAAAAAATCACAGAGCAGGATTCAGAGCATGCAAAGACGCACAGTGCGCAGAAGTCGCCAACAGTCAATAGCTACAGACTTCCAAACTTTGTGTGCGATTTAGATTAGTTCAAAAACAATCCGTAGGGAGCTTCATGGAATGGGTTTCCATGGCCAAGCAGTTGCATTCAAGCCTTACATCACCAAGTACAATGCAAAGCGTCAGATGCAGTGTTAAGCACGCTGCCACTAGAGTCTGGATTTTGCGGTTGTGCTAAGTGTAAAGTTTGGTGGAGGGAGAGTTGTGATGTGGGGTTGTTTTTCAGGAGTTGGGCTTAACTCTAAATGCTTCAGCATACCAAGACATTTTGGACAATTTCATTCACCCAACTTTGTGGGAACAGTTTGGAGATGGCCCCTTCCTGTTCCAACATGACTGCGCACCAGTGCACAAAGCAAGGTCCATAAAGACATGGATGAGCGAGTTTGGTGAGAAGGAACTTGATTGGCCTGCGACCCAAGCCTTCTCATCCAACAGTGCCTGACCTCACAAATGCGATTCTAGAAGAATGGTCACAAATTCCCATAAACATACTCCTAAACCTAGTGAAAAGCCTTCCCAGAAGAGTTGTAGCTGTTTTAGCTGCAAAGGGAGGGCCAACTCCATATTGAACCCTATATATATTATTTTTTGAAAGTAACAATTAAAATGGTTTGGTCCAAGCTTTTGTGGGGGGTTTCTAAATGAAAATTGTATTGTTGGAATACTTAAGTTCATTAGATTATGCTTTGATTAATTTATAATGCATTTAATAAATGCACTTTACTTGAGCAGTGAGGCACAACTGTTTAGTAAATTGGCAAATTACTCTGGCTCTGGTTTCTAATATAATAGAAGGCAACCTAAGAACTTCCCAACTGTTCTAAAGCAAAAGCTGTATATAACAATTGACTCCAAAGTTGAAGTCTTGGATGAGCAATACATCTGAAATCACTGACTTCTGTCCTTTATGTCAGAGAGGGAGCAAAGAACAAAACTATCAAAGGCATTTGAGGAATGGCAGCCATGTGACAAAAAAAAAGGTGTGAGGAGCAGACTTTGACAGCATTTTCACTCCTCATCAAAGGGGGCAAAACAACCTTCTCCCCTTGTGGCTGAAGGACACTGATATCTCTTCTTGTCCTCTGTGGCTTCTTCTTTCTTTTCCATCATCTTTACATGACACTAGATAAATAATGCCCTTTATCTGAACTGACATAGCTTTTGCGAGTAGTTTTGGTGAATGAGCATTTAACACTGCGGCTGTGATATAAAGTGTAGTATTGAAATGGGGAATTTTTAAATAACAAAAATAATAATTTGTTCATAGAAAAGGGGATACCCCCATATGTTTTTGCTGAGGGTTAGGAGAGGAGAGGAGAGGTTATTGCCCAAGGCACTGAGGATTTGGATAATTTAGATATCCGTTTGGATTGCCTGTCACAACTTATTACAATCCTAAAATGCCTCTACTTGGAGCTGAGCTTTTCAAACAATCAGGGGAAAGGGCAAACAAAGATTTGCATCATCAATGCCAAGGTCCTGAACTGAGATGAACGTAAACTTGGACATTGGGTGGTGATGGCGCAGTGGATATGGCACATGCCTTTGGTGTGAGAGACCTGGGTTCGAATCTACTGTGAGAAATCAATGTGTACCTGAGCAAGACACTTAACCCCTAGTTGCTCAACCTCTGACATATATAGAAATTGTACGTCGCTTTGACGCTAAGCGTCAGCTAAATGAATAAATGTAAATGTAAACAGAGGGGGCTAAACATTAAGAATGAAATGCACCTGCTGTTTGCGTTGTTTAGCACTAGATTCACTAAATAAATTATTCAAAGCAGGTAACGGCACAAAGATGGGTATAATGCTGAATCCTATTGGCTCAATTCCTGGTCTTGTGGGTTCGTTCTGAATTCTAAGTGGCAATCGCAGATATTTTACTTGGACTATACAAAACCTGAATTTGCATATAAAAGCATCTGTCAAACGTAAATATGAGGAACAACTGCTGCCATAATCGATAGAAAATGTACACAAACATCTAAATTAGCTTACAGTATAGCATAAACAATATATGGCAGCAATTAAATGTAAATATAGTATGCTATAGTCTGTTGCGTGAATGTGTTGTAAATAAATTTAGAACCGTTTCAGAACAGTTTAGGTAAATAAGGGAGATAACTACACAGTGAGTTCCCTATGATTATGTGATCTAAAACAATTTCTGAGGCTATTTCCATAGTGCAATTCCCTGTATTGTTTCATTATTAATTACACTGCGTGCAGCAATTTATAAAAGAATCAAGACTTTTTATTTATTTTAGGCATGTTCCTATAGCAACCAAGAATGAGTCATGGACATGCCACAAAAAGATTTGCAGAAAAGGACAAAAAAAAAAAAATACTGTAATAGCTCATATTGGAAAATGCACACTTACACAAGTAAGCAGCCCCTATTTTGAGAGATGTTTTAGGTGAATTATCTTAATCGCATTAGGAGGACTGGACAGTCCGTTCAAGAGAAGGACATAGTGTTACGAAAGAAAAGGCATAACGATCTAATGAAGCACTTCCATCAGTTATGTAAGCCATCCTTTTGCATTCTGGTAAGCACCGTTTGAAGAGAGGAAGCTGATTTAAGTGCTGAGTTTAATGAAAAACCACAGAGACAGATAAGTGAAGTTAAATAAAGACTGCATGTGTTGCTACGTGTTCTGTTGCGGGAAACAAAATAATTTAGGCCAAGTATCATTTGATTATTCATGTTCACCACGGTACTCCGGCCTCTTCCTCTTGTTAGTTCTGCTTAGATGCAGAAATAATTCAACATCCCCTTTTTCATTCATGAAAGATGTAGAAAACTGGAATAAGGGAAAGCTGCGGGTCGAGCGGATTGCCACTCGTTTTCGGTAAATACTCACACGCATAAACACAGAAGTACTCTTATCAGAATCAAGGGCTAAAGGTCTTCAGGGGAACGGCGTGCTGAATACTACAAAATGTGCTTTGTGGATTCCTTTCTATGTCACAAACCATCTGCTGCCACTGATCTCCTCTCATCTGAGATGTAAAGTCGGATAAACTGACTCCAGGATGCCATTCATTTCTACAGAGGACTCGAGATCCTCGCCTCCACAGTCTGATGTCTTTTCTGCACTAGCCTAATTATCCACCAATAACACCGTCTGCCGTTCGCTGACTCCATAGAGCTAGATCAACAAAAGCGCTGATTCCCTCTGGACAGGCTTCCTCCCTTGCAGCGCACCATTCGTGGGAAAGCTATCCAGTGGGGGGGTTTTATTAGAGCAGAGAACATGCCTGTAGTCACATTTTGAGCAACAAAAAAAGTGTCCTTATTTAAAAAAAAAAAGAAAAAAAGAAAGAAAGAAGCTGAACCACTGATGAAGACTTTACAAGCATCTCGCACACACAAAAACAGCGACTGCACACCTGGTCAAATTGCAACTACACGGACACATTATCAACAGGCCGGAGCGAAAAAAATGCTGGAAAAGTAAAAATGACCTCCTTCTGAACTATTGTACCATCAAACTAAATAATGTGAATAGTTTTGGGACACATTTTTATCAGTCCATTGATTCCCTGGGAGTCAAAAAGAATACAGGAATACAGAAAGTTGGTGTTAAATAATTAAAAATTCAATGAGTAATACTGATGAATATTAGGCAGAAAAAGTTTTGAGGCTGTAGTTTAAAGGGATACTCCACTTTTTTTTTGGAAATAGGCTCATTTTACCACTCCCCCAGAGTTAAACGGTTGAGTTTTACCATTTTCGAATCCATTCAGCCGATTTTCTGATATTTAGAAGAATATCAGTAACCAGATTCTGTCTCATTGTTTCTGGTTTCTGGTCTCATTGACTTCCAAAGTAGAAAAATAAAATATACTATGGAAGTCAATGAGACCAGAAACTGTCTGTTTACTGATATTCTTCTAAATATAAGAAAATCAGCATTCAGAAACAGTAAAACCCAACTGTTTCACTCTGGGGGAGTAGTAAAATAAGCCTATTTCCAAAAAAAGTGGAGTATCCCTTTAATGGCTGGACAATTGGTGTTTGGTTCTAATGGGTGACTGACTCCCTGAAGGGGGAAATGACGGAGGTGAACCAATAGGTGTCAGGCTTCTCTGTGGCCTCGCTCATTTCTAAAGGGGTGCCAAATGAACTAAAGAGAAATATAAACAACTAGGGCACACGCCTGGTAAACAGCCACAAAAAGAGATGCAGACTTGGCTTGCCTTTTGTCTGTTTGTCGTAAACACGCATGAAAGGGATCTGAAGGTTGCTGTGCGTATTAAAGCAAGGTTCATGCACCTTTGGGTCATTTTAATTTCTGCAATAGACAAATGAATGACTAAAATTAAGCCAGAGTTATCTCTTAAAAAATGATTTGCATGGAAAAATGAATGGACACAAAAGTATTTTTTTTATTGATGTCAGTGGAGGAGAGGCTTTACTATGCTGAATAAACTGCTTTTGTGGGGAAAAAGTATATCATTTAATGAATCGACAGCCAATCTTCAACGTTTTGTTTTTGATTGATCTACATAATTTACAGCTGTTTTAAACGTCCCTGATCCCAATTCACACCTAAACACTATTCTATGCCATTTTGTAGTGATATAAAACATGACTTAACATTTCACTGTAAATAATTATATCTATAAAGTAAGCAAGATCATATTTTTTTTAATGTCTTTACAGTTTCAGAACATAAATCCTGCATTGATTCAGTCTTCCACCTGTTCTTTATAGTGACAAGTTAATTATGGGCACATTAAGGTTAAACTGCACCTTATCTCTGCATTTGGAAGTGTGTTTAATGATTAAGAAGTTGTTCTCTGTAGTCCTTTAAGAAACACACTCGCAACACAGATTCTCTATTTTGGATTCAAAGCGGCACAATTCACCAAAAGGCGACAGCTTTGGGGAATTATTTGTAAATACATTAATCATGGAAGTTAATTATCAAATATAAGAAGTTATTTTTTGGATTGTGGAAGTTACATTCAAACTCTTTGTGCCTCAAAATTCTAAAAGGGCAAGTGCCTCCTCAGTTTGAATGGACATAATGCCTCATTAAGTATATCCCAACTATTCATTTACAGTTTACAGTAATTGAGTCATATTACAGTTGCAGGCTGCACGAGACTTAATTGCTTATACACCAGTAACTTATTGATGATTTCCATTCCTTAAAGGAACACTCCGACTTTTTAGGACTTTAGCTGATTCTATTACTCCAACTCTGAACAAACTCTCTGCTCAAACTCTCTGAACAAATCACTCCGCCCAAGTAGCAGTGCTTCGCCTTCTGGGAATATAGTTCCCAATATTTACACGGTTAAAAGATGGCTGTGTCTCATATGACCTTGTTTTTTGTACACTCTGTGACAATACAAATCACAACATGTAAATAGGAAAATGTTTGTGTTATTTTGTCCCTTATTTGGGATTAGTATGCTAGCTGTAGCCATTTACATCCAGTCTTTGTGCTAAGCTAGGCTAGTGGCGGGTGCGTCAGACAAAGTTACAGCACGCACGGAGATAAAAAAAAGGTATGTATGGACTTATCTAATTCTGGGGAATATGGTAAACAAGCTAAAGTCCCAAAAAGTCAGAGTGTTCCTTTAACATATTGTTAAAAAAAGAATATAAAGCTTTGTTTCTCCGTCATTTACGTGGATGTGCTAAATATCACAGTGGTGATGATACACCGTATAAGCTGCTAATACAAAGTTGAAATATTATTTACCAATTATATTTCACCAATATATAATTATATTTACCATTTGTTCATGTGTGTGGACACATTTCATATGGCCAATTTGACCGACTTTTCACTGACAGAGTGTTTAAGATAAAAATGGGGGCTGATGCACAGTGAAGCACTGTAAGGCTTATATGCAGTGTATTTGCTCTATAAGAGATGTAAACTTGCAAGAAATATATGTAACAGCCAAACATTTTACAGAAATATTGAGACTAGTTTGCATAGTGGTAGCCTACATTAACTATTATTAAGGGGGATGGGACTAAGGCGTTTAGGGCCCTCGAATCAAATATTAGCAGTAAACTAAATGTTTTTACTCATGAAACAAAACATTTGAAAAGTAGCTTGATTCTCATTATTTTGTTTCTTAAACAAATCAACAGACAGTTTGTCATTTCTAAAATAAAATGACCACAAGGGACACAGACCAAGCAAGTGACCTGAATTTATATTAAGGTTCCGAAATCGAAGATCACTTTGAAAATCAGAGATTCGAAATCTGACTTAAACTGGAAAGTGCTTAGATTCTGACAACAGCAAACAAACAAACAAATAAAATAATAAAAAATCCACAAAACAAATGTCAGGTCAAGTCAATCAATTAATGTTAGTGATCAGGTCACTAATTAAAAAAGCAAATTTGTTCACTGTATGCAACTTTGAACAAAAGGTCAGATTTCTTTGCTTCCACTGAAGCACATGATTTGGAACACTCACAAATCATGTTTGTTTTCACAAGTCTGTGCAGTTCATGCCAGCTTGGGTGAATGATATCATTAAAGATAAAAGGGGACATTCCAAATACTGAATATTAGGTAGATATCAAATAATAAATCCTGTTCATACGAATTTCAAATTTTCATTCATGCTGTTAATATCATTTTTAAATAAAAACAGTTTTTTGTCTTTAGACTCTGGAGGTCATTTGTAAGTTTGGGTGTACTGTATATTGTGATGACCGGATTAGCAAATCTCACCTGAAAACCGAATGAGGTCTCATCCATGGCCGGAGGAGGTGGGAAGCTGGAAGGGGACGGGAGCCCACTGATGTCAATGGCAGATGGAGGAGGCGGAGGATAGTCCCCTGTTAAATAAAACATATAAAAAATGAGACAGCAAGAAAACATACAATCAATCAAACATGTTTAAAGGCAAGACACCATAAGTACTATGATAAACTCTCTTCCTCAGGGATGAATCAATCCACAAAAGGTCGGAGTGGGTGGAAAACTTTTGTAAAATCTGATCGATCAAGCTGACATAAATCGAACACACCTAAATGTCACAAGAGGCCAGATGAAAGCTTTAAGGAATATAATACTTTCACATAAAATGATGATTAACTACATTTTGTTTATATCTACAGCCTTCTTACAACATGCCGGCCCGTGTAAGTACTTAAGTGTTAGAGTGTGTAGAAATTGAAAGGAAGGGAGGCTTACACACACTTACCATATTGTCACTGATAGATTAATACATTTAACAGCAACTATTTGGTAAACTAAGATGGTCTAAGCCGTAAGTAGGTGTTTGTACAGATTGAAAACGTAAGTACTGTGCTCAAAACAAGTTAGATGGGACATTTGTTCAGCCAAGTGTGTGGCAATAAGCCAATCGCAGAGTTGTAAAGTCCACAGCTAATCCAGGGATTGGGTTCCACTGCATGTTTCAGGCAGGATCAAAATCTGCTTGCCAAATTATATTCTGATTTGGCTGCGCTCGGCGTCCAATTTAGGACTGAATCATTTGACCGTCTAAGTACCAATCCACAAGTGAGCTTTCCAAATTACAGCATTTTAGAGGCATTAGGAATACACTGCTTTATCATGAGTCTTTGGATGTATTTTTATTCTAGATTAGTTTCACATTATTGTTGTCATTTGTATCTGCCGTTTGGATCTAATTGATGTCGGAAATTTTGTCTACTTGCCGACTTAATTAACTACGGTCTTGAAAAGACTAAAATCCTGAAATGTGAATGCAGACAGAATGTCACATGCCTAACTCTTGTACGACATAAAATTGCGGTGAACATGGCATCAAAAATTCCCCAAGAGGACATTACGTGAACTGTAATAACCTTGTGACCTCTGTTAAAACTCAAACACTGATATAAGCGTCCTACTTTCCCCTTTCCCCTCCTCTGTTGATCTCTATTTATACTTTTCTTTGCCTTAGCTAACATCCTAAAGTCACTTGTAAGTTGCAAGTTGACATGAAATTATTATCTCAAGTTCCTTAATACCTTATGTCTCTTCGTCATCCAATGATTTTTTGGATTTCTCAATTCAGGGCAACATGAGAGATGTAAATGTTTCAAAGATGGCATGATTTATTGAGGAGCTCTGGAAGAACTGGGCAAATAGAGTCCAAGAGAGGGAGGTATGGGACAATACCTTGAACTACAGAGCAAACTGAAAGAGGAAGTTAGTCTTTAACAAAACGTGGCTAAGAACAGACATAAAGACCATACCAGCCCGATCTTATGAGAAAATGCAACTATTTTGAATAAATAGTACGTAGAAATCATAAATCTGTATGAGTTTGTACAACTTCAATCATGCAAAAACAAGATTTTTAGGAAAAAAAAAATCAAAGTGTCAAGGTCCAAAAAATGTACAGTAAATTACTATGTAAATAATGACCAGTTAGACTGACTCTTTTTTTTAAATGTCAACAGTCTATAACCTCTCAACGACAGTAATTTTTCACTCTAAACAAGCACGATGGAGATGCCCTAATACTATTAATAATAGCTTTGCTTTTTTCCAATATCAAGTGAGCTGCCTTCATGAGATGCAGCCTTCCAAATGTGAAGGTTGATATAAAACCTAAATTATTTATTTGTTTTGGCCACATTATAAAGGCAAAATTACATATAACTTTCACAGAGAAGTCAAGTAAAAAGAAAAATGGCCGATAAAAGAAATGCTTACTATACCACTGTTCGTAATCTTTAGTAGGGTTATAATAATAGTCAGTAAGGTTTTTTATAGTAATAGGCTTTATGTTGAGTGTCACGTGACCAAACCGGAAAACAGGTCTCATCGCATCCGCTTGTCAGAGAAAGTGTTAACGGCCGTAAGACCTCACTACGATATCTATGGATTTTTAAGGTAATCAGCTAACCTACCAAGTTCACTTTGTTATTGGCGTTTTATTCCATTTAAATATCTAAACGTTACTGTGAAGAAGAAAAAATATAAAACGTTTAAATATCAATCTGCGCATGTGAGGGACATTGGTTATGCTAATCTTTGCTCGCTCCTTTTAAGTTATCTTGAGTAAAACCGCAAAAAATTTCATGAAGCACATACAAAAGACCTGGACCGGAAGCGATGCGACCTGTTTCACAGAATGCGGAAGTAAGTTGTGCATAGAGACTATTCATATTTTTTAGTAATTTGTTCTCATTGGAGTGCGTTATTCGTTCGTAGCAGAGAGTTGATGTCTAAGGCCACGTCGTCCACACAGTCGGTGCGTTCCCTATCCGATTTTTTTTCCTCGTTCTAAAAAAAAAAATCCATAAACACGGCGCCGTCTCAAGAAATATCTGCGTACACACAAAACCACTGAAACCGACTGAAAATGGTGTAGTATATATGCCAGACCAGCATGGGGCGCTGTAATTCTGCCACAGAGATACACTATACATGGAGAAGAAGACTTTGAGCATGCACAAAACCTTGCGCGCTGTATGCGAACCAAGAAGAAGAAGACGAAGATGCTGTGTGACGCAGCCGACACGTGATGTGATGACATCATCGTTCCACAAAATATACGGATTGACTGTACACACGAATCCGCAAGGGTGTCATGTTCAGATTTATCCACTTTGGGACCCGGTTTCGAAAAATAGTTTCAAATAAATTTCACTCTCCCAAAATGCCGGATTCGTATGGACGAAACGCCAATACGATAAAAAAAATTATATGTATACAGCAAACGCATCTTCGTGTGGTCACTTATGAGGTTCCATTCAGGTTAGTAAGGCAATTGTCTATTTTGGCAGATACGGAAAGGCAGCTCAAGTATTGGAACAAAGTTAACACTTGTCGTTCCCTCTAACAAATGAGAACAGTCAATCAGTAACACTTGCAGTGCCTAGCATGAATCATCAGGACAACTTCATGAGCAAAACAAGTAACATCGTATAATGGGAAAAATTAGCCTTCCAATTGAGATTTAAGCCGCTCACAGCTAATACTATATAGGTCTCTGCCTTGTGACACAGTGTTATGAAAAACAAAAACGGACATGACGGACAAATACGGACAGTGAGGTGTCTGGTCAGCGAGTTTGGGGACATTTTATCCGGTTGCTGGTTCAGCTATGGAGAAACCAGGGGGCCCCTGTGCCATGAATGAGAGAGGCTCCATTTATGCCGCCCAGGAAGCAAAGGCAGTGCTTACTCGCTAATGAGACAAGCAGCAGGAACACCTAGTTATTACCACACATTTCCACTCAACTCTTTATTGAGCAATTACACTCAAGTACCGGCTTTGTGAGAGCCGAATTCTAATCAGTAATTAAAGTTATTTGAAGGGACCATGAGAGGTATAATTGGTAATCAGGAACATGAATGTTGTTAAGGGTTGAGTTTTAAAAGGAAAAAAGGAAAACAGGCTTTAGATGAAGCCAGTGAAGCATAAGAGCGGAGATGAAATACACTTCCAGTAACGGGACGATTATGTGTGCATTTTTGAGAAGTGACCCGTAAAATAAGGGTTTTATTCCAATCCAATCATGCGCTTATGCAGCTGTATGTGTTTGTGTACACAGTAAGCTCACTTTATAACACGGCCTGCAACATAATTGTATTCTCCGCACTGAAAAGAGTGGTGATTGACAAAGAAGTCAAGATATTATTCAGTCCGACCTTAAATGTTGGCCCACATTGATAGGATAGCATCTTGCAGTTGATGGAGATTTGTGGGATGCGCATCCAGGGCCCGAAGCTCCTGTTCCACCACATCCCAAAGATGCTCTATTGGGTTGAGAACTGGTGACTCTGGGGGCCATTTTAGTACAGTGAACTCATTGTCATGATCACGAAACAAATTTGAAATGATTCAAGCTTTGTGACATGGTGCATTATCCTGCTGGAAGTAGCCATCAGAGGATGGGTACATGGTGGCCATAAAGGGATGGACATGGTCAGAAACAATGCTCAGGTAGGTTGTGGCATTTAAATGATGACCAATTGGCACTAAGGGGCCTAAAGTGTGCCAGGAAAACATCCCCCACACCATTACACCACCACCACCAGCCTGCACAGTGGTAACAAGACATGATGGATCCATGTTCTCATTCTGTTTACTCCAAATTCTGACTCTACCATCTGAATGTCTCAACAGAAATTGGGACTCATCAGACCAGGCAACATTTTTCCAGTCTTCAACTGTCCAATTTTGAGCTTTTTTCAAATTGTAGCCTCTTTTTCCCATTTGTAGTGGAGATGAGTGGTACCCGGTGGGGTCTTCTGCTGTTGTAGCCCATTCGCCTCAAGGTTGTGTGTGTTGTGGCTTGACAAATGCTTGTAACGAGTGGTTATTTCAGTCAAAGTTGCTCTTCTATCAGCTTGAATCAGTCTGCCCATTCTCCTCTGACCTCTAGCATCAACAAAGCATTTATGCCCACTGGACTGCCACTGGATGTTTTTCCCTTTTTTTACACCATTCTTTGTAAACCCTAGAAATGGTTGCACGTGAAAATCCCAGAAACTGACCAGATGAAATACTCGGCCAGCCCGGCACCAACTACCATCCCATGCCCAAAATTGCTTAAATAACCTTTTTTCCCATTCTGACATTCACTTTAGGCCCTGTTTACACGAGAACGCTCGCCGGTGAAAACGTAAAAATATTTTATCGGATGTGCCTTTCGTTTACATGGCGACGGCGTTTTTGAGGCTTAAAAACGCAAAAAAGTGAAACCACCCTCCAGAGTGGAAATCTTAAAAACGCTCCACCGCTGCGTTCCCGTGTAAACGGTAAAAACGCAAAAGTCTGCTTGACTGTGAAGTTTGTACGCAGGCGCGTGGAGTTGGTGTTGTTGTAGTATGCACTCCTAGCCGCCTGAAGTGCATACTACTTTGAATTTCACACACTTTTGCGTCACCGTTTACACGCGGATTTCCCACACAAAACGCTCGTCTAAACGCAGAATAAAAAGTGATGACGCAACGCCACTTTTGCGTTTTCTCTTCAGAATCGTTTCCGTGTAAACATAGCCTAAGAGTTCAGGAGATTGTCTTGACCAGGAACACACCCCTAAATGCATTGAAGTAACTGTCATGTGATTGGTTGATTAGATAATTGCATCAATGAGCAATATAAAAAGTGACATCGGTAAGGAAAAAAACTTTATAGAAAGAAAAATTTGATAGCCTTAAAATTTAGAAATTTAAGAAAAAAACAACAACAACTTACTACTGTAACACTTACTAAACTTTCTGAGACTTTTACTAAACTTACTACAGTATAAGCCCGTTTCAGTGCCTTTAGGGTCCCCAAACCCCAGTTTGAAAACCCTTCAAAATGAAACATTGACACTTCTAGCTTTTTTTATTTGATCAAAGTTACTTGGCCTGAAAGGTTTGAGAGCTAGGCCTAATGCTGTAATATAATAACTATAATCCATCCAGTATAATAATGACTATAATCTTGTCATTAAACGCACAGAAGTTATTTGAGACTGTGGACAAGATCAATTTAATTTTGCAATATACATATCTCTGTTTGAACTCGACTCAAAATTTGTCCATCCAGCAGTGGAACTCCGTGGAATGTCACTTTTGTAATCCGTGCCTTTTAATAATGTACATATTTAGATTCACTGACATTTTTGTCTGCGCTGCAAATTCACCAATGAATTTGATTTACAGCAGAAGTTTTAGCAGAAGCATCTTCGCACCGGCATTTAAACACACCGCAGTAAACAAAATGAATGGCTGGGTGCATTTGGCAGCGAGGATCTCCGGTTGTATCACTGGCATGAAACTCATCTGGGAAGTGTCAAAAAAATCTCTGTCAAATCCCAAAATACATACAAAAATCAAACGACAAACAAAACGAACAAAAATGTGCTGGTAGATGACGCACAAAATTATAGTAATATTTAAAAGAATCTAAAATGACTAAACTAAAAAATAAAATAAATAAAAATAAATAAATAAATAAAAAGACATAAATCTATCCTTCACAGGCCTAGAAGAATAAAGTGGTATAATTACAAATGTGACATTTCAAATGGTTTATCTTTGTGGAGAAGGTCTCAAAATGTGCTACGGCAGAGAGACGTCCTAAATGCATTATTGTATCTGTAATTATCCGTCCGTATTCTCTCTAGCATCCGCAGCACTTATGAGGTTTAGTCCTGCTCTTAATTAGCTATAATATTCAACCGACTGATTTATGGCTTCATTTGGCTGAAAACGCCACTCTGGGTTTGAGGTTTTTTGGAGATGTCCTTCTCGAAGCACAGAGACAATGCTGGTTTGTGGAGATCTGAGAGGAATTCAAGAGGGACAGAAAATAGAGTTTTAAAATTTAGAGACATAAAAGCAGGATTAGACTATTGTGCGGGAGCAAAATGGAACAAGTAAAATGGAGAGGTGATGCCCTCGAATCCATGATCCCAGCAGTGCGATCTTCAATAAAAGCAGCACCGTGATGAACAATTTCTGCACTACTAGTGAAAAGTGAGAGCTCTGAAAAATTACATCTTAAATAAAAACTAGCAGGGATTTAAACGAGAATCATTTTGATTCGAGGCCAATGGAACCTCATAGTGTAGCCATGTATATTTAATTCACATGCAGGGATGAATCTTGTAAATCTGCAGGTGGACATGTTCCAAAAAGATGTTTGAGTCCAGCACCATAGGGCTTCTGTACAAAGTGCAAAAGACAAAATGGAGTTTTTTAGTGAAAGTATAGAGACTGGAATGAAAAGTGAAACATCAGTTTGAAAATGATGAAGGTAGAAGAGAGCATGCACAGTCCATTTGTAGAAAATAAAAGAGGACCCTGGATGAGAGCAACCTGGATGAGAATGAGGGGTTTGTACTGTACCAAGTGGAGGAAATTCGCTATGTACTGTAAGTCAAGGCAGACGGGTCACATGGTAGGAGGGGCTAAAGGATCATGCGAGGACAACACAAGGACACATAACCCAAATGGGTGCCAAAATATACTGGGTACATGGTCTCTGATTTGCTCAGAATTTGCATTGGGACTTGCAAAACAACACATATGTTGACTGTGGGGTATATATGCTAGCGGTACAGTACTAATATGTTCTTAGTTTTCAGACTTTGGATGTTGATTTCAAAACCACTGGCATATATCTACATAGATAAATGCTGTGCAAAGGCAAAACAACGCAATTTTGAGTTATCTTAGAGCACTAAAAAATAATGATTTTGTACAAAATATATTTGACTGAAAGAAATGCATACAGTTTAGGAATGTGCATCACACTTTAAAAGTTAAGCCTAATTATTTTGGCTTTAGTACAATGACATAATTATGCTAAAAGAATGTCATGATTAAAAATGTCAAACGATTAAAATATTTAATCGCGATTAATCGCATTAATGTCATAGTAAACTCTCGATTAATCACACATTTTTATATATTCTAAATGTCACTTGATTTCTTTTTGTCCCATTATTTTTATTCTAATTTTAATGCTCTTATCAACATGGAAAACTGGATCGGCTTGCTTTGTGCAAATGTTTTTTTGTTTTGTTTTGTTTGTTTTTTTTGTTTTTTGAAAACAACATTGCCATATACTGTGTTCAATTGCAAACGTTCTCATTTGGAGCAAATAATCTTTCACACAATGTAACACTGTCCATCGATAAAAGGGTGAAAGAAATACTGACAGGGTCCTGAAATTGCTGAGGCGGTGGGGGGGGGGGGGGATTCACATCAGTTGTGTGTGTGCTTGGCCATCATCAAGTGGTGTTTCAGACTAGATGTGCTGTGATAATGATATGATAGCTCAGTTCACAACTACAAAACCCATAGATCGCCTTGGTCTTGTCAATGGGACCATTTGCCAACTTTTTAAAGTGAACTTTCTATTCAGAATCTTATTGGCATCCATTTTGGCATCTCAAACTCGTCATCCACTCAAAATGTAACGTTAGCCTACTATTTGGTCGACTCGCAAGCCCAAACAAGTGTGTTGTTTCCGGTCTAGCTAGATCCGCTTGCGCGTTGGTCGACGAAGCAACAAAACGTCCTCCCACGGCACAAGCCATTGAAATGAATGGGTTTCAGAGAGTAGTGCCGCGCATGCCACGTCCTGTTGCAAAAGCATGTGAATAAAACGACAAAGTTTGCAAAAACAAAAAGACTGTTAATCGCACAATAAAAAAATGTATGCCGTTAAAATGGGTTTGCGTTAACGCCGTTAATAACGCATTTAACTGTCAGCCCCTAATATGCTTTAATATTTTAGAATAGGAGGTCCCTTGCATAAGGTAATGTTGCTGTGATGTGTCTTTGACTGCACATAGTTTAAATTCAGAGAAATAAAATTAAACAGAAAATTGTTATCCGATTTAAAAAAAAGCCAGTTAACTTTGAGGGACATATGTAAATATAAATCAGCCATTCATAAGGAGGTCACATATGCTCTTAAAAGTGCGAGCAAAGTTTTAAAAACATTCAGGGAAGAACAGAAGATATTTTATTCGAAAACTTTGCATGGGTGAAATGGACAGGCTAACAACAAAAAGATTAAGTCTGTGAACTGTCTGCACAGCCTTTTGTCAAAGTAAGCAGCATATGTCTGTGGTTTCCACGGGAACGTTAAGATTCTCATTTGTGGGTTTCCTGTCAGGTTTCCACAGAGAGACTTATGTATGGAGTCTGACATAACAGCCGGTAGTCAGTTAGCTGATGACCAGCCAAATGTAGAGGAAGAGAGACAGAAATAATTTAAAACAAAAAAAAAAAAAAAAAAAAAGTAAGCAAACAGGGGAAATAGAAAATAGGCCAAAAACACTAAGAGAAAATAAAATTCACCTGAAAGCTGTTTGTCAGCAGCTTCTCAAAGTCACCCTCTGTTTCTGGAGGTAAGATCCTCAACCGCTACTCAACATCCTCTCATTTTGGAGGAAAGACTTGCCAGTGTTTCCAACACTTTCAAGTGTTTCCATTCATTTCATCACCAACAGATAATCCTCCCTTATGATAATCATTGGCTAGACAGCATAGCAGACAATGTAAAAACAGCACTTTAAGCCACTTACCACTTAGAAACTGTGTAAATGTCTCTAACTGAAACATAAGTTGAATTTTGTACAAGAATTAGACGCACATCCTCTTAGCTGTACTTAAGGGACATGTCACAAACTTTACAGATGCCTTAATACAGTAATCTCTGGGTCGCATGCCAATGGGAACTGAACTCAATAATATGACATATCATTTCCAGTGACAGGCTGACGGCTGACGATTGACCCTGTTTTAAAGATGGAAAATGAACATATGACATGCATCTTAAAGACATGACAGCTTTTAGTCAGCTTAATTCAGACCACTGCTTGGAGTTTCGTGTCTCACTCCAGCCCAGCAAGAACATAAGGAGCCGAATGAGATTGTCACGAATTAAACTGAAGTTTGATTTGCCCTAATTTTTCCATAAACCTCCAACTTGCATGTATTGCAAACGCAAATATGAAATTCAGCCATGTTTTTTTTTTTCCTAGGCTTATCGACATAACAGAAATCAATTCTGAAAAATGAAAGCACAGATTAGTCGAAGGAAATTAAGAGGTAGGAATTTGAAAAATGTGTGTCAGTTTGCATTAAACCGGAACACAAAAAGAGATGCGAATTTTAGTTGGCAGACACAAAAAAGCAAGAGGACGGTTAAGTATAAAAATAAATAAATGCCTAATAAAAAGTGACCAATTTTAAATGACAAATAAATACACACGTTACATAAGTTTGGGATCAGCAAGGGGTCAAATTAAAGTAACATTTTAAATTGATCCCAGCAAAAACACATTAAATTGATCAAGTGGGAAAGCAAAGTATAAATGTATTTTAAATAAAAACGTTCTATTTATCAAAGAATCCTGAAAAAAAAACAAAAAAACAAAAAAAAAACATGGTTGCCACAAAAAATATTAAACATAATAATAAGAAAAGTTTCTTGAGCAGCAAATCGGCATATTACAATGATTTCTGAAGGATCATGTGACTGGAAAAATGGCTGGTGAAAATTCAGATTTGCATCAGATGAATAAATGACATTTTAAAATGTATTAAAAGAGAAAACAGCTATTTTAAATAGTTTAAACCATTTTTAGTTTATTCTTTCAAATAAATACAACCATAATGAGCAAAAGAAATCAAAGACTTACAGTGAGCGAACTGTAAATTATTCAAAGGAAATTAAGATATAAGGATTTCAAAAATGTGTCAGAAGATATATATATATATATATATATATATATATATATTAAAGCAAAAAAAAAAAAAAAACTAATAATTTGCCCAACCTTTTGGGTAATGATCAGTATACTGATTTTTTTTAATTTAGCTTGACTGATGTGTAAAGAGCAGTGGACTGCATGAACACCAAAGTGGTAAATAGTAATCTATGGCTAACCCAATTTTCCTGTCTTTAAATAAATCAGATCCAACGTTACGTCACCCAATTAATATTCATGAGCCAGGTTGATACAGTTTATAATGAGTCCTCCCCACTTTTAGTGGTAAACGCTCCTGCCAAAGACCGTTCCTTCAACCTTCTAATTAACGAGGAGGTTGTCAGGACATAAACAGCGCCCCATCACATCCGCAGTGCCCCTTAGGTGAACTCCATTCCCACATTACCCCAGTGGAAAAGTAATGGCCACTACATAGCATGTTCTCTTCTAGAAGAAAACTCTTTCTCAATAGTAATGTGAACAGAGAGGGCATCTGTCCCATACTTAGTTTAGTTTAGTTTAACATGACTATTTGTAAGTACTGATGTTATTTCAGCAATCTAAATTGTTATTATTTCTAAGCATATGCTATAGACATTATGTAGCCTCGCCCCTTTTCAACACTGCACTCGTTGACTTCTGTGTTCTGGATTGTATTTCCACAGCATGAAGGTAAGGAATGAAGGAATGAATCACTTGTTTTAAAATCTCCCCTGGCTACTGACATTGTTATGACATCCGCGTCAAACATTACAATCCTCATGATATTTTTATTAACTCTAGCTAATTACTCTTCGACAGTCATGCCAAAGAACTATAGAGAGCTAATGCAAAAAAACGGAAGTTTCCAACAGAAAATTCTAAATGTGTCTGCTGCACTTGTTTCTTTGGAACATAAGGTCTATTAAACCATGACTGGATTTCTGTGTGCAACATATTTGAACTTACAAAAGAGGATGTGAATCTGATCCACACAAGGTGATGGTCACTCCTGCATAACCACAAACCTCATTCTTTTTTGAAATCTGAAAGAGTGCCCTGTGCCAGTATAATCAGGACAAGGTTCAGGCTGGGTGGACTACGGGATGATAAAGGAATCCGGCAGAATGTTACACAAGATAAACAAGCCGTTTTCACAGGTCCCAGACCTTAATAATGCTCTGGGGAAGGGTACATCACATATTACTTTTATTTGATTAATTTAAAAGATTACATGTTTTATATTTTACAAACTCTCATGTCGTTCTGAACCTGTTTGACTTGCTGCCTCCTCTGCAGTACAAAAGATGATATTTAAAAGAACTGTTTTTGTCAGTGGAATGCAAAAGACATTGGACTTTCATTGTATTGACTGAAAAGAGAGAGAGAAAAAATAACAATTTCACGGAAGAAAGAAAAACTGTTAACCAAAAACCCTTCAAACTGAATTCTTAATTGTTTTAGTCGATTACCCGTTTGAACTGGACTTCAGATGTGTGTTTTATTTGGCACCAGATATAAACGGGGTCTTTTGGTTAAGTCTAATGATCATACTGTCATATATCGTATTAAACCTGACTAAATCATTCAGAATTAACTGCCCTAATCACATGTGGCACAATAAAAGACAATGTGTACGGTTGTCAATTTCCTTTGTCAGCCAGACATAATAGCTTATTTGGTCTCCGCTGTATGCAACCCATGGTTGTTGACCATGTGATGACAGAATTCACAGCATTGTTTGAGCTATAATAAGTCGAACCACAAATCTTTCCCCCAGCGGCTCCGCAAAAGGAGAATGACCTTTGACCAGTATGGTGTTCAGAATTCTCTGCACTCTATGGAAGGGCAAAGAAGGTGTAATGGGATATGAAGTGATTGATGAAGGCAGCTGGATGAAACAGCAGAGACGCAACACAGACGCATTAAGATTCTTGGAAAACGCTCATGTGTCACAGTTACAGCGAGGAGCGAGGCTTTCTGCTGCTTCTTCTGCCAGTATGTTACGTTACATGACTTGCTGACTAATAAATAAAATTGATCTAATTCAGTGTGCATTAATCAATTATTTGGAAATCAATATTTGCTAAGAAAAGTCCCTTAAAGAAGATAATTTGTGGCAAACGAGTAAATTAAAGTGGCTTCAGAAATCAATACACTGTAATGAAATATATATATTTTCAAGATTTGTTATCACAACATTTTTTTTCTTTTGTCAAATCAACTTAAATAATTTATTTAGTTGAGATAACTTATTATTTTGAGTTTCTGATGATTAAATTAATCTCCTTCATTGTATTAACTCACTTTTTCCAGTTCAATCAAATTGAAATTATGGCAACCAGGTTACTTACTTTTTTAAGTTAAACTAACAATATTTTTTTCAGTGTATATCCATATAGTTCCATAGTTGATTCTGAACACACAAATATGTACCGTAAGAATGAATAAAGTTTAAAGGGATCGTATACCTAAAAATTAATATTCCGTCAGTGTTTAGCGACGAGAATACATTTTGGTTAGTGAGCGCTGTTACACTACATGAACTCACTCGAAGCCCGCAGAGAAGGAAATGAATAGATGAATAAACTCATTATTTTTGTTTGTTGTTTTTTGCGCACAAAAAGTATTCTCGTCGCTTCATAAACTGGAGAGAGGCTCCACAAGTTCCCCAAGACAAACAACTGATTTGTGCCCGTAAGGTAGGTAGGTAGATCTCGGGTATGCAAGCCCGACCCTTGATTACTGTGTCCAACAGAGGCGCTTTTGTCCTCGAATAAAAGGTCACCACGTCTTGGTCCGCTCGGACAACATGTCAGTGGTGGCCTACATAAAAGGCTGATGGAATGCCTCCTGGTTTGGGCTCAGCAAAATTTGCACTCATTGAGAGCAGCACATGTGCCTGGTCACTTGAATTTGGGACCAGACAGACTGTCCAGAAACAATATTCCAGCAGGAGAATGGTCTCTGCACCCACAGACGGTCCAACTGCTGTGAGAGAAATTCGGCAGAGCGCAGCTGGACCTGTTTGCATCCTAAGAAAACGCTCATGGAAGTGGGCCCCGTTGCCCACTCAATGCTTTTCACCCATGTTTGGCTCCTGCCTCAGATGGAACAAATCAGGGAAAATGGATGCTCAGTGCTACATGTGGCTCCGCTCTGGAAAAACCAGGCTTGGTTCCCAGTTCTGATGCAACTGACAAGCACTGCCCCATGGCCAGTACCGACGAGGAAAGACCTCCTCTCTCAGACCAAGGGCTTGATTTGGCATCCTCGCCCATGGCTGTGGTCCCCACATGCATGGGCCATCAACACGTACCGGTTAACCTCCCGGAGGGAGTGTTAATCACGATCACGCAGGCTAGAGCGCCATCTACTAGACGACTCTATTCCTCAAAATCTGTGTTTTCTGGCTGGTGCAAAGAGGCTTTTCACTCCTAGACTGTGAGGTTGCTGAAGTTCTCTCCTTCCTTCAAGAGCTACTTGATAAGGGCAGAACCCCATCCACTCTCAAAGTTTATGTGGCGGCCATAGCAGCGTTTACAAAACCCGCGACTGGCCAGTCATTGGGGAAGAACAATCTGGTCAACCGCTTTCTTAAAGGAGCTAAGAGGCTGAATCCTCCCAGACCTCCCTCGGTCCCCATGTGGGACCTTTCCACGGTTTCGGAAGCAATGAAAGGTGTCCCGTTCGAGCTAATCCACTTGTAGGAAATGAAACATCTGTCATTCAAGACAGTGTTTCTTACGGCTCTTGCTTCAGTGAAGCGAATATTGGATTTAAAAAAGCACGACATGTATGGAATTTGGGCCAAATTACTCGAATGTCATACTCAAACCAAGACACGGATACGTGTATAAATCCCTCAACACACCATTCAGGGCTCTTTGTCGTATCTATGATGTGCCTGCAACATGCTCTGGTTCGCTTCGGCGATGAAAACTCGGATTATATCAGCCCATACAGTATAATCAGCTATATTTATAGGCCCAAGCCACGCCTGCTTTGGATCTGACGTCACCAAGGGCCTCTCTCGATAGGCTGCTGCAGTTGCTGCAGGACAGCCAATAGGCTCAGAAGCACGCAATTAAGGATAATTTTGGCTTCAATATATCGTAGAAAAGAGGTTTTCCCCTAGCGTAAGATATTATAAACTATTCGTTCCCTCTTCTAGAGAGAACCGAGGTTGCGTTAGTACCCAAGAACATTTTTCCCGTTTGCCAGTGTTCTCTTTCATTGTTAGTTTGCTTCGTTGCTCATTACTCTCTAGTTTCTCTACATGGTTTTTGATTGTGTTTCGCATTTGTCCCTGGTTACATTAATTAACATTAATTAATTATCCCTGTATGTATGTAAGCCCAGTGTTTCATTCTGTTCCTTTGTCGGTTCTCGTTCACATGTTACAGTCTAGTTTTTGTTTTCTCCTGCCTAGTCCTGTTTATATATATATATATATATATATAATATTTAAGTATATATCCTTCATTGTGCTATTTGACCAGCGTAACATGACAATCATATTGACAGAAAATGTACTATTGGTGCATCCTTGTTCTAAATAAATAAATAAATAAGGGTAGGGTACGATAGCATGTGCTCTCAAGTAAATAAACAGTAAAAATTTTTTTGTTTGTTTTTCTTTTTTTTCATTCAGGTAATTGTACTTCAAAGATTTGGGACAATGGCAAAGGGCTAAGATCCAAATTCAAAACAGTCTGATAATACCCTGAAAAATGTTAATAGGTTTTATGCCAAATTGTTTATCATGCAAATTGTTTAGTATGTAAAGTTTCCAAGTGGCCACCCAAATATTTGGTAGTTTAATCCTCTTATATCAAAAGAGACAATGAAGTAACGAGAGATAAAACGGCAGTGATGTGTCTGGATTACACTTCCCAAAATGAGTTTTTGGATTACAGTCCTACTTCAATTTAACCTAAAGCCCCATGTGATTTTAAAATTAAGTACTCATATTTAACTTTAGTAAAAACATTTGACACATTAATACTGAGCAAGAATTAAAAAAAAAGTCAAACATACAAACACAAACCTTCCATATTTCATTAAGAAACAACTATTTTAACCCAGATGTTATTTGCTTTTTTGGAGCCTTAAACAGCATACATTATTCACTGATATGATAATACTTGCACAACACAGCTCAGAGAGCATTACCCAAATTCTTGTATCATCTTATGTGCTTATTCACAAGTACCCTTTCTCCTAAACAATGTTTTCCATTTGTAATAAACGTGTTTTCCAAAAAAACAGAGTGTTATTTTTGACACAAAACTTTGTTTTGAAGTGTGTTTGACTTTTCAAAGACCTGATTATCATGTTTGGGTCTTGTAGATAACACAAAGCATTACAACTTCCTAAACCAGCATAGGGTTCCTAAAGACTGCTTACGTTTAACATTTAAATATATATATATATATATATATATATATATATATATATATATATATATATATATATATATATATATATATATATATATATAGAAATTCTTAATATATATATATATTTATTTATTTATTTATTTATTTATTAAATTATATATATATATTATATAAATTTATGGAAGTCAATGGTCACCAACACGTCTTATGACAGGATTTTCTTTTTTGAGTGAATTATCTCTTTGAAATACTCCATCTGCAAATGGTTCATCCCAGCAAAAATTGGCATTGGGTACACATGTGGTGCAATGTAATGATGTAAAGAGCAGCAGACACAGCGGGTCACGATAAATGTCAGACACCGAGGCATGTGCTGATCGCTGCTGCCCACCGCTACCGTAAAGTTCTACATTAGCACTTTGAGAGTCTTATGTTTTACTTATAATAAAGATTTGATAGAATTTGTTGGGACACACTTTGCACAGCAGCACATTTGAGCCAAAAAGTAAAAGAGGAACCTGTGAGGGTTATAGAAAAGTTCAATTGAAAACCCAAATGAAAAAATAATAATAATATTTATAGGACACAATGGGTGGAGAGAACAATGTGTAAGATTACATTTAATTCTTTGCCCTTTGCAACTAAAAATATGCCACATTTCATTGCCATTTCTGTGGACAAACCACCCCTGTGTAACCTATTTGTTGGTAGTGGGAAAGGGAGAAGCGAACTGGCACTTGCCAATGGCATTCACTGTGTCAAGTCATCCCAAGTGTTGCTAAAAACAGAGTCTGACAGACCTTTTCTCTGCATTGCACAGAAGCTATTTTTCTTATAGCACAGCACAGACATTAGATAAAAGTGTGTGTGTGCTGGAGTTTGAGTGTGCAAGTTGGGGTTGTGCGTTAATCAACTAAAGGCATCCTCAGAACGAGTAAATAAGATGTCGAGGTCACTGTTTTCACACTGTTAAAATTGCAAACGAAAAAAAAAACACTTTGTTCTTTCAATACCGAAAAAAATCCACAAGCTTGTCACTAAAAAGCAACACGGTCGGGAAACTATGTAAAGCAGGTGTTTGCACGCCCTTCATTCTTTTGTTTGGTTTTGCTTTCTTGAACAACCAAGTTCCTGTTTTTACTGACAATCCGCTGTGAATTAGACGTGCAGGTGTTTAACTGTTGAACGCTGAGTTGGATAACTCTAAACTAATATACATAACAGGCAATTTTGAGGTTTGTCACACCATAGAGTGCCATGGTCATGTAGAAAACAAGAACACAATACTGGCTAAAGATATGGGTCTCTGCCAATAGTCACCCATTGATAAAAATAGGACATTAAAGACACATAAAAGCCATAAACCGGTATGTTGCCACCTTTTAATAGAGAGGAGAGCAAGACATTCAAAGATTCAAAACATACATGAGCAGCACAGATTAATGTGTTTGAGACATTGATTGTTAGGCTACAGTTCCAACAAAACAAGTGACCTATTTGGTAACACTTTATTTGAAGGGGTGGGCATAAGACTGGCATGACACTGTCATAAATATGGCATAACACACGTCATGAACATGAAGGAGTCTTTATGAATGTTTATGACTGTTGTCATTAAGTGTCATTTGGTAAATTATGACACTTTTAATGCAAAGTTGACATTGTTTAAAATGTCTTTGTTATGACAGCTTGACATTAACAAAGACAAAAATGTCTTGGTTATGACAACTTGACATTAACAAGGACAAAAATGTCTTGATTATGACATCTTGACATTAACAAAGACAGAAATGTCTTGATTATGACAACTTGACATTAACCAAGAAATCATAACTAGTTCAACGTGTTCCACTTTACTTGAGGTAAGGGGAAATATTAATGACTGTGTTGTTAAAGCATTTGACAGTGTAATAACCCTTAATGACATCTTTATAACTAGTACAATGTGTTCCACTTTACTTGAGGACAAATAAAATACTCATGTCACAGTTATAATGGTGTCATGACGGCCAAAATTAAAACCAACCATAACATATGACAGTGTAATGTAATGTTAACACAAAGCTAAATAACTTCTTTAAGTTTGATAATTAGACCTGTTATGACATTGTTATGACCAGTTGTCATAAAAATACACTTTTGTCTTGGTTAATTGTCAAGTTGTCATAACAAAGACATTTTAAAACAAAGTCAACTTTGCATTAAAAGTGCCATAATTTACCAAATGGCACTTAATGACAACAGTCATAAACATTCATAAAGACTCCTTCATGTTCATGACAAGTGTTATGTCATGTTTATGACAGTGTCATGTCAGTCTTATGCACACCCCTTCAAATAAAGTGTTACCTCATATATATATTTATTTTTAAATCAGGATGATAGAGTTGTTTAGATTTGCATGTAAGAAAACAAATGAGAGAAATGATAAGTGATTAAATAAATCTAAATGTGTTTGGCTTTATCTTAATTAATGCATTTAAACAAATAACACACAAACACGTGTATTAACGAACATTTATCAGCTGTCTTAAGCTTGTTATTTATTTATTTTTAAAGATTTGCTCAAATTTTAAGACCAATTTATGCAGAAATCCAGGTAACTGCAAAGGGTTTCATACCTTATGCAGACGCACAGACACACAGGTTTTTCCACATTTCCCATCAGATTAGTTTAATGTGAACATCAGCATTAAAAACCTCATTAGCCCTGTAAAAACTCTCACTTTGACGAGACACCTTTACAATGATTCCCTATTACTGTTTGCTTTATCTCCTTGTTCTTTACTTAATATAAAGTACCCTTGCTCAGATAATTGACACGTTCACTTATCTCCATTAATAAAAAGTCAATTAGCTTGCCAAGGAATTGGGCTTATCCGCTGTAATAGAGGCCTAATGAACTGCCCTCGAATCAAGGCCTCAACTCACCCTATCTTCCTGCACATTTTCTCACACAATAGCGCAGGGGCAGATACAGGACCTAAAACAGCTTTTGTGTTCTGTATCTGCCTTTCAACCTTCAATTAGAAATGTTCCAGACAGAAGCTCAGAATAAGTCAAGAGGTTAGTCAGACATGAAGTCATAGCACTGAATACAACAGACGGTGGCGAACAGTGATAACCGGCAGACTTCAAATATGTATGCTGTCTGACTAGAACGGCGCATGTAGTCGATACTAAATGATAAAACGGAATGAATAAATCTCTATAGAGGCATGCTAATTCAACTTTGGCATCAGTCAAAGTGTCGGAAAAGAAACACTTTTATTTTTTAAAGGCTGCATTCTGCATTTCCTGACTGAATAAACAGTCAGCTTTAAACAGGTCCTTGAACAGAATGTAACATAAAAAGACATTCCAAAATATACACCCAAAAAAGAGGGTATACTCAATGCCAAAAAGGTATTTGGTTGGCTAACACTAAACAACTGAGGTAAACATTCCACCTGTTTGTTGTTTAAACTACTCCAACATCCAGAATTAATGCCTGACAAACAAATAATAAAAAAAAATGTTTTTTTTCTTCTTTTAACAGTTTGTCAGTGTAAGTCTTGAGCAGCCAAGACTTTTATTTAATTATTTGTTTATGTTTTCTAGCCTTGACTTCACATTGTCATATGCAGCTGCAAGCTGGCAGTAATAAACAGTAACATAAGGGAGATATTACACAACGCATCCACTTCCTGTGGCAAATATTGGATAATATAAGTCTGAAACTGTTTTTCAAGCACCTTGTTTAGATAGAGACACCCTAAAATTTGCAGAAGTGTGAACCGCAATGCCCATGAGAGCCATTCTAGCGTGAGACAGACCTGTGCACAAACTGTTCTCCTGTGCTCTTTAAACTTTATGTGTAACTGTAAGATTCATGAAAGTTAATAAAGACAAAAAGACTGTTTCAATGAACTAGTGCAGAATTAAAGGAACATCGTCTAAAATGTGATGTAAATGAAAAAAAAAATATTTCCTTCATCCTAGCTCATTAATTATCATTTCAAATTATTATAGTAAAAGAACATAAATTGTGTCATTCTTAAACTGCATCAAAAGCCACAGGAAACGTTCCTCTTTGCGGACATATTCTTACAAGTGTAGCGATGTTTTTACTTCTAAACGAACGTCCTCCCTCCTTCTATGAATGTTTTACTTGTAGGTGAATAAGGAATGCAAATGACTTATTTTTTGTTAACAGTCCCTTGTGAGTCTGGTTTACAAATAAATTACCTTTCTCCATCATTTACTGAAAAACAGGTGGTACGCAAGGGACTTTTTTGCTGCGTCTGTGATCAGTATCATGTTACAAAAAGGCATATTTTAAACAATTTATATATTTTATTATCAAAAACCTAACCAAAAAAGGAGGTTCTTATATGGATGGTTAGAATTATTCAATTGATTAATTTGAAGATAAAAATTTAAATGGACAAATTACTTCTCAATGTGACAAATATAAAAAAACATTTTAAATTGTTCATTTTTAAAAGTGCAATTAAATAGTACAATAAAATAATAAATCATATTTCGAATTGACAAATACATGGATATTTATAACTGAATTTAATTGTTGTTAAAAATACTAATTTAATGTAAAAATAAAAATAATCATTTAAATTAATGTAACTTTTAAATTGCCAATTGCTTTTCTTTTTAAATTTATCAATCAAGTAAAAAAAAGGCCAACGCTTCCACAGGGAACAATGAACTCTCAACTGAATTTTAGGACTGTCTTTTTTGACGGACAATATTCTTTTACTATATTTCTTTAAAATAAACTTGGTTTAATATTTTAAAAATAAAATGCAAAAACATTCATATATTTTGAATTTGGGGAGTTTTGGGAGCTTTTATGAGCCAATTTATAACTAGTAGTCTATATAATTTTATGTTTCGTATCCAAGTCCTTTCATAACATAAGAAGTTCATATGACTCATATGACTCAACCAAATCAGTGTGTTTATAGCGAACAAATCATTCAGACCTTATGTATAACAATTAAGTCTACAGATTTTGTTGTATAGTGGTCTCAGTTATATTGAGAGATAATAAACTGCCATGAAATCGAAAGTCGAAACAGTCTGATTTCAATATGTACTGTAAGTGAGTTTTCCAAATGTCTTTTTTAAAAAGTGCTAGACTCGGCATATAAATGGCTACCAGTTATACAAACGTATACAAAATAATTATATACACTATGCACACATATATTAAATACAAACTTTCATTTTGGATGCGATTAATCGTTGCCCAGCCCCTAGTTTATTCATTACAATCTGTTAACTTTGACAGCCCTGATTATTGCAATAAAAGAAGACTGATCTTTGAAGTGAACATTCAAAACTTGAAAAATGTGTTAATTCGGCACATTGATGGCAGTGGAGCATGTTTCTCTTTGTTCACTGCGGTATGGTAAGATTAAAATGGGACAAAGTAAGCTCGATAATTCTGTCTTGTACAAAGCTGCCTGTTTGACTGGGACAGACGTGTGAGAACTCCCTCCAATAATCTCATCATCACTTTTCATCTGAAACAAAGGCAGGTCTCTGTCGCTCTCACACCATCAAAAAGAGGAAAAGGGTTACAGCATAAAATAAGCCCTCGAGGTCCTCTATATCTTTCTTATTTTCCTGTGAAACGTTTAAAAAGAAAATAACTTAATTAATACAATTTTCAGCATAGAGATTAAGTTAAAGTCACATTTCTAATCAGAAAGCTTTTTAGGGTCCAGAAAGCCCCACAATGTAACCATGGAAACCCCTATCTGACAGAGTCGCTATCAGCCAATTAATGCAAGAAAAGAGCACTTTTATTGCAGAAACAAATTCCCAATAATACATTTTTTTAAAAATTAAAAAATTGCCAAAGGGCAAGCCGTTAGCTAGGCTGATGTCCATAGAATATATATATAAAATGCCCGTCTGGATAGACACTGCAAAGATATCAAACAAATCAAATTTTGAGCATTTATGTGGTTTCACCCATATTTACGTAATGCCCATAAGCCATGTGTCTGTAATCGGTAATCAATAACTCATGCAACTCAAGCTTCATTCATGGCTTGTTGGGCTTATTATTCAGGTTGGCTGCAACTTTTGCAACTTTATATAAAAAAATATTGATAGCAAAACATCTAGGCACTCAGGATTTATGTTTAGGTTTTGCATTTTCACATTATGCAAAACAGCCTCCATATGTTCCTGCAAACAACAACAAAATCTTCCCCACCACAAACAATAAAAGTCTAGGTTTAAAGTAGAAATCTGGTGCAATTGTATTAGGGCTGTCAAACGATTTATCGCGATTAATCGCATCCAAAATAGAAGTTTGTGTTTACATAATATATGTGGGTGCACTGTGTAGAATTATATATATATATATATATATATATATGAAGAGTTCAGATGCAAAAACCTCTAAATGCCATTTGAAATTTTCTTCTAAAATGACCATTTTTTATCAAACTTTTATATTTAAGTTCAGTAATTTCACTTGAATGACAATTAATAGGTAATCTTCATTGCCATTTAAGTGAAATTACTGAATTTAAATATACAAACTTGATCAAAATGATCATTCTAGAAGAAAATTTCAAATGGCACTTAGAGGCTTTTGCATCTGAACTCTTCATATATAAATAAACACACACATGCTTGTATATATTTAAGAAATATTTATGTATATACTGTATATAGATTTATATAACATTTATATTATATATAAAAATAAATATTTTATATATAAAAAAAATATTTTTTTCTTAAATATTCATGCATGTGTGTATTTATATATATATATATATATATATATATACACAAAATAATTATACACAGTGCACCCACATATATTATGTAAACATAAACTTTTATTTTGGATGCGATTAATCGTTTGACAGCCCTAAATTGTATTATGTTTATTATTATTTTTTTGTTTGTTTTACATTTGCCATGATAATTAAGTGTGATATGGGATATAAGGTACACCATAAGCAAAAAATTACAAACAAACAAACAATACATAACCCAGCAAACAAAGTATGTTTGAGACTAGGGTTGGGTATCGAGAATCGAGTATCGATTGGAACCGGGACTAACTTTTCGTTTTTCCCGGAATCGTTCAAAAGTTAAAATTTCGATTCCTAGTTTCGACATTCACAGTCAAAGAAGAAACCGCCGAACAACACCAACGAAGAACCGTCTACCGGAAGTGTTGGCATAACCGCGAGAGTCGAATATGAGTAGCTTACGTCGGCGGTCCAAAGTGTGGCTTCCATTTTCTAAAAATAACGAAATCTCGGCAAAATGCAAAATTTGTGACAAAAGGAGTATTTCCTTCAGAAATTCTAAAAAAACAGAAACAGAAATTCTAATAAACTGCTAATAATATTTCACAATATTACTGATTTTACTACTTTTTTTTTATCTAATTAAAGCATAAATGTTATTCTGCCACATTGCACATGGACCATCTCTAAAGGTACAGTAATTTATGAAGTTACAGTAGTTATAAAATCACATTTAACCACCAAGCTACATTGAGTTAGAGCAGGGGTTCTCAAACATTTTGGAGCCAGGGATCCCTTATAGGGGAAACAAAATTCCAAGGACCAAAACATTTGTTTCAGTCGTTTGTTTAAAACTTCGTCCTACATCTTATCTCGCACTTTATGCGGCAGAGGATCAGTGGTTCATGTAACAAAAGTTACTACAGCTTTTTCGTTTTTTTTATTTTGAAATCATTTAACGCAGATATTATTGTTTTAAATATTGGGTTGATGTAATGATCAACATTATTATGTCAACAGAACTCAACACAATAATGTTTCCAACTTAAAAGTTTTAATTAAAACAATAAATTACATTTTTTTAGTTGCAACCACACATTGGTTGTGGTAACGGGTCCCCTGAACTACTTTTTAGAGCTACATCCCTAATACAAATATAGCAATAATTAGCTACCATGCTATGTAACTAATTAACTTTTTATGTAAGGGATAATAGCATTAACTAATAATGACATTCAAACAAACTCAAGCACATACATCATCATCAAAGTCTCTTTTCCAGGAATATCATCATCAGAGACAGGCACAATGAGAGGAACATTAACAGGCTGAGCAGCGGGGCAAGAGAAACATGACAGGGGGAGGGAGCTGGCACAGCAGATGGACACATTCTTGGCACACACTGGGGCCATCTTTCTCTAATAGAATGTGCCACCCAAGACCTTCAGTGAATGCGAACATCACATGCTACTGGACACTTGGACTAGAGTCAAAAAGTTCCATAAACATACACGTCCCCAACATAGCTTCTCACTAGAGCACACAGTCCCGATTAGACATCGTGTGAGGCGATTACACATGAACAACTCATACACATTCACCGCCAACAGAGTCACTGATGAAGCACTAATGTAAATGAGCTTGGCGTGGTGATTTTGGTCATTAATGTTAATGATTAAACCAAATGAACAGAGGACTTTATATTTTGTATTTTGAAGTATTCAAAGTATTTTGACACTTAAGTCAATGAATTTCATTTGCTTTTAACCAGGTGGTCTCAAGGTGAATTTAGTGGATCAGTTAAATTCCCACAGTTGTCCTAACAGTTGTTATCCATCACAATAACTAAAGACATGTTACGCAAATGCTTATTTTAAACAATTTATATATTTTATAATCAAAAACCTAACCAAAAAAGGAGGTTCTTATATAGATGATTAGAATTATTCAATTGATTAATTTGAAAATAAAAATTTAAATGAACAAATTACTTCTCAAAGTGACAAATTAAAAAAAAAAAACATTTAAAATGGTTTATGTTTAAAAGTGCAATTAAATATTACAATAAAATAATAAATCATATTTCAAATTGACAAATAAATGGACATATCTGAATTGAATTGTTGTTAAAAATACTAGTTTAATAAAAATAAAAATAATCATTTAAATTAATGTAACTTTTAAATTGCCAATTGCTTTTCTTTTTTTATTTATCAATCAAATAAAAAAAAAAGCCATTGATCAGTCCAACGCTTCCACAGGAAACAATGAACTCTTTCATTGAACTCTTTCAATGATAGTCTTTTACTATATTTCTTTAAAATAAACTTGGTTTAATATTTCTTTATAAATAAAATGCAAAAGCATTCATATATTTTGAATTTTGGATTAAGTTTTGGGAGCTTTTATGAGCTAATTTATAACAAGTAGTCGATATAATTTTATGTTTTGTATCCAAGTTCTTTCATGACATAAGAAGTTCATATGACTCATATGTGTTATATTCCAGGTTTAACTTGTTTTGCGAACAAATCATTCAGACCTTATGTATAACAATTAAGTCTACAGATTTTGTTGTATAAACTGCCATGAAACCGAAAGTCGAAACAGTTTGATTTCAATCTGCGAGTGAGTTTTCCAGATGTCTTTTTTTGAAAGTGCTAAGATAGACTCGGCATATAAATGGATACCAGTGGCGGCCTTTCATGGTTAGATGGTCACCTGTCCTCCAAAATAAAATGACATTGGCAAGACGACAGCTTCAAAGAGCCAGACAAGACATTTTAGTATGATGCAAGATGGACCAGCAGTCCTGGTACAGTAACATCCTTGGATATTTCAAGCAAATTTTGCACCTTGAGTTTTTGGGTAAAAGACACATTTTAGTCTGTGTAATTCAATTTGCTGCACCGTTTCTCCGCATTTTGACTCCAAGTTGATCATGGTTTCCCAGTTCTGATCCTCCAGTGGAAAAACACATTTTGCAAACCCGTACATGCGTTCTGACCATGGTCATATGCAAATATGTACAAATGCTAATAATTTAAAAAAAAGTCAAGGCTATAACTCTTACCAGATCCCTCATGTGTTCCCTCAAGTTGTTTATAGGGGTTGAACTTGGGCTTAGGAGCCACAACAGGAGCAAACTTCTTCGGAGACTGTTGCTGGGATACAGAAATGCTGGTGGTACCCATTGGTAAGCTGGTCTCCATTCGTGCACTCACATGACCTTGCTGGTCACCATCATTATAGCCACCCCACATGATTTTGGAGTCAAGAAATCTAAAAAAACAAACAAACAAAAAAAACCACACGTTATTATATTCCGCTGAGATTAACAGGTCCCATAGCTTCCACGATGTTTGATGAAATGTAGCAGTGTCTGAATTCCAGTGTTACATTCCTACTTCCTAAAAATACAGTTGCTTTTATGCATAATATAGATATGGGTGGATGAACCAAAGTGGTTCTTTTCATCAGGGACCGAATTCCCATCCCTAGTGCTTTGTGTGTTCTTCCCCCTCTCTCGGTTCTTAGCTGTGGACTTAGCAAAGGAAACTGAGCATTTCAAACACCAGGCATGGGAGAACTAGATAAAGTTCAACGTGCCATAAAATCTTATTATTACATCAGAAAATCTGAATGTGCCCCCGAATTCTCTGAGTTCGCTCAGAATAATGCTCAGATCATGTCATGACAAAAGTTCAAATGACTGCAATATTCCAAGTTAAACTTGAAAACCCGATCAGTGTGTTTTCATTCAGACCAGTTTTGTGAACTGTCTCCTACGATTTATAAAAAAGATTGAGCTCAAAGAAATAATTTGTTCAGAAAGAACTCTCATGAACATGCCAAGGAGAGTTATTAAGTTTCAGTTAAACTAAAATTTTGGTGTGATTCTCACACAAAGCTGTTGTATTACAGTGTTCAAATCATGACAGAAAGATTGTATTTACAAGTTGAGCGCACATGTGCCACCTTAAAGGAGTAGTTCACTTTAAAAAAAAAAAAAAAAAAACTTTTTCTGATAATTTACTCTCCCCCATGTCATCCAAGATATCCATGTCATTCTTTTTCAGGATTTTTCTCCATATAATGCACTTTACTGGTAACCAAACAGTTCAAAGTCCAAAAGACAGTTTTAGTGCAAACTGTTCAAAGGGCTTTAAACGATTTCAAACGATAAATAAGGGTCTTATCAAGTGAAACGATTTCTCATTTAAAAAAAAAAAGTTTAAGTTTTATCAGCTCAATTTTGATAAACGAGTTCGAACAGGAGAGTCACGAATGCACGTCACAGAACAGAGCAAGGCGACAATTTGAGCTTATAAAACTTATTATTATTATTTTTTTTAAATGAGTGATCGTTTCGATAAGACCCTTATTCATCGTCTGAAATCAGTTAAAGCCCTTTGAACAGTTTGTAGTTTGCACTGAAACTGTCCTTTGGACCTTGAACTGTTTGGTTCCCATTGAAGTCCAATATATGGAGAAAAATCCTGGAATGTTTTTTTATCAAAAACCTTAATTTCTTTTCGACTGAAGAAAGAATGACATGGATATCTTGGATGACATGGGGGGTAAGTAAATTATCAGCAAAAGTTTTTTTTTGTTTGTTTGTGTTTTAAGTGAACTACTCCTTTAAAGTCGAAATTATGAAAGGGAAGCTCTGGATCAAAAAAAAAATACAATAGTGTTGCATATTTAAGATACAACATGTAACTAACATTGGCCTCATACATTGATTTTTAACAAGAGTATAGCAAAAACACAATGTGCATCATTTGTTCATCATTTTGTAGAAGTAGTTAAAACAAAACTTGCAGTATTTTTGTGATTAATAAAAATGAGGTTCTAACAGTGATTTTAACACACTTGTCCCTATGTATGACTTGATTATGTTTTTATGTATGTTACATAAAATGTATATTATGATTAAACCATAAGGACTAACATTTATAATACTTTTTGGTTTGAACTTTTCCTTCGAGAAAGTGTTTCAGCTTTCAGATAAAAAGTTTAAGGACTTTTTAAAACCAAAGATGGTGCTTATCATTCCTCAAGTTCTCTGGGACGTGCCAAGGTATCAAAAAAGAGAGAGTAATTTGATATAATCCCTTACAAACACAGCACTCACACTTCCATAGTTAGAAGCAAATAATTGCCATGTTGCTAACCTGTCTCAATTTAAATAAAAAATGAATATGTCAACTGAGCGTAATGTGATGAAGACCTGGGAATGTTCTAGTTGTGTCGAAACTCAGACAGCTGCCAGAGAACATGACATAACAGCAGTTCAGCTTTCACTGATGTGCTGAAAGCTGTAGTAACAGCAACGTTAACAACATTATTGATGACTTCTAATGCATTTATTGTCAACTTCAGGGTCCCATGCCCCTGAAGTTGACAATAACTTCTAACTGCAGCATCACAGCTCTAACCAACTTAATAAAATAGCTTATTTACTTTAATTCTTTGTTTGTGTTTAACTTGTCTCTGAGACATTTACATAGCTGGTGTTGTCTACCTGTTTAGGCATTTAGCTGCAGGGGCGCTGCTGTCTATTTTGACTCTTAAAATTGCACCAACATAACAACATACTTCTACTTCCCTATTTATTTGCATTATTTCCAAACATAGAAGATTACTTGAAATGAGAATGATTAAACAAAATAATAATGATTGCAAAAGTGACTGTATAGGTTTAATATGGCCTTTTACAAAAAGAGGACGATGATAAATCGCTTAATAAATAAAATGTTTGTTATATTTATTGAAGATGATGTGGGATTTGACAGGTTTTTTAAGTTGACATTTTTAAGTCATTCAGCTTTTCTTGAACATGAAAGAAAAGAAAAACACGAAACTAAAAAAATATTTAAAAAAAATACATTTCTAAGAACTTGCCACATGTGCTTTAAAATCGGTTTTCGGTTACGTACACGTGAGGAGGCGTAGAAGTGCGAATCGTAGTGGTGTTGGAACAAGGGCAGCTGCACAACAAATAGAGACATGCTGTATTGGAGCACAAACAAAGGCTGCTTTCCATTGCTTGCGCGGATTGCACGAAGGTATTTATCTGCCCTAAGCACCAGCACAGACAGTTAGAGACAGTGCAGCATCTCATGTTCTTAATGAGAAGAGGAACCATCTTTCCTGTCAAAAAGCTGAGCAACTTTTGTTCTTAAAGAGAAACCTGCCTGACGATTAAATATAAAACGTCTGGTTAAATAAACAGCAGTCCAATTTTATGTGCATATTACATTAAAATTTACGTAGCACTGCACAACTGTGTTTCCTAAGGCTACATATGGTTAAATGTTGTTTGCAGTTTGAGTTTAGGAATAAGTTTTATTGCTGTTTTTGCACAACAATTTAAAATGCGAGTAAAAAAAAAAATGTTTACATGCAGCAGCAGAATAGAGGCCCACTGCCATTCTGTGATTTTGTGTGCAGTTATTCAGATAATTGTGGATCTTTTTTTGCACAACTGTTAAAAAACAATTTTATTTGATGGAACATAAAAATATAATATTTGGTATTATTTATATTTACTGTTAAAAATATTTTAGACTACACTCTCAGGGAAAAAAAGGTCAAAAAGCTGTCACTGGGGTTGTACCTTTTCAAAATATACGCTTTTGTTTCTAAAGGGTGCATATTGGTACCTTAATGGTACTTATTAGCAGCTAAATGTCCATATTAGCAACTAAAATATACATATTAGCAAATAAATGTCCATATTATTACCTAAATGTACATGTTGACACCTAAAATGTACATATTAGCACCTAAAATGTACTTATTAGAACCTAAATGCACATATTAGCACCTAAATGTCCATATTAGCACCTAAAATGTACATAATAGCAAATAAATATCCATATTAGCACCTAAATGTACATATTGGCACCTAAAATGTACATATTAGCACCTAGAATGTACATATTAGCAAATAAATGTCCATATTAGCACCTAAATGTACAAATTAGCACCAAAAATGTACATATTAGAACCTAAATGTACATATTAGCACCTGTCTTAAAATGTAGCACCTGTCCTAAAATGTACATATTAGCACCTTAAAATGGACAAAAGTTTACCTTTTGAAAAGGTACAGCCTCAGTGACAGATTCTGTACCTTTTTTTCTGTGAGTGTATGTTACTGTTAATACAAGTTTGATTTTTCCATTGCATTATATTATTTTGGGTTTCGGCTCACAATTTTCATTTCAGTGCATTACTACTTTATATTGTGTACACTCTTGTTTGTAATTGACCCATAAGCATGGTATACAAATCTCTAAATATCATCAAATACATAATCCAGAAAGAAAGAGAAAGAAAGAGTGACAAAAAAAGAAAATAGGAAAAAGAATATCTCACTGGCTGAAGTCTCTAATAGCTGTTGTTTTACCATCGCAACTGTTCTGAAATTGAATGAAACACTATTTGAACTATTTCAACACAGCATTTTTCATTTTTTCCCCCTGCTATTGGTCTTTATTGTGGGTGCCATTGTTGCTTTTTGTAGCTGTGTACGCTGCTTGCCTGCTTCTAACTGATGCAGACTTTACGGTTTCCCTCAAGAGACGAGCAAAAAGAGCCCACGCACATGTTCTAATATCATCTAGCCACACCACACGGCAAAAACTTCTTAACCAAGCTTCCCCATTGATCCTCCTGCATCAGAGCTCTCCATTTCCCATCATTCTGCTCACACACACATCTATCAAGGGCCATAAAAGGGAACAGCGCAATGACAGGGGACATTATCACACAGTAATGGTTTTAACACACCTGAACTCTCTGGCAAAGGACGGAAAAGATGGTGTCACAGCAGACGCGATGGGATTGAGGAATCTATACAGCACATTCTCTTCACAAACGCTCAAAGTGTGTCATACTTCCTGACCTGTCCTGCAGACTCTATTATAATGCCTGGAGAGTGTGTGAGAGAAGAATAAAGCACAGCTTAACCTTAACCCCGACCTCTTCAGTGAAAAGGAAAACAGTGAGTAGGGGGATCAATGTGGATCAAAGAGACTATAGTCAGATGGGAACAGATTCAAAAGGGCCTTCCTTTCCACCATGTTTTGCAAATGCAATATGAGCACAATAAAATAGTCTTTTTTTTTTTTTCTGGAAATCTTAACATGCTGTTATCCTGACACAAACAATCTAATTTAAATTTGTTTGAGATTTATTCAAGGGTTTTTTTGTTTGTTTGTTTGTTTGTTTGGTTTTTTTACATTTATTAACTTAGGGAAACATAAGCAAGCCCCAAATTGCCATGGAACTACAATGTATTTATACAATGGGATCCAGAAATCTGAAACCACTTCTAAAATTAATTATATATTGATTTGTTTATTTATTTATTTATTTATTTTTATACTTATATTCAGCAAGAAGCATTAAATTGATCAAACAATTACATATTTTAAGAAGATGAGGACTCTCCCACCTATTGATAAATATAATCATCAATTGGGGTTTTGTTTTATAATTATGTACAGGCATCAAATATGTCAGAATTGTATTATTGCTGCATGTATATATATATATATATATATATATATATATATATATACAGAGAGAGAGAGAGAGAGAGAGAGAGAGAGAGAGAGAGAGAGAGAGAGAGAGAGAGAGAGAGTAGTAGTAGTAGTATTACTATTGAACATCTGAATGGTAAGATCCATTACATTTTTTTTTCAATTCTCGTTTATTTCAGCAATATCATGATATATTAATATATTACTGATTGAGCATCATAGTATATTATGGTACCCGGGTATTATAAATTTATATTATTACTCCATCACGGTACTATTGCTGTGATTTTATGAAAGGGCTTTTTGTAACCAACTTGTATAAAATATAAATTTACTGTTAAAGTGGTATTTCGTCCTAAGGGGCGTATACTGGAGATTTAAAGGATCCCCTAGCTGACAAATCAAATAGATAAGTCCATGCATTTATAGATATAAGCTTACTGCCACCTTTCCACTGCCAAACTTCACAGTGACACTGGGTGTGGGTGTGTATATGTGAATTACAATCTCAATATAATTTGATTAGCAAGGACTTTTCTAAGGGTGATCAGAACATGGAGACAACACATTATGACATTTCAGGTTGAACACAGATTTCCTTTTGTCTTCTCCATCTACGGTTGCTATTATTTTCATGGAAGCCATATTAATGGCCTGTGACAATCTGTCAGCCTTTACTGTGTTGTCAAGCAATGACATGGCAGGTCATGTGTTGCAACAGACACTGAGTGCAGGCCCTGATCTAAAGGTTCAAGTGACATATAAACAACGCCACAGACACTTGAGAATAAACAAGATAGCACACTGCACTCTGACATGAAAAGTCGTCGCACACATGCACACTTTCTGCATCTCAAGAGGACAGATGATGGAATGAGGACTATAACGCAGACTCTTACATTTATTATTAATTTTTTTTTTTTAATTCTGAAAAAAAAAAATTGTTAATGATTTTTTTTAGCATTTTCCACTAAGAAATATTTTAATATTCTTAAAACAATTTAAATATTCTTTATTGTAAATTATTTAAACAAAGCAGTTTATTAGTTCAAATGATTTTATTCAGATGTGTGTTCACTGTATATATATATATATATATATATATATATATATATATATATATATATATATATATATATATATTTATTTATTTATAATATATTTATATTTTTATAATATATTTTTAATATAAAAGTGGATATATGTAGAATTAAGAAACCCTTGATATTAGCGACACCAGTGGCCGTTGACTCAACTGAACTTATTGCTTGTGTGCACACTCTTGCACACATACAAGAAACCAAATTAATTGGATATATATGGATGGATGGATGGATGGATGGATGGATGGATGGATGGATGGATGGATGGATGGATGGATGGATGGATGGATGGATGGATGGATGGATGGATGGATGGATGGAGAGTAAACACCTTTGGTTGGCCATTGGGTTGATGCGCTCAACATATAGGCTATGTCTGTGAATGGCTACAATAATTAACGCTTTTAAAAATATGTTTTAAACATAGGCGTCATTTACGGGGGGCGGGTGGGTCATGTCCCCACCACTTTTTGCCAGGGTCGATATTGTCCCCATTTTTGAAACATCTCATCAGCTCAGATATACCGATACAAATAAAACATCTCCAGTTAACTAGCAGCATTTGTTTCATTTGTTTGTTAAATAAGAGGCGATCTAGCGCTGAAATGTGTTGTCTTCTCTCGGACGCACGCTTCAATCCGTTGCGGAGATTCTATTCGTTTGGGTGAAATCACAAATCAAAACTAACACAAACATGCCCCTGTTTCTCTGGAATCTAATCTGCACTCTTTTTTTTCCCTAATCAAAAATTAATTTGACAAAAATTCTTGGCAAAAATTCTGCCACTGGACCATTACAGTACATATGTAATAAAGGCAGATCTATGTATTTATTCAAGTACAAATTAACGATACTAACAACATATATTAGATGTCACTGTACAACCAATTAAACCCAAAGTACCATCATTTTTTGGTCGGACATCACATCTTTGCATACATTTTTATTTATTTACATCAGTAAGCTACAGGACATCGTCTTTCAAAACATGACCTGCGTGAAAGAGAAAAAAGAATGAACGAGTCATTGTACCCAGCACTTTTGAAAACTCTTCTCTTTTCCCCGCACATTTCAAACCAAACTTACGCCCATGGTTGTAAATAGACGTGTTTGATGCTCTTCACCCAGCGCTTACACAAATACACACGGGAGTGTTTGAAGCAGGCCGTCTATCAGTGTATTAATTAGGGATCCGCTGATAGACTCCTGTTTGTGCAAGCGCTCGGTGAAGACGACACGTTTTTGAAGCGTTGATCATTGTAGACAATCAGAGACATATATGTTGAGCATGTTAACTCAATGGCCAATCAGAGGTGTTTAAGAATCCGTTCAACAGCTCTCAAAATTCTAGAGGGATATGCTGGCATCGTAATTTTTTTTTTTTGCAATTTCAGTACCGAAGTCAGTACTTTTGACAACCCTATTTTGAATTGGTTTGATGAATATGTGGATGAATGGAGAGATGAAGTGTTAGATTGGAATAGATGAGTTGTTTGAAATCTAACACCCCCTACCTCCATGGGATGGATAGATGGATGAATAAATAATTCGAAAGAGATAGATGGATGGATGGATGTGGTATTTGAATGGGATTAAATGATGGGGTGTTGAATTAAAATGGATAGAGGATGGATGATTGAATGTACAGTAGTAAAAAAAACTATGTTGGCGCTCTGTGTCACTGATCCACTCACCCATCAGGAATCTGATTCTGACCAGTTCTCAAACATTATAAACATTATATGCCTCATAACAGAAGGCAACTGGGGTCAGAGAAGGGCTGCTGATGTTTCTTATCTGTGCAGATTGAGTGAATTCAGCAGGGATGTAAAGGGAAAGTAGGAGCGAGATGCAGGGTTGAATTAGCACTCATATGCACCGTGACACAATACACAGCGAGCTCAGCTACACGAATAACAGCTTTAAAAATTAAAGGTCCCCATCTGTGCTCAGGACCCCGGCCGAGCCCACTTAGCTCTCTGCGTTCCACAGCTGGTTGAATGGTTGAGCGGGCTAATGCAACATTACACAGACGAGGGATCGCCTCATCCCTACACTGCTCTGTTTGGAAACATGGCCTTTTTAAGGGTTCAAGTGGGCATTACGGATCTCAAAATGTTTCGTGAGTGTGTGGGGTAAATATTTGAGAGTACCACTAGGCTGACAATTTGCCACATGTTGACATATTAATAAAAGCAAACGACCGCTTTGGAGCACTTCCAAGTGCTGAAAGTTTAATAGTGTAAGTGGATGGCAGAATTTAAACTGGTCTGCACAGTCAGTGGACGAGCAAAAGTCCACTTTCCTCTTAATCCGGAGAATCATCTCAGTCAGAGCTGAAGAAGATTTTCATATACTAAACAACCAAAACACACACACATACTATATTAAAGCTGCAATCAATACAATTTTGTTTGAGTTTAGCTGGCTCTTATTTGTCTCAACTTCCAACAGTACTAGTGGTTTTGAACTTTAGACTAACAACTACTGGCCTGGATAAATGAAGTTTATTTACAGTACTAAAATCTTGTACTTACTAACAACATGTCTATATATATATATATTAAAAAAAAAATCCTACCTTTTCATCTGTTTTTCTTATACTACATATGTTTTATGCCTTGGCATCCACCTTGATTACTGGCTCAAAGCAGTATATAAAATAAAAATAACTGGGTCAACTGCATGATGCAGCTGGTTATGTGATTTCAACATGGTGCCACCCATGAAGGGGCGACCCTCTCTCTTTTAGACCAAAACCACTTTTTTCTAGAAGGCTGATATACCTGGACTCTTCATCTCATGCGAGTACACATCATTTCAATCATATTTCTCAAAAGTTGAGAAGTTTAAATACGATTACATCAATATCCACTCAGGAAGTTGGATGTAGAACAGATATTCAAAATTACAGACAAAAGAAAATATTTTTTCTAGCATCTCACCAGCTGCATGTAGTGGTAGTTTTCCTGAACACTGGCAGAAGCCAACACTGGTTGCAGAGAGAGTTATTAATATTTGATCAAGTTTACCTGACCTTTATCCCTCTAGTTAATCCCGCCGAGACAAAAGTGAGAGAAAACACAACTGACTAAAAAACTACAAGAACTTGCTCATTGGAGCCCACAAGTTCAGTCAACTTGGATTGTTCTTGTCTTCACCATAGTTATGTCACTGATTATACTGCAGGTAGGTACTATAAAAAGCAGAACGCATTGAAGACTTTGATTATGCTCAATTATTCATTATCTAAAGCCTCACTATAGAAGATATTTAACTGTCAGATCCTCTAATCTCCAACATTGTCAATGGAACTGTGACAGGAAACAATTTAGAAACGAGATAAAAAAGTGGGACTGGACCTGTTAGGCGGGCGTTTGCAATTAATGAAGAACAACGGTTATCCATCAGTTGTCACTGTTATCCCAGCTGATTTTCATGCACTGGAAAACCTCAGTCTACTGTACATTTGCCTATTTGATCTGCTTTTCCGGCAATTCAGCATTTATTGCAGATAACAATCTCAAACTGTCTCTTTATATTATCTGACACAAGGGGGGGAAGCTCTGTCAAGCTGTCTACATTTAGAGAAGTGGTCATATCATCACCCCGGAGTGACAAAAAGCTAATTTAGCCAAAAATGTGTGCTTGCTTGTTAAAAAAAGGGAAAATTATTAAGGTTTGGCTGTTGGCATCTACATCTGCTAGGAATCATTTAGCTGGCGCAGGGTCAATCGCATCGGAGGTCAGTTTCTCTACTGGCCACGTCCCCTGGGCGCATATCTCACACTCACAAAGACCTAATTAGGCTAATAAGGAAGCCTAACAAAACCAGCACTAATCAAATGACAAGGCCACCACTGATTTGTTTTCCAAATTAGCCGAGTGTTTGAGAAAGCTCATGCCATTTGATAAGCATTACAAATGGGATTAAAACAATGCATCACTAATATGGAGGAGATCTCAATTCCCCCTCCATCTGCAGCAGACACGGAAACGAGCTCGTTCGCCAGGCAAATCAAGATGAAGGCAGACCCTCGCCATGTTTAGCATACTGCCTGCTGAGCACTTTTAAGCCATGTTGGCATTTGATCGTTTCGTGCGAGGACATCAAGAGATACGTTACCCCATGTTGATTTTTAAAGGTTGAGACCTCCAAACAGGCCTGAAGTATCGACTCCCTTCCAAGTCTGCTTAAAAAATATGCACTCAATTCCCCTGATAACAAAACATGTTTATCAAACCCATAAAAATTTCACGTCTTCACAGCTTGTCAGAATGTTTCTCAAGTGCCTTTATGGATTCACGTTTTTTTGGGACTCTCCAATTCAGCTCCCCCGTGACACGGATCCAAAGTCTCACAGTGTAAAACGGTAAATATAAATATCAGAGTTTTGATAGAGAGTGACAGCTCCATATTGGCAAAGGATGGAATCAAATGGATTTGGACAGCTTGCATAATAAGCGGGTTTTGATTTTAGAGACAGCCAATGGTGTGACAGAACATCTTAGGGATTCCAGTCTACCACCTTGTTAAAGATTGACACATGTCAGCGTCGTTCACCTCGATAGACCCCAAGGCGATCTTCGACCCATAAACAAACACAAACAAATGAGGGAGCGATCATTTGAAAGATATAAACACGCATGCATGGGTCATTTGAGGATAAGTGACATAACAGCATTAAGAGAGCATTTAAATGCACAGCAACATAAGAGCATTAAAATATAGTTATGAAAAATATATTGAAAAAGGCTTTAGACAATATGATTTTTTCAAGCCTTGATGGGTCTTCCATTGATTTACAGAAAATTTAACATAATTATTGTTTTAAAGCAGAATAGTAAAGAAATATTTGAGTGTTGGAAAGTTGTTAAAAAACAAACTTTTAGTTACAATCGTTCTTAAAAAATTCTTCCTTTGCGTTCAGCAGAAGAAAGAAACTCATACAGGGTTGCAACATCTTGAGGGTGAGTAAATGATGACAGAATTTTTGGGTGGAGTATTCCTTTAAGGGTCGTGGCACACAAAGCCTACAGTCGGCGAACGTCGGCCTGTTGGTGAGGGTCTGTCGGCCTAGTTTTTTTTTTCTGAACGAGTAAACAAGCAAAAGCAAAAGTGATGAAAGCGAGCAAAGTCAAGACTGTATGGACAGAAGACATTTGAAATTTTAGGTCATCTAAGCAATCTAACCTGAGCATTCGAATGTGTGAATATTGTCATTGCAACGTGAGCCAACTGGAATGAAGAAAGTGATCAGCGTGATTGATATTCAAAATGGTAAGCGAGCATATCTGCAGTTCTATTTTAGTTTCTCTTTTTGAATGATGAATATAGAGTATTGATACCTGATGAAATAGACAGTTATGTCCTTACACACAACTGGCAGTCACATTTATTTCTTTTAGTGTGTTCAAGCACAGGTTTTTGGCTTAGACACAGCCAACTAAAGGCGACAACACAGTCAGCTTTTGTTGCCGCTAGTTCTTTGATGTCGGCTTGGTGTGTCACGGCACTTGAAAAAAAAAGTAATTTTAGCGCTTTGTTTCTTTTTTCGTTTTTTTTTCTATGTAGATGTATGGTGAAAATTCTGTATTTGTTCTTATCAAAATATAGCCTGACTTTGTCATACTAATATTCTAATGAGAATATGAGTCTGAAACTCCTCCGTGTGGCTTTGATTATGAGGCGTGTCGTAACCGAACCAGGAAAAAATCAACTCTGCACTCAATTGGATAGTCGGTTTACCTACAACCAATCAGAGCAACGCAGTAAGTCAGCTACTTTGCATAGGGTAGTTTTCAAATAACTTACTTATTTTAGAAGTAAAATAACGAGTGTTGCTTCTTACTTGGTCCTCCATGAGTTCAACCAAAGTAGAAATCACAACGACCACAGGCTTTTCATTATGTCCCATCTTCTTAGCGACTGTCAGAGCCAGCTGATAAGTTACACTTTTCCCGTATCATGTAGGAGAGTATGGCAAAAATATCTTTCCGATCAACAAATGCCTTGATTGCAGTTTTCTGTTCGACAATTAAAATGAATGTGCTGTCGATTTATTTTACAACAGTCGCGGAATCTATACATCTCAATTCTCTAGCTGCAGTCATCTCTGAGGGAAACCAGTTAAGCGCTATTCTTGATAACGTGATGATTTCATCTCTGCAGATCATCTGTCCATCATCGTTTAAAGCCCGCCCTGGCAATTTGATTGGCCCGTTCATTTTCTGACTGATCAAAATTTCTCCTCAATCGATCAAGTCCAGACCGAACTTCCCGACCAAAAAATGTTGTGGGCGGGGTTCGGGCTGGCATCCAGGCTAATCAAAATATATACAATCACAGAACAACATAACAACTAATTGCAAATCTGTTGCCGTTTTTCCCAATATTGTGCGGCATTGGTGCCATCTCCAATTCCAAATGACTTTATTATCCTAAAGGAATGTGATGAACAAAACCAAAAACACCCACAAACGAAACAGCTGCACACAAACCCATTAAAACTTTTCTCTCCAAAGTGGAAAATCCAATAGAATAAATTGCATCCTCAAAGGTTTGGTGAGATTAAGAAACAACTGATGTTTCAAATACGATTGACATGATAAGATTTCCAATTTATATATGCACATATAGACCCTTGAACAAGAGTTGGCATGTTTAGTTTAGAGGTTCAAATTGATTGACATGCTAATCTTGAAGAAAGATGATTTAGATAGCAACCTGTTCTGACTAAAGGGAGTACAGAGCAAATCCAGCCTTGATCCCCTAAATCAACTGCACTCATTTCTGGAATGATTAAAACATTAAAGGTTAAAGCCCGGGCCGGGAACATCATTTGCGTGTTTCTTCTCACTGCAGGATCACAGCAGAAGTCTGCTATTAATACTGAGAGTTCTTCTCTCGCAATGGCTTGGTGTGCTTTCAGTTGACTCAGTTCAATCCTTCCCCATGCTGAGATGTGAGAAGAGGAAGTGTGAGGGTGCAGAAATCTCTATAAAAGGTCATGTGAAAAAAGGATTATCCTTATGTCCACACAGAACTATATTTTTAAAGATAGCTTTGGGTCTTCTAAAGTTGATCAACTTTACAATATAGGAAGTTTTCGCTCACAAGACCTACAAACATGCAGTCTATATTAAGAAGAATTCTTAACACACAAACAGTCATGAGGCCGTGACTCTAAATTCATTTTACAACTGGTTGTCATCACTACCCTGATTTATAATGCGGGTTAAACAACCTACAATTGAAAAAAATATATATTTCAACAATCTGTCGTGCCATAAATCAGTTTGGTAATTGTGTTTATGACCTGGAAACCAACAGCATTCATAAACTCAAATGAAATATATTTGCAGAAAGGCCATGGAGTCAGAACACCACAAGGCTCAATCTTGGTTCCTTGTTGCATACATGGTTAGTTAATGACAGTTGGACTCAAGGTTGTTTCCCCAATGGAGAAGCAGACATTGGAAAGAAAGTAAGAGAAATTTGCCTTAGGTTTTGAAAAGTTCTCACAGTCTCATATACAACCATTACAATCTCTTCAAATTGAAGATGAAATGTATAATAGACATGGAGGATTTGTGGCATATTCAAAAAGATCATGACTGTCACATGAAATGAAAACATGCCTTTAAATATCATAAAAATGTTCTTTGTTTTCGATAATTTCATTTCAGACAGTGTTAAAAATCTGGCATTCATCAGATGAAAGACTTTTGATGTTTTTCTTCTCAAAAAAGAAGCATTCCCACCGAATAATTTAATTATCTGTTGAAATGTGTGAAAATGGATCTTTTACGTAAACAGACTTTTATAAACCTATACCTTTGCTGTTTTTTTATTTAATACAATTGTATCAATTCAAGAAAGTAGAGAGAACTGACTCACAGCCAGGAAGAACAAGTGCAGAGTGCTCAAATTCAAGGAACACAATTATTTATGGCCACTTTTTTGCTGGCTTGCCTGGCACTTTGGGTTGATACAGCAGGCCAAGAGAGAGAGAAGAGCTCCACTCGAGGGCCTCTTCTACAAGACCTTAGATGTTTAATGAAGAAAAACGTGTCTCTACATCACGGCACATAGTTTGGGAGGAAGAAATGCACCCTACAAAAAATCATTTAAGGCCACCGAAAAGGGGCACCTCCAATTTGTACCCGGCCCAGGAATTGCTTACTTTGGGCTGCATACAGGCCAGGAAATGGAAGTTGTAATCAACATTCCTTCACCCTGTTATGATAGGTTCGGGAGTTATTGATTAAATTGTGAAAAATTTCACCATTTAATCAACAACTCATGCATACGGCAGAACTGAATGTGATCGGCTTACCCATGCGACGGCCTTGCATATGTTAGCAATGATAGTCATATCACAAGAAGAGATGGTTTAGTTGTTTTGATTAAAGATTTGATTATACAAGCTCAAACAAATATATGCATGGATGAATTATTACAAATAACACCAGTAACGTGTTAAGAAGATAAACAGGGTTCATTTTGATTTCAAATATGCGAAAGTGTGGCTCATCCAATGATCTCTTTGGGGCAGATCTATCTGTTTGGTCGACCAATGTGGGAGAAATAAGCCTAATGGCACATACATTTGTCACTCCCAGTTTGCAGTCTGTAAGATTTTGTTTATTTTGTTTATGTTTATGTTTTTTGACATTTATATGATCTACAGTAAAAAAAAAGTAAAATTGTAAAATATTATTACAATTTATTATTATTATTTAAATATATTTAAAAATGTAGACTAATTTATTCCAGTGATGGATATATTTTAGCAGCCAAATTTAGCAGAAATAGAGTTTTTATCCTTGCTGAATAAAGATATGAATTTCTATCAAAAAAAAAGTCTACGGTCGTGTAAATTTACAATTATGCACTTTGCAAATGCTTTTGTCCAATGTGAAACTGTGTGTGTCGTGGGAATTGAACCCACAACTTTGCCATTGTTGGTGCAATGCTTCACCAGAACCACTTTATGAATTCATTAAAAGGAAGATTTAGAAACAAAACATGTTAGAAATGCAACCGAAAACCGTTCACTTTTTAACAACTTCGGAAATGGTTAGCGGATTTCTAACAGTTTGTACTCCAACTCATCTCCATTTGTACACTCGAGCCAGTTTTATAACATGGCGAAAAGTCCCTGAAAGCGCCCGTCATCATGAGATGAATGCGAGTGATCATACAAATCAGAAAATTGGACACATTCGGACATCTGTGATTTATCTGTCTATCAACTCAGCAGATAAGAATAAAAGCTTGCCCGACGACAGCCGTCTGCGATGTCAGGTTAGGGAGAGACCATATTTAATCCTTCACCCCATCACCACTCGTTCCACAGTACACTGACCCCTGTCACACCCAAAGAGGATTATTGAGGAAGTTCAAAACCTTTGGTTGCTTTTCTAGCCTCTAATTCTTAATTGACCGATGGCTGACGGCGCTTAACTGATGGCTTATAAACGAACTCAGACCCACTCGTAAATGTATAATCCATGCAATAAATCTAATCTGATTCCACTCACATGCTGTAAACATTCTTAGGGATGTGCCAGTAATCTAATATTCCAAACTTCTCTTGCTGTCAGCAGACATTTACGGTTTGCTTGTTCAGTTTGGTGCAATGATCACGACTCTGCTCATTTTGCTCAGCTAACCAGACGTATTTGATCGTAATGAGACTTTCACATATATTTGACCCCTCTAGCAACACATATCCAGTGTAGCGACCATGGATCAAACCTTGGCACTACAAGCTACCAACTGTAGCGGTAGTTCGGAGGGATTTACCTCAGAAATCTTTGCTGAACTTTTCTTCTTATCTTTAAAGGTTTCGTTTATCCTGGCTATTTGCGGGTCAAATACACTTAATTGGATTAACTGGATGATGACATTATCACTCTTGTAAAATGAGAAGAAATGTGAAATTGTTTTTGAATTTGGAGCTTTCTAGACTGAGAAAAGCCAGAAAATGTTATTTGGCTTATGTGGATGAAAGACAACAGCTCCCAGAATGCACTTGCTTCGCTGCCCTAGGAGGCCATGCCTACCGGTCACAAAGCGCAGTAGTTAAAGTCAGCATGAAATCAAATTTGACAAATCTTCTTTTTATATGTAATGTTGTAGTGTTTATAATAAATGATTTATCTGTGCACTTCATTGTTTTTTAAAAAATTCATGTACTCTTATAATCTTTAATCAAAGACATTACTCTTCCCTCCCCCATCGAAACAACCTCTCTTCTATTTCGGTCACGTGGAACGGTGAAAGGGTGCAGCCAGATCCGACAAGGTTGCGGCTATCAGTGCACCTTCTCTCAGAGAATCGCATTCAAATCTGTCTCCATTTTGTTTGCAATGCCCAACCTCCAACGATCCAATTAATTCCCGAAGGACGAAATCAAGCCCTGCCATACATTTTTTTTTCTAATTTCAGAATTTCAGAAGCAGTTTCACTTGAATATACCTCAAGACAAGGAAAAAAAATACAATCTCAACTTCAGTTTCACGCCGACTTTAAACAACAAACCTAGGCTACTATAGCCCTTTTTCCACCAAAGCATTTTGAGAGCCTGTTCGGAGCCGGTGCATGCGCGCGAACCAGTTCTTTGTGTTTCGACAGCCAAAGAATCGGTTCTCGGCCAGGAGAACTGGTTCCAAAGTGGCAGCAACTCTTTGCTGGACTTGAACCGTTCTTTTACCATGTCATGCTTACGTCGGGGGCTGGGGCGGGTTTAGATGTGTTCTAAACATCTTTTCTGATCATAATAAAGGATCGCAAAGCCAAGAGAAACATTTGCAGAAACACGATGGAGTTTGCCTTCGTAATTGGTATGCTTGAAGTTAACGCAAGCGTTTCTTTTTTTGTATTTTTTTTATTGAAGACATTTTTAGCAAAGAAGAAAACAGTCACAATATAGTACAAGAAAAAAAGACAGGGGTACATAACTTATCAGAAAAGATTACATATCAAACGAAAAGATTTACATAGACTTACATATTTCAATTGTTTTTAAAGCCTTCTTGGTACACGAGTTACCCAAAGTAATGTTGTACTTGCAAGCGTTTCTAGCTAAGACGCATGGCGACGTACACAGTGACGTAACAACGTCGTTCCCTTGGGCGTTCTAGTCAGTGGGAAAACAAATAGGTTCTGAAGCGGTTCGCAAGTTGAACCAACTCCGAACCAACTTTGAACCAACACCAGTTACGAACCGGTTCTTTTTTGGTGGAAAAGGGGTATATGAGTCTCAGTGATAAGTCTGCCCAGGATTTCGAGAACACACAAAATTTCCGGGATTCGGCTTTTGTGTTCTATAGTCGCCATTCATTATGTTTACTGTGGCGAGCAGGACGAGACTGACGGTGCGGATCCACTTGTCCGTGCGACACTTCAGTCGTGCCGCACTCCGCTTTATTCCTATGGGTGACGTCACGCGACTTTAACGCGCCGGCAAAGCATCCCGGGAAGGCGGCGCTGCATTTGGAAAAATGCTGCATGTCAAAAAGCTGGCCGATGCCCATCTTTATGAAAATGAATTCCGTTGAACACGGCACAACTATCCAATAGAAGTAGAGCATAAGGAGACGGGAGAAGTCTCTCGCAGGTCCTCTCTTCTAGACTGGCCGCTGGCACAAAACCACACCCATAGCGGTAAACTTGAGGAACGCCCATCAAAGTACAAATGTGGGGAGGCATCACGACAATACGCGACTGTCATGTCGGACAAGTGGTTCTCTGCCGTGAGGGAGGCGGGAGAACGACGCAAGGCCAGTGGCGTGATTACCGATGAGCGACACCTGTGAGACGCACCGGTCTCGTATCTTTCACGGAGGAGCGGGAATTTTCTTAGCAATGTTAAAACGCACATCAACCGATCACTTGTTTAAATTCATGTGAACACTACTTTCAGATTCTCCTATGGAATGAATTCAGTTAGATTGAAGTAAAAGGTGTGCATGTAAACAGTGAATGACGACTGCAGAAAGCAATAGCTGAATCCAGGGCATTTTGTATGATCTTTTCGACGGCCGGACATGTGCGGGAAAAAGAGGTTGCTTTCAGCTTTCTCCAAGTTACTCAGCTTTCTACACAGAACAAGTGCCTGTAAGCATCCAAAAAGCTGACACTATGTCAGGGTTGAGAACATGTGGAACAGCCCCTACTACTGGCTGTAGTCTTTAGCCTCTTACCAAAAAATCCTAGGATAAAATTATGATTTTTACTTCATCGGAGGATTTTTTTCCAGACAAAAAAAAAAAAAACATAAATCTCTCGTCTCAGGGGGATATGAGGGTGGAAAGCACTGTAATTTGAAAATACTACAGGTTTCCTAATACACAGATTAATGCTAAATCCTGAAGTATCCCTTTAAAGAAGAGCAGGCAATCTTCAATGTTTTTTTTTATACTACAACCCAAGATACAGTACATGTGAACATGACAAAAATGAAATAATATTTGCTAATAATTGACATGACAGTCGCCTCTGAATGACTTTATCAGAACAGAGGTAAAACTCGCCTCAAGCAGAACTGTTACAAACACAGACGAACTCCACAGCAAACTCTCTGACGCACAAAGAAAGTTTTTTGCATCCTCTGTTCAGGAGTATGAACGTAATGAGGTGTCAATATCAGATCGTGATAATCATCTCTCTGCTTTGACGTCTCTGCCACTCTGTCTATCAGTCAAAGAACGCTTCATCTGATTTTAATAGTATCAGCAAGATAAATATCACATGCAAAACGGCAAATGGGAGAGGATGTGGACCGTTTGAGCATATCAGACTCTTAACTGCCACGTTTCATCTCCCCTCATCTAATAGAGTTCTTCATCTGGGAAGGCAGGTTTGAAGAAGAAAAGAGTGAATTTGCTTTCAAACTTCATAATCAGACTCAATGAAAACGCATCACTGGTGCCGAATGTAAAAGGGGGAGCACAAGAAAGAATGAACCGTCAGCCTCATTCCACCAGTAAACTCAGATTTGAAGTTAATGATGTGCAGCCACTTTGTACTGTAATAGATGCCACAACAAATGAATAACACTTTTGTCGAGACCGTGTTTCTCCATGTAAAACAGGGCAGGAACTGTATGGCATTGAACTAAGTAGCTCTTTATTAGTTATTCTTTCAGTAAATTTATGTCTGTCTGTATTGTTTCCTCGGTTCTATTTTTTTTTCTTTAGTTTTCCCTGATCAGGTGAATCTGATAGCTGTATTAAAGCATTACTAGTGATTGATTGCATATTGTTGTTCTACCACTACACTCTTAAAGATATAGGTTCCAAAAGGGGCTTTTCACAGCAATACCATAAGAACCATGTTTAGTTCCCCAAAGAACCTATCAGTGAACAATTATCTTTTACTGACAAAAGCATAGATTTCCAAGGTTTTCACTGACCAACTTAAGTGTATATTGTATTTCTATAATTTATTGTATTTTGATGATTGCAACACACTCTAAAGTTTACACCTGTGTCACATCACCTATCCTTTCCTATCCTTTCACCCATCCTTTCACCTACCCATCACCTATCCTCCTAAAGCAACACCAAGCAACTTTTCCTCTGCGGTCACCCTACAGGTTGGAAGCGGAATTGTCCAGTACTGCTGTCGTAAATAATTTAGCCTACCGTAAAAAATAATCGGGATTTTAATGGTAAAATAAATGCTACAGCGCAAAACTGTTAATTGGTTAACAGAAAGTTTCTGTACTATATACACTAAATACCTGTGATAGATCTCATACATTTAATGTAATTTTACTGTAAAATACCGTTAAATTTACAGTTTTTGAAATTGAAAAAAAAACCTCATTGTATAATTTACAGTGAAAAAACGTAAATTGACATTCCCATAATTCTCTGTGCGACACTTCACGTCTCCTCATAGTTTTCTTCTTGTTTTTTTTTTTCTCTAATCAGTTATGTACATAGGGTAGGGTTTTATGTTTCATTTAATGTTGTTAAATTTATGTTTATTGCATTTTTTTTCCATTATAGTTTGTGATGAGCTTTGATTGATCATGTGACTCTTGTCTATTGTTGGTTGTCAGTATTACAATGGTTCAAAACAGATATCAATACTTCAATAGGTTGGTAAATTAACATCAGATAATGAGATACGGTTTGTTACGGTAAATTTTAAGTTAAGTCTGTAAAAACAATAACATTGCTACCGTATTTTTGACGGTAAAGTTTTGTCAACCACAGCTGCAGTTTTTTTTTGTTTTTGTTTTTTTTTAACTGTAAAAATTATCATTATTATTTATTCTTTTACAGCATGTTGCTATCTGTTTATGCAGCACCGCCTTTGGAATCAACAATGGCCATAGAAAAGGTAGAGTATGAGGCATGATTTTCTGAAAGAGTAGTTGTAGTCTACTGTCGAGTACACTCCACCTATTGGCAATTGTAACGCTTGCTGTAAAGTAAGTCAAATTTGTAGTTTTCTTAGGTCTCATTCTCACTAGAGAAACGTGACCCGATCTGGCAATCTTACATAGCGTGAATTTATCAGATAAAGTACCACAAAGCAGTGGCATAAGCGATTTCCACGTCACGACTCAATGAACCACTGAAACGATTTTGAAAACATTATTTTAAGGTAAGAATTATTACTTAGAGTTGCTTTAATTACAATTTTTAATGATTTGGGATTTGAGGATACTAAATGTCGTTGCACACAGAGTCCGAAAGTTCAGTATACGTTTTTTTTTTTTTTTCAAATTCATCATTTGGTGGCTCTGAATTGTCAAAACACCTCTCAAAATGCTAGCTACGGAAGCAAAAAAAACTCTGATCCGAATTTTTTTTTATGACGGACAAAAGTTTTGGAGGCAGTGTGTAAACCTGATTGACACAACGTGAGGTAGTATTTATTTTTCACCTCATATACAAGTCAGCTACTCAACAATATGCTGATCAATGTCTTCTCCTTTTCATGATGGCCCATACATTTTCAATAAGAGACACAGGTCTGGACTGCAGGAAGGCCAGTCCAGCACATCCCTTCAATGGTGTAGACTAGAGTGTCTAGAAACCACTCTATTGTAGCACGTGCAGAATGAAGCCTGGTCTGGATGTCTTGCTTGCCAGGAAAGATGTCATCTTGATGGCACTATGTCTCCAATATAAACCTTCACATCAATAGTACCTTCACACATTTACAAGTCTCCCATGCTGTTTGTACTGATGCATCCCCATACCATGACAGATGTTTGCTTTTGCAGCTGTCGCAAGTCTGGATGGTTCCTTTAGACTTTGGGCCTGATAGCTCAAAGTCTGTTTTTGTCAAAGCTGAACCGTAGACCCATCAGACCACAGCACAGATTTCCATTGTATTTTGGACCATCTGAGATGAGATAGGGCCCAATGAACTCGGCAGCATCTCTGCATAGTATTGATGTAGCAAGTAGCATTTCCTAATGCCGCAGTAGACTGTGTTAAGTACTCTCAATCCTAAATGGTTGGAGTTGGGATTGAATTAATTTGTATCCTTGTTTCCTGTGTATTAGTAACCCTGCGCATTTAATTTACTGTAAGGAAATAGAGTAAGAATTTGGCATTCAAAAAAGCCTTTTTTAAACTGTAGCGTTGTAATGGAATTAGCAATTTAGTGAAAAGTGCACTCACAACTCTTCTTGACTGCAACAACTGATGTGGGCAAAGAGCTTACAGAGAATTTATAAAAGAAGTAAAGAGACAAATGACTTCTCGGTAAAGTGAAGGAAAGGAGGTGATGGATTAACCAATGGCATGGGAATCTCCAGCTCAGTGAAGTATCTAACATTAGCATTTTATGGAGAATGCTTCCCCTCAGAGCGTCTCTCCCAGGGAGCCGGTAACGGCGATGGCTGTCATGGAAAGCTTGGGTTGTTCTTCAAAGTCAGCTGGCAGCAGGACTCAGTGTTCATTCTTTGACTCGCTCTGTGTGTGTGATGAGAATTTGGCCCGAGAACAGCAACTTAGAGCCAGGAATCCAAAGAAGCAACAAACAGTCTAAGAGCAAAACAAGGAACCCTGCACTGAGCCCCCTGCACAGGCCCTGTCAGACACACTGGCCCCAGGCTTACACTTGCTATAATTCCCTTCTTCCTGCTGCCACTACACACAACCACATTCTGCAGCTGATACTGCTCACTCGCCTGCCATCACATTAATCTAAAATAGCTTCAAGGAATGGTGGGAGACTTTTTTTTTTTTTTTCATGATTTACACAAATATTTACTTGCCTGCAAATTACCAAGGAGGGCTGTATGAATATGGAATTGAGTTTCTCTATACTGAAATTTTCAATCTGAAAGAATTATACTACAAAATAATATCTATATTTCTTAAAAACTGATGAAATAAGACATTTATAATGTTACAAAACATTTATATTTCAAATAAATGCCTTTCATTTGTACTTTCTGGTACTCAAAGAACCACAGGCAATTTTTTTATCATGGTTTCTACAAAAATATTAAGCACCACAGAGAATATGCATATAGAATATGCACCAAATCAGCATATGAAAATGATTTCTGAAGGATCATGTAACACTGGAGACTGTGTAAAGGCTGCTGAAAACAAAGGAATAAATTACATCTTAAAATATATTAAAATATAAAACAGCTATTTTAAATTGTAATACTATTTTGTATTTCAAAATATTTCTGTTGTAACTGTTTTTTTTTTTTTTTTATCAAAGAAATGTAGCTTTGGTGAAAATAAAAGACTTCTTTCAAAAACGTAAAAAAAAAAAAATGATTTTTTTTTCCTTCTAATTTTGGGGGGAAAAAATTAAGCTAAAATTATTTACACAACTCCCCAGCAGTAATTAAAAAATAAATGTACAACCTGGATATTTTGCAGAGAATAAATTCAATTCATTCTGCACCTCAGCTGTGCTGAAAATAACCTGTTAGTGCCATACTTTCAACGGTTATTATCATTTCAGTCAGTAAAGCGACATAAGATAAACATCTGTAGAGATATATGTGCACATAATACTGTCTCTTTTGTATGCAAACACATGCTCTGACAGTATGGATGACAGCTACGGAAAGAGAGCAATAGGAATGTTTTGCTTTCAAGTGAAGTCAGAGTTCCTTCAGTGAATAGGTGACTAGGGACGGCTCACATCTCTCGGAACGGGTGAGTTGTGTCATGAGTACCTAATCCACCATGGCTCGTTTAACCTCAAAAATGGCCTTAAAAGCCAAGAGTTTTACTGAATAAATTGACAAATTAACGAGCCATTGTGAATACTGAACACTTAACATGTCCCCAGTAGTCAGGAAGAGTCACTCTCTGAATAATAAATGCCTAATTATTCACATAACCTTAGTTTCAAGTCAGTATAATTTTAGATGGTCAAAATTAAATATGTACTGTACATCTTCAATCACATCGTTGAGTACAGTACAGAATACATTGATGTAGTGGTCCGCCATCGCCCCCTAGTGGTCCGCAGAAAGATGACCTAAACTAGGCAATTGTTTACAAAATCGTCACTTATCTAATGCTTTCGTACGTACGTGATCAGTCTTGGCTGGTCCCTGGAGTGTACACCAGTTTCAACCACATAATGTTTATTTTAGGTTTCAGACATTTAAATACACATAAGTCTATGGAAGCGTCAATAATAATCCTTTCCATTATAAAAAGACGACACATTTTATCCATATCAGATACACATTGACTAAGCAGCTTTACATTTTACCCAATTCTTCTCCCAGTTCACCGGCCACTTAATTTCGTGAGATGTTGAGGAATTGACGCGTTGTAAACTAACGTGGCGCCGCCCATCGCTCATACAGTAACTATAGTAACTAACGCGATCGTTATACAGGTGTTTAAACAACAAAACACACCCACTTGCACATATTTGACAATTGGAATATTAGTGTTTCAAAACTGGCCTATCTTGCAGATATTTTCAGCACGCTCAATACGCTCAACTTAGCACTGCAAGGAAAAGCGGTAACAGTCTTCACTGTACAGGACAAAATTAAAGGGGCCAGAAACAACTTAAAGCTCTGGTGCACAAGTATCGATCGCCATGAATTTGACTGTTTCCCAACTCTAGCGAACTTTCTTCTCGAAACTGAAGAGACCCTGGGTGACGACACCGTCACAGTGATAAAGGAACATCTACAAGGCCTTAACATGCACTGGGAAAATACTTTCCAGAGCTAGATGTGGAGAGGATCAGAAATCCATTAGGCGACATCATTGAGCGATGTACCAAGCTCCCAATACAAGAGGCAATAGTTTTGTGGACATTGCATCAGATGGAGGTCTCAAAATGTCATTCAAACAACAGCTCTTAACAGACTTCAGGGCTCAGCTTCACCCTGAACATCCAAAGCTTGCCGAATCTGCCCTCAAAGTGCTCATGCCCTTCCCAACTACATACAAATGTGAAGTTGGGCTTTCCACACTGGTTGGTTTGAAAACAAGACAGTGCAACAGACTAAACGTGGAGCCAAGGATGAGACTGAAACTCTACTCTTTGGAGCCAGACATTCAGAAACTGATGCGTGAGAAGCAGCACCACTCGTCTCATTAATATTCACGTTAAGTTTTAGATGGAAATCTCAAAATATAAAATCTACAGATCTATTAGTTTTGCAGTGTACTAGTTTCCAGTTCATGTGTAAAATCAGTAATTTCAGTGATATTGGACATTAAGGGAACATTTTCTTCAGAATTTTATTGTTACCATAGTTACAACCATAGACTTCGTAATTCGTAACTTCGGCTCTTTGAAATGACATTAAGTGGGGCCTAGGCTGTTACAGTATTTAATTTAGTTTAATTGCATTCCATTTACTTAAAAAAATCCCATGTGCAGTTTGTTGTTCATATTAAGCTGCAGCTCATTTCACATTTACTTTTTCAAATGAAATAAAATGCATAGAATAATTTCTGATCATATTATTGCATTTGTGTTTGAATAGTTAGTTTTTGACTTGAAACAGTTGCATATTAAACTTAAAAGCTTATCATTCCGATTTTGTTGTTTTTTTGTTTTTTTTTTGAGAGGGGGGGTGTTAGAGTGGGATTTTGTTGGGTGGTCCTCAGAAAAAAAATTGAAAGATAAAGTTGTCCTTGGGATAAAAAAGTTTGAGAAATACTGCGTTATAGTCACTACGCCATCAATGCCTCAACGTCAACTAAAAGACCCCAAAGCCTGTACCTAATAGTTCTCCAGGGTTTCCATGGCAATGACCACTCAGAATTTCACTGGAACAGCAAGAGTACAAGAAAGATGTATGTCCACATGTATGCCCACACCTCACTTACTTCTACACCAAATATTCAGCCAAAAGAACGCACTGACTATGAAATTAAAACGTACAAGACATACCGTGGTATTACTGTGTTTTATGCAAATGTGACATGGTAATACCTCAGCATATAAACAGATGATCATTTAGTCCCATGGTATAAAACAAGGTATTGTTTGATACCACCAAAGCATCATGATACGGCATAAGGTTGCTCAATTAATAGAAATAAAAACTGACCGTTGATATGGCTATTTTCAAATCTCAAATGCTGTGATTGAATTAGATAAATGTATGTGCTGCATGTTTCAGAGGGAAACATCACACTGTGTTACAAATGAACTCATCTCTGCTCTGAGTTTGTTATGCTTATAATGTGGATTTGAAAAGGCAACACACACCAACCGTCTTCTCAAACTTGTAATGAGAAGCGGTTATAATCCAGCTGTTGTCAACAAAGCAGAATCCTTAAGGGCTCCTTGCTATTTTCCACCAAATGAATTAAGAGAGTTGTACTTCAAAGCAAAATTGTTATTATCATTATATTCTCATTATATTCTTAAATATGATTTCTTTTTATTGAGAGTTTATTTAAAGTTATTTTGGGCCAAATTGTGCAACATAACAAGAAAGCACAGGAACCCAGGAAATAAAAATAAACTTCATACTTCAGTACCATGGCAAATGTTCAGCTATTATTTCTTCTGAAACGTAGTGTGGAAAAAACCCTATTTATTTTAGTGAATGTAAATTCAGATGGTTTAAGTTTAAAAACAAAAACCATTCACCAATTCAAGGCCCTGTACAGCATTGTATGTGTTCTTTATTATGTGCAAAATGTTTATTAAATGCTGGTGTTCTTCGCTCAGTACCAGCTTTACCGACAAATGCAACTAGGCATAGTTTTTCCTAGCAAGCTCCTCAATAAAGCAACATGACTATAGTTGAGCTATTTTAAATGATTAGTGTTTGGACTATGTTGTGTACATGGAGCCCTACAGCCCCAGAGAAACTCAAAAACACAAATATCTGGCTGCGAGCTCAGAGCAGTGGTACAGGCATAACGTGACAGAGGACCCTGAAGCTCATCTCTCAGATGGCCAGCCAAATGGAATTCCAAACAGCGGTCAAGTCATGCCTTGAAAAACAAACACCACTGGGCATGTGTCAGCTCTCAAACACACGCACACATGAACATGTACAACTGATGCCTCAGTTCTGTTTGAGAAGGACATGGTTTCGACAGTATATCGAGGCGGGCTGGGGGAGAAGAACTACTATATCGCTTGACATTGGAATCTCAATGTAGATCCTAGTGAGAGATAATGTTTTAAAAATGTTCTAAATTGTAGTAAATGAAGCCAAGTCTTTTTAAAAACAAAACTTAAGAGGGTCCTGATGGTTAATAAATGCTCTCTGACATTGACACATTTTCCTGATTCCATTCCCCCTTCTTCTCTCTATTGATTCCTGGTGTCCATTTAAATGAAGTCGCAAAAAGGCCAAAAACTAAACACGAACTCTCTGTTTGGAGTCTTACGCCGCCTTCACACTGGCAGTTGAAATCAGCTCCGATGCGGCTGCGAAACGACCGGAAGTCATTCATTTCCTATGGAGATTCGCAGACCGCATGCGAATGGGTCCGAAACGGGTCCGACCGAGTGCGGTGCGAAGAAAATCGTGTCCGTTGGTCATCCGGATGCGTTCAAAAAAATTGAACTCTTGCGAAAATCTACGGATGGCCCCTATTCGACAATTCCAGTGGAAGTTGAGCGTCGCTATGGTACTGATAAACAAACCTGAATTCTCAACGTTTAATAAAATAAATAATGATTTTATAACGATAAGTTGTCATGTTTTTTTTTTCATGACTTTCTAAAGTTATTAGGGCAGTTAATACAATTATATTGTAGACAGACATTGAACTATTGACCACCATATCATGTTTTAGTCGATCTGACATGTCAACGTCCTCAATTTTCCTCAGCAGCATTCATATATCTCTATAACCCTCATCAGAGAGATCATATAGAACTGACAGAATCAACCTTTCAAATCTCTCCGCCATCTTTTTTCTACCCGCGTCCGACGCTTTTCACTGTGTAGTACGACGTCCGTTGGGAACGCATTACGTAGTACGGAGCTGATTTCAACTGCAAGTGTGAAGGCAGCGTTAGGGAACCCAAACTGATTATAAACGACATTTCGACTTGATAACGCTCTTCAAATGTGTTCCACAACACCTTACAATACCTCTGTTTGGGGTCTCAAAGTGAAAAAGTTTCAACAAACTGTAAAAGTTCACTCATGTCAATTATCTTTTTACTTACATTTATAGTATGTTCATTATATTATACAAATCTTGTGTGGAATTCAGACTGATGTTTTGTGTCTAAAATTTGCGTTGACGTAAATAGACCTTATGCTTACTTTGTGATACCAGCTTCAACAATATCTGCCAGTAAGTTTAAAGTAGCAACAAATGTTTTTTGTTTGTTTGTTTGTTTTTTTCATATTGTTAAGTTTTTGCATTCAACAGTTTTCACTGTTATACAGTAGATGTGCTTCTTCTGAAAGAGTGCAGAATCTCTTGATCAAAACACAAGGAAAAAAGTAGCAGAGACAAGCAGTAAATGCATTGTTTATGCACATTATAGTCTTTAACGAAACACGGTTTTCTTAGTCTTTGTTCAAAATGTTGCTTTTTTGTTTTGTTTAAAGCTACACTCTGTAACCCTTTTAGTTTATTCTTCGTTAAAAACGCTTAGTTCTTTCAAAAATATATGTGCTCATTAATGTATATTTACTTCGTTCAAGTAATAAAGTATTCTCGTGAGTGTATAATATGCCATTGAAAATACATACGGGTAAGGGGTTCTAATGTAGGTCGCCATGTTGCTCCTCCATCTTGAAAGTACATTAGCCAAAGAGGGACATACCCGTTAATTCAAGCTTCGCCTTTCGCGTTTACGTTTGAGTTAACACTCATGGGCGAGGTCGAACTGGAAGCCATGTTAATCTTGGACTACATTGGCCACCGTAGGAGTTAAAACGAAATCGGAATTGAGAGAAACAGAAACTAATATTCAATGGATGGTCATATATCTTTTCACTGCTAGATGGGGGTAAAAATCACACAGTGTAGCTTTAAATTGATTGATATATTTGTGATATATTGTATGTTCAGAGATTCAGTCAAAATACTAAATATTCTGGGGGCCATGGAAATTTTGTGAATTTATTAAAAATGGCAGTGGGAACTGGCAGTGGGGAAAGAGTTTTCATGCATTTAGAAAAATAGGTAAGGTGAAACTTCATTTTATGCTGACTTCAATAAGGTCAGAGCAACATTTTGAAAGAATCTATAAGGTTAAATGTCATACAGACCACGCAGGTTAAAAATAAAATGTAAACAAATAAAGACATTAAAGTGTCTTCAAGTCCCCTGCTTAAAAAAAAAATCAGCAAATAAAAGCAAACAGTCTGGCATAGGTTTTTAATCCATCTCTCTCTCTCTGCTGTGTTTCTATATCTATAAGTGAGTGAGTGTGTATAATAAAATGTTTTTTTGGAAAAAAAAAAAAAAAAAGACACAGCTAACCTGTTTTCAAGAATATCAGACTTCCAACTACACAGGACACAGAAGTGGAAAGCGTAGTTTGATAGAATGATTTGGAAAATAGGTGTGTGAGGAGAGATACATAGTGTACAGTGTGAGAGATAATGTGTGTGAGTGGCGCTATGAGCCGACACACACACACACACACACTTAGCACATCACTGGCTCCCCTCCTGAGGCAATCATTACAGGGATTTGTTCTGCTTGCACTTATAGTTTTAGCAGATCAATCGGAGAAGCATGCGCTAAAGCCCATTATTAGTTCTAAGGGCAATCTTAGTTTCGGGTGGAGAGGGGGTGGATTGTCCACACTGTGCTGCTTGTTTGAAACGTGGCTCCTTCAGAAGCATCCATGACTGTGAACAACATTCCCCGGAGATGAATGAGAAAATCAATTAGGAGGTGAGAAGCGTTTAGTGCTATCAGTACATGCAAAAACAAATTCATTTAGTGTAATGGAGGCGCCTGCCCTCAGAGATCTGACTGCGACTCGGAAATAACTGGTATATGTTTTATAACATCATAACATAGAGATCATACAAAGACAGAATCACAACGGAAATGTGACGTGTCTTCATGCAAATCTAAAATGAAACCTACTATAGTTTCAAAACTTAGTCCATTGGCTAGAAAGCCTATGTATGTGCGCTGCCGATGCAAAGGAAGACCTGTAGGGATATTTTGGGTTAAGTTCGCCAAGTTTGGCTGAATCGTCAGAATTAGTGGCATAAAGTTTATTACCTCAAAAAATCATTTGAAATTCTCCTTTTCTTTAAAACAAGCAAGAATCTGGGTTTCAGTGAGGCGTTTACAATGAAGGTGCATGGGGCCTGTTTGTAAAAGGTAAAATACTCACTGACTACGTTTACATGCAGCCAATAACCCGTTCAAAACCGGGATATTTAGCAATAACCCAGTCGCGAACGACCATGTAAACACCGGCAAAAACCTGAATATGCTCATATCCCGAATTTTAAAAACCGGGATATTATACCTGGGGTACCCCTTTTCTAACCCGAATTTTTGGTCATGTAAACACGTATCGGCATATCCCCATAGTGACTTGTGTTCTGTGCATGTTCTATTCACAATGAATCCTGGTCTTTTGAGTAGAGAAACTTCTCGGGGCATACAAAAATCCGCGTGCAGTATACCGGAAGTAAACATGAGACCAGGCGAGACACAGCACAGCATACTTTGAGCGAGCTCAGTAACGTTACCATCATCAAAGCGCAAACAAAGGCGATGCCCCGAACTATTCATTATCCGCGTGCTGCTGTTGTTGTTGTCTTTGGATACAGGAAGAAGAATCGGAAATGACTCATCTTAAGGTTGAATATTGGAATATTGCGTCTTAAGGTTGTCCGTAGACGTTAACCGCGCGTCGACGTTTACATCGGGATATTGCAATTCCATGAATACAGGAGAAACTCTCTCTGCTCACGCATGTAAACGGGTTATTCCTAATGTTTCAGAAACCCAAATAGTGACCTTAACCCGACCATAACCCGAAAATTGGCTGCATGTAAACGTAGTCACTGTTTATATTAGCCTGACTACGTCAGACTTCCTACTTCCGCTAATTTCATTATGCTCCTGTAGTCAGTCTGAGATAGCAGCCTATCTTTCAGTTTTCCAGCAGCCTCCGGATGGCCAGAGGGCGGGCTGAGAGCCGTGACATAGACGCTAATCGCGGAGTTTTACATTGTAGGTTAGAGAAATCGAATGGGAAACGAGACACGGGATGCAATTCGCTCTGTTATGGAGAACATTCTGGGGTTTTTCAAACTGAAGCCAGAATAAGAGGAGTGTTTGATAAATCTTTTAAATGGAGGTGATGTTGTGGCCCTACTCCCGACTGGTTTTGGGAAAAGTTGAATTTATCAATTGTTACCGTTAGTTACGTCTGTCTACGAAGCAAAGTGAAGTAGTAGAGTCTGGTATTACCAGGCTAGAGGAACAAAGAGCTGTGTTTAAAAGATCTAATCCTAAGTTTGAGAGTTGGCTACAAATATTTTCGTTTCACTCTGGTAAAAATACGTTTAGAGGCCGTGATTGTACCGTGGATGCATAGATTAACTTTCCATAATCTGCAAAAGTCGTTTACAACCATGTTTACTCTGGTATTTCGCACGGATCATCAAGTTCGATGCATGATGTCTGTGGTTCGATGCGGCATTGTCGGCGCATCACATAGGTCATAAATAAACTTATCTGATTGGCTTACGGGTAACCAATGATTTTAAACTTCAGAAAAGCGCCCCCTAGCGAGAGAGAAAACACTACTCATTATGCCATTCCAGACTCTGTCTACGAAGCAAAGTGAATAGCCAAAAGAGAGATTGCGGAGAGATTGTGAGATTGTGTGGTTTTTTTTTTTTTTTTTTTACATTTTTTAACATCTACTCTCGTGTAATGGAAATCATTATGAACATCAGCTATGCTAGTTAAAATGGCGTTTGTCAGCTCCAGTTTGTATCCAGCCTCTCACTGAAACTTCAGATGCCCCAACACCTGCGATGAGACAACTAAGCGCCTGAGAAGAGACGACTCAACGTTGGCGATATGTTATGCCCTAAATTATTACATGATTAACTAAATGTATTTTTCCATGTATTTTTCTGTAATGCACTTTCTGTAAAGCTGCTTTGAGACAATATGTATTGTGAAAAGCGCTATACAAAAAAATTTGAATTGAATTGAAAAAAAAAGACAAAACATGTATGCATGTATGTATGTATGTATGTATGTTTTTTAAATTTGTTTATTTTTTAAATAGGCTTTTCTGTCTATTTATGTCGTAACCATCCCCCTCCTTGTGTTGCAGAGAGGCACTAATGGCACTTTTCCATTAGCAGTACCAGCTCGACTCAGCTCGCTTTTCGCTCCGTTTTCCATTGCAGACAGTACCACCACAAATATTACCCGGTCGTCATAGCGACGCCTTTCGATCCTCGTTGCCCCATCAAGCTCTCGCTGGATCCTCTCTTCGGCCAACAAACAAAGGAAAGTCTGCACCTGCTCGTTTGACCACGGCGTATTCTTCAGAGTTGCCATAAAAATAGTAGTAAGTTTAGTAACTATCTCTGGCGAAACTATTTAAAAATGGCGGGGTTATTCTGGATGCTCCATCTGGCGCGAGCAATGATGACGCAGTGTATGGTGACGGCTCTCTCTGACCAATCAGCAGTCGGCATTGTTTTCACGACACATTTTAGTATCGCCTCAGCTCGCTCAGAACCTCGCCGGAGGTGATACAAAAAAAGTACCCGAAAGCAGATACAGGTACAACTTTTACAAAGTGGAAAAGCAAACAAAGGCGAGCCAAGCCGAGCCGGTACTGTGTAGTGGAAAAGCGCCAAAAAGTTACAACTTGTGTGCTATAAATATGTGTGCGTTGCGTCATTACACAATTTGAAGTCTCTGACCAGGTTTGAATAATGCACATGGATCATTCAATTACACAAGGAATGTGCATTAAGTAAATAGTCCATTTTTATGTTATATTGGCATTAAAGACATTTCCATTTCACGCTCCCATTTACATCCGGTAAATTTCATGCATTTCAGTCTCTCAAGATCTGGAGGAGGTTGCACAGGGTGTCAGATGAAGTCTGCCCTGGAAACCAATGACACGCTGCTTCCTTCAAGTGAAGTGGAAGGGGCAGTCAGGTGGTTATCAAGTGCGTGATTGTTACATAACTGAACGCATCATGTTCTGTTGTTTAGTTGTTGTTTTTTTTTATCTGCTGGGCTAATTGAGTAAAAGTGAGTTTGTTTCATGAAGGGAATGGCAGTGAGATGGGAACCAGGGCTTACATCACAGAGATGACATTGTGTCCTCCCCCTGGCCTCTCTGACACTCAGGTCAGATTATATAAGCAAACCCTCTCTCCATCCCTCTCTTTACGTCAGGAGTGCACAGAGCCAGTTCTTTTAGTGTACAGAATGTAAAGCAGCCAAAAGTTACGTAAAATAATAAAAATGAACTGGTGACACCCAGCTCATACCACTTTTAAGCTTCTGAGAGACAAAAAAACGAATGGATGAAGTCAAAACAACATGAATCCCTACGGTCTAAAAATACTTACTCTTCCACTTGGCTTCTATTCTACGTCATAACAATTGTCAGGCCCACCCACAAATATCATTCATTCAAAATCATGCTTCTCATAACCACATATTAATCATCAAATATGTTCTGATTAGCTGTTGCTATTGACGTCACGCAGAATTAGAGGAACGGCAGTGTTAGATAGCAAAAAAATAAAGTGTTTGAATTTACCTGATTCTTTTTCAGGAGCAAAAATGAATCACCAGATGATCACAGACCTGAAAGTGAAAGAAAGAGAGATGTATCAGGACTTGGAAAATAATAGATGTTAATATTGTTCATATTAAACAGTTTTTTTTTGTTTGTTTGTTTTTTGTTGTTTGTTTACAGTTTTTTTAATCACATATTTTCCTGCAATTATATATATATATATATATATATATATATATATATATAGTATTTTTTGTCACATTCACAGTACTTTTAAATAAATCAAATAGGAATTTAATCATAGCGCCTAAAATATACAATTTCATACATTCATAAAAGTGTTTTTTTTTTTTTTTAATCTCACCAAGACAGGCATTTTGGCATAATTTTGTGTGTATTTTACCACAGTGCAAGTACTTAACTTATTTAACTGAACTAAACTTTTTTTAACATCAAGCATGTGCCATGCTTCATTTTCAAATTCATGCATATGTCTTTCTAACATGTCAAAAACTTTAAGCAGCTCTGCAGCTATATTTACACACTGTGATGCACAAAACAGAAATCTCTATCGATTGACACTTTAAAAGTTCCATACATATAGTATATTGCCATAACAACTGTACTATAAACTTTCTAGGACAATGAGCTCTGGAATAACAGTGAATTCATATAAACAACATAAGCAGAAAACTTAAAAAGAAGACTAGGAAAGACAAACAAAAGAAAAAGTTACAGAATGCTAATTATGAGGTTCCACTTGTCTGTTTGAGGAACATCCTGTTTGAATGCACAGGTAGGAGGTGGGGGGTCTGTTTCCTCTCCAAGGGCCTACAGACGCACTCCCTACCCACATAGTGTCTCTTTTGTTCTTTGATAAATTGACACTGCCAGTTCCCCACGTTGCCAAGACATGAGGAAGACCGCCGGGAAAAAGAAGTAGGAGCAGCGGCGCTACATGTGATTGGTATCACTTCTGACTGACTCTCTTCATGTTTTTATCTGCACTGTCTCCACAGGCATTAATTTCAAAGCTCTGATTGAGGGTGCTAAGACTATACAGCTAAGCTATATATATATATATATATATATATATATATATATCATTGTGTTCAGTCAGCCATCCATATCATTGAATAAGTTGTATCCTGCCAGATAAGCCAACAGTTCAGACAGACACCCATCAGCCATAGGAATTGGTGTGTGTGTATATATATATATATATATATATATATATATATATAACTGAAAACTGAAAGCAACTTGCACAGAAATATCTTAAAATCTGTCACTGCCATTGTTTTGTCTCAAGATTCACACCAGTAATGTGTGTGTATATATATATATATATATATATATATATATATATATATATATAAGCTGCTATATAAAAGCTACTTAAATGTTCTAATTGAACCAGGGCCTAATACTGGCTTAGTCTAAGCCTTGTCTGTGAAACCAGGCCTAAATATTTTAAAAGTATTTCTCAAAATACCAGTGTATCGATGAAATTGTCATGAAAATGTTTTGTGTTTTACAGTTTTTGTTTGAGTTAACCACTCTGATTCTGTCATTGCCTCATTAAAAGAAAAAAGTTGTTGTTTTTTGGCTCCTATGACACTTTGCAATTAAACTGAAGAAAACTAAAATCAGTCCATGACATTTTTGCCTCTAAACCCCATTTTTCAAGCAGCGCAGGAGAAAAGCATCGTGTGATTTTCAGAATCTCCAGCCAACAAGCAGTGAAATACGACTCAAAGAAATCTAGCTGAAAGCTGGCAAAGTTTCTGTGCCGTTGGAATGACAACACTAATAAATGAAATAGACTCATAAATTCTTCATGGCCAGTGGCCATAAGTGAATCCATAACTGAAGAACAATCTGTTGCATTCACCTCTGCGTGACAACGACCCTCTCTTATGTAATTGATAAAATAATTATTTTTCCAAGAACATTATGAAAGCCTGTATTTGCAAAATATGCGACTCATTGAAATGAGTGGGGGGAAAAAATCATTATTTACTCAGCCACATATCTTTCCTAACCTATACGACTTTCTCTGATTTCCTATGGAACACAAAAGGAGAATGTTTGAATGATATCCTGGAGAGTCTTTTCTTTTTAATAATGAAAGCAAATGGAAACTGGAACTTGTAAGGCTACACAATGACAATGGCCTTTCGTAAGGTATACACCAAGGTCATTTTTAGCATAATGGCTCTTTGCTAAGGTGGATCAGTGCTTAAAAGTCCACTACCTCGACCCTTCGTTCACTGCAGTCACACATTTAACATGTAGACCTTCACAGGGTCTTAAGTGTTAACAGAGGCCAGGTGGATGCACAATGCATGTGTTACAGAGGAACGAGAGAACTAACTCAATGCCCAATGAAAAATACTGTACATTTAGATGAATTCACATTCGCCTTTTAACTGTGTATTGTGGAGAAAAGAAATAACCTGCTACAATTTTAACCACAAGAGCAAAGTAAATCTAATATCAAGGAATGTATACATCTGCTATATATATATATAAATATATATATATATATATATATATACACACACACACACACACACACATATATATATATATAGATATAGTATAGTGTAGTATGATAAAGCACAAAATTATTCTATTATCATAATGAAGAAATAAGAATTATATTGTTGAAATGAAACCCTTAAGCATAGTTTAGCATAATCTTTTATTACTATTTCTCAGGAAAAAGTAATATAGTTACCTCCAAACATGAAAAATAAATACATTAAAACAGGATACGATAGAAATGACCGCAGACCCTAATGACCGTTTATCAAAATCAATAAGTCTCTTAAAGGGATAGTTCACCCACTCAACCTCATTTTCTCACCTTCAAGTTGTTCCAAACCTGTTTATATATTTCTTTGTTCTGCTGAACACAAAGGAAGATATTTAGAAGACCAAACAGTTATGGGGCAACACTGACTTCCATAGTATGGGAATAGAAATAATATGAATTTTCCACAGAACCATCCCTTTAAGACAACAGAAAATTAACATCAGGTTAATTCAGGCTGTAAAATGCCATAGTGCTACTCTCCAAAAGCGATGGTCATAAATGAATAATTGAAAAAATATATTTAAAGGGTCCCTAATATGCTAATTTACAGGAACAATTTTGTTGAGGGGGTCTAGTTTGAGTTTTTCAAAAACCTCATTATTTTACTAGGAATTGACATCATTTCAGCACCTGTTTTCACCATCTGTCTGAACGCACTGTTTTAGTTCTGTTTTCTTTAAAACCTGGTCAAGTCTGTTGTGACAGCTCATCACTTAGAGCGTTTCAGAAATATAACACTCCTTACATTAACCAGCGAGTATCAGCTCCAGAGGCTTGCTGAGGCGCTGTAAATACAGGTACAACAACCACGCCAAGTATTGCATCAGTTTTGTCATATCAGTTCGAGCCAGAGTCCTATAATGGCATTCAAGAAGAACAAGCTGACTTGTACTGGACGTAATATGCTCCCTTTGTGCTTTAAAACTTAGCAGACTGTTCACACATGCACAAACAGCTGTATTACACACTAAAGAAAAGTACATATCAAAATGTTACACTCACTTTTGTATGATATTGAGGTCATAACTTAATATACATGTAGCTTTGCAAGAAAAAATGTCAAAAAAAATGTCCATTAGATATTTCCAGGGAAGGGAAAACATAGTTCTTCCAAGATATTTTGTGCCGTGGGGGAGGGCAACATATTTTTGCAAGAACACTGATAGTTTGCCAAACAAAGAGGGGGGAAGAGCAAACATATGAAAGCTTCTAAACAGTTTCTCTTTGTTTTCAGTTCTTTGACAGTGAAAGAGACGGGAATGTGTCTGAGACAGACGATAATGTTGAAGAGGACCCTGATTATAAGGCATTCTTTAGAATCTCATAGACTTTGGCGTTCTCAGCGGCATAAAAATAAAAGCCACACCGTCAAAGTAAAAGTCACAACAAGTGTGGCTTACGTCAATTCAGAGTTCCTACTGGCAGTGCGAATGCTACCAGAAAACGTTCCTAGGGGAACCATTAGCTCTCGGGAAACCATCCTGGTGGTTATTTCCTAGAACTATCAGGTGCTAAAGCCCCTATATGTAAGGAAATGAAAGAAGCTGAAGAGAATATTGCACCAGAAAGAACCATTTACCGGATCAGGACAGTTTCAGCTTCAGTAAAGAAGGCTTTAGGACGTCGCAGAGAGTCCAGCAAGCACCAGGACTGTCTCTTCCTGAGGAATCAGCTATAGAGTCGTGTCACCACCAGTGCAGAACTGCTCAATATAGGCAGCAGGTAGTTTCAAGTCTGCACAAACAGCCAGGCCAAGACTTTTGGACAACAACCTTATGTAAAGAAATACAGCAAAAAAGCCACTACTCTCCAAGAAAACATCAAAGATGAGACTGAAAGTATTGGATTGGAAGTGCAATCCCCTTCAGACTGTTTGGGACATCTGGAAAACTGATTGTCCAGAGATAAAAAAGTGAACGCTACCATGAGTCCTGCTTTGTGCAAACAGTGAGGCATCCTGGGACCATCCATGAGGGTGTTAAATTGACCCCAAACATATCCTTGATAACAAACAAATGTATAATATAATAATATAAAGCCATTAAAACACCGAAAAATATATATTTATTTTTCAACCTGCATATTCTGTGGGTTTAAATTGCTGGGGGGTTATACTGCTTTTAATTGCTGTTTAAATTGCCCTAGTTGGTAAAAAGAATTTTTGAAAATAATTATTAGGTTGTGTACACTATTAAAGTTGTAAGTATAGTAATATATGTTGTATTTTTAGATTTTTAGAGAAAGAAATCAGACAAATTTGTTATGAAGTGAGGCGAGAGACAAGACGTGCCTTTCATCCGAGGCCTAAATTCTTCTTGCACTTTGTTTTCTCCAAAATTTCATGTGTTCCTTCTCTCATTACGTCCTCTATAATTCTTGGTCGTATTCCCCATAATTTTGCCCAATTTTTTTTTTCTGTCTTTCCATTCTTTTCTCTCCTTTCTCTACTTTCCGGCCATTCCATTGTTTCCAGGGAATATTCTGCATTGCCAAACTCAGTTAGAAAGGCGTATGTTAAGTTGTGAAAGATTGATGTGCCATTGACTCGGGCCGGTCTCTTGTCTTGCCATAGGCTTAAATCATTCATACAAACATTTTAAGATGTTTCTTTTGAAGTCAAAGGGCTTCAGGAGGCACATACTTTTATTTAGACTATAGGTTTAGTGTTGATGCATTTAATGTGTCTAAATCATTAAAATTTCACCTTATTAGAAGTGCAACATGGAGAAGTCCTGATTTACTCTCTGTCAGAAGTACAAGCTTACAGCCTACAGGGAGTTACAGTTGTTTTGTATTATATTCTCCAAAGTAGGCTGCTTTAGCTGTGCCTTAACAATAACCACACAGATGTGAATACCCTAAGGAATAGCTTGGCTGAGATTTATTCCAGTGTCTGTTCTGGTAGGTGGGTGTGTGTTGTGTTGTGCAGAGATTGGGGACTAACCGTACCCCACAGCGCTATACCACGAGGCAGGACATTCTACGCGGTCCGCCATTGATCTCAGAAAGTGACTGGTGTGTATAATGCAATTTATCAAATCAGCATCTGTCATCCTCATGGGACACTCTGACACGATGCAAATTCACTTCACACCATCCAATAAAACATCCTATCAGCCTCAGCCATTAACATGATGGACTGCCCTCTGGTAAGTAGGATTGTGGATCACAACAAGGACTTTTATAAAACACTAAAACAGCTGGACAAACTCATAGCTCTCATTTTTGAGGTTATTCTTTTGGCTTGCATGTTCAGGATGTTCAGTAAGCTCGCCCTCTCCCCGCCCACCTGTCCAATCCTAGGTTAAGAGCATGCAGGAATGTCCACAATGCAAGGACTATTAGCTAAACTGTTCAGCTACCAGAAACTTCCTTCCATATTTGGAGCCAAAGTGCATGGATTTGAAAATCCAGCCCTCTTCCCGTCTCTCTCTGCCTTCTATTTCAACTCAGTATTTACAAGAGTACCACGTGGCCATAAAAGACACAGAAAAATAACAAAGAATAAACAGACTACAAGTCACTGGCACATTTAAAATAGTTTATCATCGTTATTTGCATGATGAAATTTTATTTTAATTCATTAAAAACAGATTGATGTTTACATTGCTGTACGGTTCAAATGTTTGGGGCAAGTAAGCTTTTGTTTTAATACTAAATTAGTAACTTTTATTCAGCAAAAATGCACTATATTGACCAAAACAAGTGACATTTATAATGTTACAATATATTTATATTTCAAACAACTGTTGTTTTATTCTTTAAATTCCTAGAATCACGAGTAAAATCTATCATATTTCCACAAAAACATGGTTTCACTTCATAAGAGGAAATGTGGGCACCAAATCAGCATATTAAAATAGTTATTGAAAATGAAACGTAATATGACACAATCGACTAGAGTAATGGCTGCAGAAAATTGTCATCACTGAAATAAATTACATTTTAAAATATAAAAATAGAAAAGTTACTATAATTATATTATGATGTCTATAATAATATATATAATGTATTATGACGTCACTATCAGCTAGTAATACTACAACTGAATCATAAGATTATTTCTTATTTTTTATATACACATTTTTAATAAATAAATAAACTAGGCATGCAACTTGGTGCAATCGATAATGAAATAAATCGTCAATGAATTTCAAAACCGACTAATCGGGTCTGTGCGCTGTCATTGGAAAACCACCATGACTTAACTTGACAGCATTTACACATAAGGCAAAGCATAGGCTTACGGAAACCTTGAACCGCAAGGTGAGAAAAAAAAGAAAACTTATCTCGTTATAACAACATATTATGTCGTTTTAACGACTTAGTATGTCGTTAAAACAACATATCTCGTTATAACGACATAATTAAGTCGTTTAACGACTTAATAAGTCGATTAAATGACTTAAGTCGTTAAAACGACATAATATCTCTTTATAACGACATAATATCTCGTTATACTGTACTAACATAATAAGTCGTTAAAACGACTTCATAAGTTTTCTTTTTTTTTTCTCACCTTGTGGTTCAGGGCTTCCGTATAGACTACACAGAACCAATCAGTTAAATTTCTTTTCATAATTGTTTACAATTTATTTATTTATTTGATTTTATTTTTCATAAAATACAGTGCCTCTGTGCAACATTAAGCTGTCCGTTTAATTCACCTTTTCTTATGGAAGTAGCTTCTATGGTGCCATCGAAGTGTAAAGACGGTATTATGTAAAGCTGATTACGTTAACATCTTTTGACCTTAACATTCCAGCTTGCCCAGTAGCCCAAAAAAAGACCCAGATCTGGACAGCTGTGAGCGAGGGCTGCCACTGTTTTGCAACATGGCACATGTGACCGTTTCCCACAGGTCAGACTCTTAAAGAGAATGACGGAGTAAAACACGACCCAAAGCCATCATAGGTCATCAATGTTTTTGCAACAAGCAAAACAAATGCACATGTGTGTGGAGTATAAACCAGGATTTGAGCTGCTATATAAATTTCACTCAAACCCACCCGACACAATTTTCCGTTTAATGCCATATCTGCGCTTTCAGCCCTTTTTTAAGCCGTTAGGGCACTAATGCTGCAGGACAATGCATTAAATCCTTTGTTTGAACTTTTGTAATTTGTTTTCATTCCATCTCTTTTTTCCATTATCCCAAATAGGACGATGATATAACTTCAAACCATAATGAGCAATTGGCCAGCTTTGAGGCCTTGGCTGGATATTTCTATGTATAGTGTCAAGGGCAGTGATCTAGGAAGGCCTGGCCCCAAACAGCATCCATGCAGAGCTGCAGGACAGCTGTAATCTCACGCTCTCCCATCTCTTTCTAGCCAAAAATTTGGAACAGAGCAGGCAAGCACCCCAGGAAAAAAAGGCTTTTACTGCTGAGCTCTTTGGATTCAGCATGATCCTTCTTAGCTCTCGCTGGAATACCTCGGATCATCCCAAACTATCCAATGATGCGTCAGTTAGGAGTTCTTTGAAAATATAAAACTCTATCCATGATAATTTGTATTTTTGGCATGCTTAATCCTGTTTGTCAGGGTTTAGGCTTATAATGGCACAAAACAGCCATGGCCCCTAATATAGCCGGTAATACAGTCTTCTATTTACGCCCATGTTTGGTGATGGGGGGGGGGATACAGTGGAAATCTTTGACTTACTTTATCCACACTTCTCTGGGGTGTCGCATCTCTGACTCACTTCAGTATATGACCATAAACATGCAAACAAAGCTAAAAGTCTGGGAAGTTTTTGAATACAGATGATGAAATGTCACCATAATACATTAAAGGGACAGTTCACCCAAAAATGAACACATAAGGTGACCAGGGTCTGCCCGCACATAAAAAGGGTTCATAAATTTTTTTTTTTTTTAAATCTTCTGAAGTTATTGAAAGCATTATGTAAGATGTTATTCGCTGATAATCTCCCCCGCTGTTGTGCCTCTAAGTTGCGCTTGCATATATTGGTGCATGGAAATGTCACACTATATATTTCTTAAATTTCACTTCAAAATTACACATTTAATGTATGGCTTTAGAGGGTTTGGAATATAACGAATACTTTTCAGAGTGATTTTTTTTTAAGTTTTGACAGATTTTAGCCTCCATTTACTTACGTTGTTTTGAAAAGAGAAGTGTGGACATTCTATCGATCTTTTCTTTTCACAAAAGAAAGAAACTCATATGGGGTTGGAACAAAATGAGCATGAGTAAATTATGGCTGGGGTAAAATATTAAAAGTAATTTAAAATGTGAAGCACAGTGCATAGTATGACGATGTGGTATTTGTACTGAAATTGTCATTTTTCTTAAAATGGTATAATTAATAAAACTTAAAATTTATTTCATAAGGCATAGAGACACAACAGTAATTCCATGACAATAAAACAAATCAGAGTTTGCTGTTCAGCTATATAAATCTCCATTAGACTAAATAAGCTCTAACTCACAGTATGGATCTAAATGCAATATATTGATCTGAAAATAAATAGCAGTGACTGAACACGAGTGAATGGATTTTTTGTTAATTTCCTAGCTTTTGATCTCTCTAAGATGAGAGTGGGGCACATAAAGTAGCCATTCCTTGCTTTAGATCATTCATTAACATTAAAGGAACTGAAGGACTGCTGTTTTCCATTGCTGATGATACAACTAGGATTTTAGCCAAACTCTTTCATTCCGTTTCACGACGGCACAAAAGGAACGGCTTGAGAACATCTATTGAATGAAAACTCCCACTCCCACTCTCCCATATGAAATCATTACAGAGGTTATAGATGAGGTCCGCTGACGCAGTCAAAGAAAGGTCCAGGAACGTAAAATAAAATAATAGAGACTGCCAATTCTCAATAGCTCAGAGCTCACGCTTGCATTTGACTCCAAATGATCCAAATGGTTTAGTGACAAAATGTTCCGATGAGTGTAACCGAGGATCACAAGCTGAGACCGAACAAATCAGATTATTAAGCGAACAAAACTCACACTTGTGAATCATTTTCCAGAGACTAAAAAAAGAAGCCCAGAATCATATGGTAAACCTTGCTTAGGTCAATGCAGCCAAACACATCTGAATGACTGATGACTCACTATTTCATTGGAATTCATTTCTGTGTAAGAAATTTATTGACTCTAAAGTCTGGTTTGGCCATGTGGCCACATATAATCAATGCATACCTTTGACCACATATAATTTATGATAATAATAAAAAAATGATTATATATTATGTGTGTGTGGGGGTCAAATATGGACAAACTCCAAATGTTGGGTTCATTAATTTTAACCCAACTTCAACTTTCACTTTCAACTGTAAATGTTTTAATTGCATTTTTAACCCAACATTTGGGTTTGTCCATATTTGACCCAAATTTGGGTCAACCCAGCATTTTGTAGAGTGAAGGATGCGTTCAATTGATCAAAAGTGATAGAAAAGAATGTTAAATTCTTACAAAAAAGTCTTTTTTATTCATCAGATAATCTGAAAAGCACCAAATCAGCATTACAAAATGATTTCTGAAGGATCATGTGACATCAGCTTTGCTGTTCTGTAATGTTTCACAATATTTATTCTTTTTTTTCTATATTTGTGATCAAATAAATACAGCTTTCATCTCAAACTAGTTTCTTCAACATGACAAGTTAATTTTACTCAAATGGCTTCCACATTCACCGGATCTCAATCCAATAGAGCAACTTTGAGATGTGGTGGAACGGGAGATTTGCAGCCGACAAATCTGCAGCAACTGCCTAATGCCATCATATCAATACCGACCAAAATCTCTGCAGAATATTTCCAGCAACTTGTTGAATCTAAGCCAAAAAATTAAAAATAATGCAGTTCTGAAAGCAAAAGGGGGTCCAACCCAGTACTAGCAAGGTGTACCTAAAAGAGGGGCTTGGTGAGTGTATGTGCAAGGATACTCTTAAAATGATTCATTATAAATGTAATTTTTAAATGATTTCTTTTTTTTTTACACTAACATGTTTTTTTTAAACACATAATACCACTGTAACATCATGTGGTAAAATCATTACAAAACATGGAGTCTAGCTTACTGCTTTAGAACGACTCCGTAAACATTCACATATTCCAAGAACACTGATGTTGCTTGGAAAATAACAGCTGCTTTTGACGTGAGCATCCTTTGCCAGACATCAGCTGGATGACGCAGGGAGAGCGAAAGAAAAAAAAAGAGAGGGGACAGAGAAGTGTCTACTGGCAGGTGTTGGCAGCCCAGTGTGAGGGATAAAGACTTCCTGCCAAGTAGATGATTTGGGTCAGTAGGTAATTGCATTCCTGGATCACAGAGGGCTCGGTGGCAATTAATCCCGACTGTGAGCCACGTGAGCTGGGGAACACGTTCACTGTGCAGAGGCAACTGTGGTCAGAGAGAGGGCCTGTCTGCTCCAGCCAGGAAGCTGAGCAGCATTCTTGTCCCCAGAACAGACACTGCCAAACACAAACTACATTCTTTGCATCCTCTTGTGGTAAGAGTGCACAGCAGGTGTGTGTACCTCTCGGCAATAGAACTTCCCCGACAAATATCATGCAGCATCGGACAAATGATTGGTTTGTGTCAACCAAGTTCCAGAGGAAACCAATCGAATCAAATTTGATTAAGTATCTTTTCGTTTGTGAAGTGCTTATTCATTAACCATTTCTCATTTAAAATTCCAGCAAAAATAACTGGGCCAATTAGAAATAAGCATGTACACGATAACACAAAAAAAAGAGAAAAATGTCAATTCTAGTGCAAGAATGGCATATTTTATATAATTTTTAACCAATGAATCCACCGTGTCATTAACCCAACTGTAGTATGATACACAAACTTATGTTAAAAAGTTTGGAGTCTGCCACTCTAAAAAAATGATGGGTTATTTTGACCCAATTTTGGGTCAAATATTGACAAGCCCAAATGTTGGATTAAAAAATGCAATTAATAAATTTAACCCAACAGTTGGGTTTGTCCATATTTGACCCAAAATTGGGTTAAAACAACCCAGCATTTTTTTAGCTTTTATAATGTTTTTGAAATAAATCTTGTATGCTCCCCAAGGCTGAAAAAAATGTGCTAAAATCAGTAATATTTAGGGCTGTCAAAACGATTAATCGCATCCAAAATAAAAGTTTGTGTTTACTTAATATATGTGGGGGCACTGTGTATAATTATTTTAGATATATAAACACACACATGCTTGTATATATTTAAGAAATATTTTCATGTATATTCTGTATATGGATTTATATATAATTTATATTATATATAAATATAAATATTTTATATATAAATAATATTTTTTTTCTTAAATATACATGCATGTGTGTTTTTATATTTATATATACAAAATAATTATACACAGTGCACCCACATATATTATGTAAACACAAACTTTTATTTTGGATGCGATTAATCGCGATTAATCGTTTTGACAGCCCTAGTAATATTATGAAAGATTACAACAATTTAAAAAGACCTATTTTCTATTTGAATATCTTTTAAAATGTAATGAATTCCTCCTGTGGTGGCAAAGCTGAATTTTCAGCATCATTACTCCAGTCTACAGTGTCACATGATCCTTCAGAAATCATTCTAATACGCTGATTTGGTGATCAGAAGGAATTGCTACACAAAACCTGAGAAATCTCAAATGCTTGCAATGACTTCCGTCACTTTTAGGAAGTTATCATGTTTTTACACTTATTGGAATACTGATCCATGTATAATCCCTTCTAAAGGATTTGGTAATACTTCAGTTATTAGGGGCTACCACGATCTTCACTTCAGAATTAATTATACATTATGCATTTTTCACATTAATTATGAACCTGTACAGTATATATTTATTAGTAGTCCTCTGGAAGGTAAGAAAAAAATAGTAGTTACTGAATATCTAATAATGAACTACTGCATTCAACTGAGTGCTATTACAATTCGTTAATCTGAGTTTCTTGTTAGTTGTTATATTTAGTAGAATATTAGTAGTGCATTACTCTTTTGTTCCTGTGTAGATATTAATTAATGACAGAAAAGTATTTTAAGTATTTCCAAAGGTTTTAACTTAGCATGACTCCATCAAATGTATTTCTATTTTATAAAGACAAATAATAAGCCCTTTCCATGCACAGACCAAATTCAATGGAAAGCCAATAGTGGAAGGAGAATTAGTTTAAAATGCCAGCAATGGCAAATCAAAAGGGTAATTTTATTCTCTATAGACCTCAGAACACGTTGCTCCTCTATTTAATAACTCATTATAGCTCTTTCTAATTCCTCTCTGGCTTGACTCTTTTTTTCCCCCCTTCTTTTTCTTTTCATTGTACTTTGCAATAATAAGATTAGTGATTTTTGGGAACCCAATGTTAACTTTGCAATTAGAGAGTGATAGTAGACACTAAACCTGTTAATCTTAATTTATATTACATTTTTGAACATTAAACTTAAAAAAAAAAAACTCTTTTACACCTGGTATTAAGATGTGTTTTGGTTGACCATATCACAGATGAGACACATTCCTGTTTACACCTGTGTGTTTTAATCTGTCTCTTTTTCCCCACTTTCAACCACTTCTGGTCTGATTTCTTCAAAGGGAAGAAGGTGGGTTATTCAAAGATCTATGTATGCTTTATGTTGGGGTTTAAATTTTGATCTAATGGACATATTAGCTTGCGCAATTTATGTGAATGTGTAGCTTTCATTTCTGCTCTGATAGCTGCAAGACCACGGCGAATGCAATGAGTGCGCGTTAGAAATCAGGAATGGTGAGGGAATATTGTGCTTGCTTGGTATATTTTTCATCCTCAAACAAAACTTGGGTCTTAAATTAATCAATGTTCCCTCTAAGCTAAACACAGAGGCGCTGTGCTGTTACACTACATGAACCCACTCAGAGGCCCATAGAGAAAAAAAAAAGAATAGTTTAACAAAGTCGTTATTTTTGTTTTTTTTGTTTTTTTTGCACACAAAAAGTATTCGTCGCTTGATAAACTTAAGATTGAGCCACTGTAGTCACTTGGACTATTTTAACGATGTTTTTACTAACTTTTCTGGGCCGGTAAGTTTCAATAACATAGAAGCCTATGGAGGAGTGGTCCGGCTCTCAGATTGAATCAAAAATCGTAATTTTAGTTCTAAAGATGAACGAAAGTCTTACGGGGTTGGAACAACATGAGGGCGAGTAATTACTGACAGATTTTTTCATTTTTGGTTGAATTAACCTTTTAAAGGTGCATAGCGCAAGTATCTGAGTTTTCGAGGAACTACACCCCCTCTGGCGACAAGCGAAACTGCAACCAGAGGTGTGCACGCTCATGGACGACACGCACACGCACGCTTGCACGAGCTGTTCATAACCAAAGGAGCATCGGCCAAACAAATCGTTTGTTACAGTCCTAATGTCTTCAGAGGTAATAAAGTTAAAAATCTGCAACTCATATGAAAGGAAAGGCATTTGAGTAAATTACACACTTATGTGTGTGTGAGGGGAAAACGGGGGTAGTAGAAAACTTAGGTTTTTGTTTCCATCTATCTTCATGTTGAACTGTTTTATGTGTTTACTATATCCACTTGATTGTATTATTATGGAAACACGTTCATGAACAATATACAGTAAGTTATTACTTTGTATATGATCCGGTTTGCGCCCTAGAGCAGACCGGAGATCTCTTCATTTATTGAAAGCCTTCCCGATGTTTCCTCTCGTCTTATTCCGACTCCTGGCACTAGACAAAAGTTGTATTGTCTTTGTCTTACGTGGAGTTTGCGTTGGGGTTTGGAAAGAACTACAAGCCAGTCTCTTTGAATCCATCTTTTATCGAAAGTTGACTAAAGTTGTGTCGCTTGAGTTGTCTTCTCTGATACGGAGAATGGTGGCGAATACCCAAACCTGCCAGACATAGCCAGGCGAGCGTGAACGCACATGACGTCACGCCTAGTCTCAAATCAAGCCTGAATCCCTTTCATTTATTTTACTGTAGAGGATTATAGAGACGATCAGTGATCAGAGAAGGGCTCATTCGGCCTATCAGGCAATTGTTTAAGCATGTATAGGTTAGAAAAACTGGTATTTTTAACATGAAATGTTGCATAATGCACCTTTAGGGTATTTAAAGGTTCTCTAAGCGATGTGGGGCCAAAACATTTTTTGTCACATACATCAAACGTCTCCTCACTATCGGCTAGCTGACTGTGCCCTAAACACACTGTAAAAAACGCGGTCTCTGTAGACACCACAGGCTCCACACAAACGGCAACAAAAACAATCATGTCTCACCCGGACCACGAAACCTAACAAACAGTGTTCCAGCCAATCACTGGCAAGAAGTATTTGAGGGTGGGTCTGGGGGTTAGTGCGCGTGCACATGAAGGGGGTGTGTGTGTGAAGGAGAGACAAGCATCAGAGGGAAGTTTGAAAAATGACCGACACACGACCAAAGAGACGTCGTTCTGAAGAACAAATTAAAAAGAAGAAGGAGTCGGATAAAGAACGTGCGAAGTTCCGAATTTACATCGGTAGCAAAGCTTTTGAACGATGGCGAGAACTCCGGCGGCAGAAGGGCTTCCAGTCCGACGGTTACAATTATTTCAGGAAGCACGGAAGGGAGGGGGAGGAGATGAGATGCGGAGGAGGGAGGGTCTAGCTAGCCTCTGATTTGTTTGAAAATATTCCGAACGTCAACACCCCCAGGATCGCTTAGAGAACCTTTAAAAACTACTAAACTATACTAAAATAAAAATAGTAAAAATAATAGTATTTCTAGAATAACATTTTAAAAATGAATGTTTATTTCAAAGATTGATTGCCAGGGGTTATTTCTATCAAGTTTAAAAAGTTTATTTAGGACTGATGTGATCAGTTTTAGCTCTTAATAAAACATTAGGACTCATTTTCACACATTTAAATGTAAATGGTTGGTTGACATTTCTTCACAGCTACAACCAAAGCAGTGAATTTGCCACTTTATTTAGCTCTAAAAAAGCTCAATTTTTGTGATTTAAGCATGAAAATGTTTTCCAGAAATGGGTCCATCTCGCTGATCCATCCTAAAGCCAATGAGGCACAGGAATGGCTGGCACAGTGCTGGTGCAGAAACAAATATCACAGCGACTCTCTCAGCAAGCTATCATTTACCAGGCCAAGATCTACCTCTCCTCTGGGACTACGATCTAGGCTTTTGGGTTGCTCTGTTTTTAAGCCAACAAGCCTCATAACAAAATAGCAGGACTAGTGAAATGGCATCTGTTAGTCTGGCACATGCAACCTTTTGAGCCGGGCTCCATTAACATACAGCCTGTGCGTCAGAAGAAATTAATCTGCCAATGACCTCTGATACAAAAAGAACAGGGCTGAGGCTGAGCCCCGCAGGGGTGGAGGATAATGCCTTTTTTGGCAGATCACAAAACTGCGCCTTTGCAGCGAGGGGTGATAATGATGACTGTTAGATATTGGCACTTTTAATCTGACCTAAAGACTGCGTGGCTCTACGTTGGATTAAAAAGTGCTAATGGGCTCTATGAATGTGTACTTTCGCTTTCTGCATAGTCCCATAAAGTATGTATTAAATATTAAAAAGTCAAAAATCCACATAAAATGAAGCAAATGCTGTTTGATTAAAAATAATACAGCAAAAGTAAATAGGCCATAAGAGGCCATATGTTATCGTTATTTAACCATGTAACCAAGTATTTTAGGCAAAAACCAAAGCTCTAAAAAATTGGGCTTCTATAAAAGAAAAACGTGATGAAAATAAAATAAAAAAAAAACATGGTAATATAATAAAAACTGTTCAATAAAACCAATTGATTTTTAAAAATCTAAATTGATTTGATTCTTAAAAACAGCATATATTCTCAGGGGATGAACTGCAAAACTCTAACTCCAAAATATGTAGGCATGTTGATTAAAATTAAGGAATTAAGGCACCACCCTAAAGAAAACTGCAAATGTTTGCAACTTCTCATGCAGATTCTTTCATTAAAAAAGTCTTAACTTTCAATCATAAACTCATCGGAATTGCATGTAAAGCTAGAAAGCAACCAAACCCTCTGTGTGAGTCCTTTTATAAACAGATAATCATCCAATTTAACTTTATCTGCGCAGGCTTCTAATTCATCTGGTTAATCAGTCATGAAGTTTATTTGTTGTCAAGAGATTCTCTCAGATTGACGACACTATATGAAAACAAGCAGCAGACATTTTCTCAAAATGGAGACACTATATCTAAAGAAGCAAAGGCCAGCATAGAGAAACAAGTATGCACAGATTACAATCAAGACAAGATGGATTCTCACAGCTTGTGCTACCTTATTTCAGTGTGTCATAAAATAAATATAAAAAAAATCTTGTAAAATAAGAACCAAACAACAAGACCATTCATTACGAGGGAGGTTCCGCTCTTCTTTTAAAACAAAATCCCCTGTCCGCCTTTTAAAAGGAAGGTTAGCCATCCAACGTGCCGTTTAATGGAAGCACTTGTTGTTATTGCCCTCACACTTAAAAAATAAAATAAAAAATCAAGTGTTAACCATCAGCTAACAAGATGAGTCACCACACATTTCAGGGCATGAATGAATAAAACAAAAGTTAAGAAAGACTTTGGTAGTTGAGATGAAACAAAGCGATGATTTGTGAATAATAAAATGTTTTGACTGACGCCAAGTGCTCCAGCTGCTGCTTGCGCTGGCTCCAAACTGAAATAAGACAAGACAACTCTGCCTGAAGCCAACCGGCACTGGATATGAAGACCCTTCAGTACTGTTGACGAAAAATAATGAGATTAGCGCACCGTTCTATCATTAAAGTTGAGTATATCACACCTCACGGCTATGGAAAATCCCATTAAGGTCTACCTTTCGCTGCCACAGCTATGGTGGGGTACCAGAGGAATGTGAAGGTATAAAAAAAAAGCTAGGAATTATCTACACTGTTGCCGTACTTGTGGTCAAGAATAAAGGAAGTGGGATGCTGTGTGATTAGACATTTCTATAAAACTAAGCAGAAATACTGGTAGATTTACCAACTGCAAGGTACAATTCCAGAAGGTTGAGGCAGGGTTGTACAATCTTGCTCCTGGAGGGCCACTGTCTTGTAGAGTTTGGCTTCAAACTCAAACAAACACACCTAAACCAGCTAATCAAGAGCTGTGTCCTTAAACAGGGCACTATTTGAGGGGACAGCAATTTGTAGTGGTATCCGAAACCATAGTAGACTCATTCAATCCCATATTGCATCCCAACCACTCAACAGCTAGAGAATACCCAAAATGCAATGTGATGGTCACGTTGAATTCATTCCTGTGTCTCGCACAGAAGATGGCACGTGAATCATCCATCCATCTATGTGGCAACAGCATAATATCATACGGGTATAATTCCCTTTCAATTGATTATAAAATTGTTTAATTAAGGTTTACACACGCTAGTTTCCATGACCGAGTTCAAGATAAATCTTTTCATCACTACTAGACCTGTCAGTTTGTTAAGTTTCAAATAATTATTACAGAGAGAGCAAGCACAAACCATGTAAAAGTGCCCTTCCGCCATACTCAGGGAAGTTGAGGCAAGTTGCAGCTCTGCAGGACAGAGTTTGGCATTAGTAACTGGTACTAATTAACTGGTTAGATTCCACAGATATGTTAGATTCTACAGATATGTTATATATATATATATATATATATATATACATACACACACACACACACATACTGCTGATATTTGCGCCATGACATACGCTACTTCTGACATCCAACTTTCGTAAGTTGACCATTAGTGGCAAGTAGACTGCGTATGGCCGTTAGGTCAGAAGAAGCTAGAATTTCATTTTGTAGCATGTTAAATATGAGTATTTTCTTACACAAACCCATCGTTTTGCTTCAGAAGGCCTTTATTATCTAGAGCCCGACACCGATACAAATATTTTTTTTGGTTTAAAAAAAAAAAAATTATCGGTTTATCCGATATTCCGATATATCGGCCGATTTTTTATTTTTTTTATTTTTTCAGAAACGCGCAACAAAACATTAACAGATTTCCCTAACATAGTTATTTGTACTTATTTATGAGTTTTAACTAAAATAATATGATAAAGCATTTTAAAAAGAAACTTGTTTCTTTTATTGTCACAACAGAACAGAGGAACATCAAAATATATTAAAGTTCTGATAAATAAAATAATAATTAGTCCCTACATAGCCTTATAAGCTACCGTATAATTACAATGTCAGGTTAGCTATGATGTCTATCATGTCTATGATGAGCCAAAATTTAGCAACAGATAACATCATACTGCAAATTGTAAAACATACATTTTCAATGATTGAAGTGTGTTTCATCCGTTTTTAATTTATTTTTGAAATGTTCATTTATCGGCCATTATAACTGCCGATACCGATAGTTTGGAAAATGTCTATTATCGGTCGATATATCGGTCTGGCTCTATTATTAACCCCCCCATTATGACGGATGGTTTTGCGAATAATAAAATGTACTTAGTTAAACTTCATGGTAGTAGTATCTATTGTATCGATGACATTACATGGGGGCTAATGGTCTCCGGGAAGTTTGAGTTTGAGACTCCTATAAAAAAGTGGCCTATAAAGAACGCGGTTAGAGAAACACAATGTCTTGCCTGTACAAATCCATTCCTTCATAATGTAAAAAAGTCCCGCAACCCTGTATTTGAGCTTTAAAAAGTTTCCCTTTAAAGGAAGTATAGCTCAACATACTTGACAGTAGTTATTCACACCATGAGTAACACATTCCACAAATCCTCAGCATATATTACCAAACAAAGACAAGAGTCACATAACCATAGAAAATGCAAAGCCATCTCAGAGCGCATGCAGAGGACAAGACCCAATAAAACCCAGACAGTTGCAGAGAAATCAAGTGCACGCATATGTAGTGCAAAAGTACTATAAATTAACTGTACATTTATATATGACCAAATAAACACATAATTAAAAAATGACCCACAAAAAAAAAGCCTCTAGTAAAAAGTGAAGTGGCTTCTACCAACAAATACACCCAAGAAAATGAAGGCCTAAGCCGCACCCTCAACTGCTTGTTTTAAGATATACCTCCGCTGGGAAGAGCGCATCTGCAAGAGCAATGTACCACAAGGTAAACGAGAAGAGAAGAGAATACTCACAGCATCCCGTGTGTCTAGGACTAGAGAGAAGCCCTCAGTGTGGAGGACCTAGAGCCAGGCCCTTATGCTGTTCAAATGACTCATAGTGCTTCTTCCTGCTGCACTGAGGAGTCATGAGGAGGTAAACATTTCCAAATATGGAAATAAAAAACGTGAAAGATTGGGGGCAAAATTTGATTCGGCTTGCTTTTTTCGGTCTGGAATGCCACTCTTTTTCACTGGCCAGAGTAACACAGAAGCCAAGTTTGTGGTTCGTACCATTTGCAGAATAACAATGATAATTGCTGTGAGTTATTTAAGAGGGGGGCTGACACACTCACAATGGCCAACAAGAATAAGACAAACCACAGTATCTAAAAGTAGTCTTGAATGCCTACAGTGAGGACAACACAACTGAACCGCAAGACCCTCAGGCGGCACTATGCTGCTGCTGGCCCACAAAACTGAACTTCATACAATGCATACCGCACCGAATCATATTTATTTACGTATGTGGAGTAAAATTTATGAATGAATATATCCATATTTAAATAATCACGACTTTGTCTTTGTCACTTTTTACTATATTAAAGTCACGCTGAAACAGAAGTAGCAAAAGATATTTTCTTCCATATAGTGGCGTACAATTGACCGAAACAAATTAACAGGGAAAAAATGTATGACGGTGACTTGGTTCTATCCATCAGTTGGATATAGGTAGTATGGATATAGGTAGAGCGGACTAAATCATTGGAGAAGTCCAAGAGACCATACATCACCAGAGCATTAGATTGAGGTATGACATTTTGATGAAAAATTACAAGGTTGTTTTATTTTTATTTTTATAAAACAAAAGCCCCTTTCACACAGCGCGTTGATCCCGGGAAATTGCCAGGAAATTGCCAGAATGCCTTCTGTGTGAACGCAAACACGACCCGGGATTGATACCGGCATCAATCCCGGGTTGGGGACCTAGTAACATTGCCGGGATCAGTCCTGGAACGTGCGCTGTGTGAACAAAAGCCAGGACCAATGCCGTAAGGGGTGTGTCAGTGATGACGCTCGTGCCATCGCGCGACTCAGTTGGTCTTAGGAGAAAGTTTGTGTTTGTAATCCACAAAGAAAGAACGAACAAATGTCTGCAAACTGGAACGAAGCAGAGACCAGGAGCTCCTCACTATCCACGCTGAAACTGAGATCGTTTACCAGTTTTGTGGAACGGTATGTGCATGTACATGTTTTCGACGCGTACATTACACGTCTCATCCTGACGCCATGTGTCTTTCCGGGATCTTTACGGGTTGTGTGAACGCACTCACAGATCCCGGCAAATCACTGGCAGTGTGAATGAACCGAAATCAAACAATCCCGGGACAAATGATGGTTGACATTATCCATGTATTATCCGGAATCTCTGTTTGAAAGTGGCTCATCAGTTGCTGATTGGATATAGGTAGATCTGTGCGTGTTTGCAGTTAATTCTAAGCAAGGAGCAGGGCTAAGTGGACTAGATCATTGGAGAAGTCCAAGATACGTACATCACCCGAGCATTAGATCGAGGTACGAGATTTTGATGAAAAATTACGAGGTTGTTTTATTTTTATTTTTATAAAACAAAAGCCCCTTTCACACAGCACGTTGATCCCGGGAAATTGCCAGAATGCCTTCTGTGCGAACGCAAAAACGACCCAGGATTGATACCGGCATCGATGACGGGTTGGGGACCAAGTAACATCGCTGGAATCAGTCCCGGAACGTGCGCTGTGTGAACAAAAGCCAGGACCAATGCCATAAGGCGTGTGTCATAGTGATGAAGCTCGTGCCATCGCGAGACTCTGTTGCTTTTAGAAAAAAGTTTGTGTTCGTCTTCAACAAACAAAGGACGAATAAATGTCTGCAAACTGGAACGAAGCAGAGACCAAGAACTCCTCGCTATCCGTGCTGAAGCTGAGATCGTTCACCAGCTTTGTGGAACGGAACGTTTGACGCGTACGTTACACGTCTCATCCTGACGTCATGTGTCTTTCGGGGATCTTTACGAGTTGTGTACACGCACTCACAGATCCCGGCAAATCACTGGCAGTGTGAATGAATCGAAATCAAACAATCCCGGGACAAATACATTTGTCCCGTGTATTTTCCGGAATCTCTGTGTGAAAGGAGCTATATGTGGACTAATCATTCCCAATAGATCAATAACATGCATTTCAAAAAAATTAAGTGTCACATAGTGACTTTCACTGAAATTTCTGTCTGATCCATACACAAAAAAACTTTGGATAACTACTTTTAAGTGCATCCATTTTTTTTCCCCCTAATGTAATGCACGCATAAGTTCTGCATTTGACGCAACGATGCTCTTCAGTTTCCGGTTGGGGAGATTTAAAGCGGAGGAAAACCGAGGGAAACTGGATTATGGCAGAGTCTTCCAAATTTTCTGTCCTTCCGTCTTTGAAACGAAGCTTTAAAGACTGATATGAATCGTTCGAAGAACGATGCTTTTCCTTTGTCTAGTTGACGTCAACTTGACAAGTTATTTGAATAAGAAACGCCGAAACCGGAGCTCCAGGGGTGGCGGGCAAATCTGAAACTGGCCCAGGACGGGCCACCCTGCCTGGGCTGGCCAGGGAGGTCTGAGAGCATGGAGGTTTGGACCTACCGCACCTTTTTGGACTCTGTTTTCCGAAGCCCAGATCTCGAAAAACGACAATCATGTCGACGAGCCGCTGTGTTTTGAAGTGCGACGAAAAAGCGAACTTTTTTAACCTGCCAAGTGAGGAGTATTTGAAGACTAAGTGGCTGCAGTTCATATATACAAGTACTGCTATACCACACAAGTATAGCCCAAACCTTGTTCTGTGTTCGCGTCATTTTGAAGATGATTGCTTCACAAACCTAAACGCTATAAAGTATGGATTCGCGAGCCGGCTCTATCCTAACGAGCTGAGGATCTGAATCATGTGTGTTAAATAAGGGAGACATAAACAATATGCAGAGCAGTGGTCGCGAGGACTGGAGTTGAGAACCCATCTAAGGTGATAAGAGTTCCGTTTTTCTGCACAGAGAATACCAATCTCAACTGACTAGGTCATCCGACCAATCACCGCAGATTAGCGTCACGCAAAGGCGGGTTTTTGAAAAGGACTCGCTAAAACGATTCATATGGGAGTCGGTGGGCAAATCAGGTAAAAATAAATGCATATTATAAGACAACAAAAGTGTTTTTTGTCATTGCATGCTTGTAAAACTGTTGTTGGGGACTCCCAGAACAATATTAGGAACATTTTAAATGCCATAGGTACTCTTCAATACGTTTAGATGTAATTTTATATATATTTATGTTTATTTAATATAAGAAGCATGAACACAATGAGGGGTGTCTGTTCTGTCTGATTTTGTGACTAACGTTTCTTTAGTATAACCATGGAGTATAAAATCCAATATAAATTCTTGGTATAGCATTGGAAATACCGTCGTGCATAGAGCCCATTGTCATGAAAACAGTGTGCCAATGCAAAAAAGTAAATAAATGAAACTAAGTTTATTTTGATTTAAAAATTATTGTTATTTTATTAGTATTAGTATTTTTTGTGGCAAAATATGAGCCTCCTTGTGAGATTCACCCAGAAATATTTCCTTTTGTTTAAGTGAAATGAGGGTGAGTAAGAGACAAACTATGCCTAGTCAGCATGGAATCACTCCTTTGCTTTATGCGCTCTGAGCTAACGGATGGAATGGTTGTCGTTCACAACTTCCAGAACATATTGCAGCGTCTGACCAAACATGGAAATTGGAGTGACGCTCTGGAGCTAGAGCACTTTGGCGGCCTATTTCTATAGTTTTTCATAAAACACAAACAAGCACAACACCTGATTCCTGTACCACCTTTACATTCTTCTGTGCCACGATAGCTTTCTGCAAGAGATCAACATTCATTCAGGTCAATATTCCATAAAATATGAGCAAACTGAAGTGCATAGTGGTTCAGCATGAGTGCACAAACTATATGAGCAGTGAATGTCTAGATTGAATGTACAACCAAGGACCGTCATAACGACAGATCCCTTCAAGTGCTCCATCCAACTCGGCTAAGCGGTATACACTCAAAAGCCAAAAAAAACGACGTATCTATTTCACATCAAAAGCCCATTTTCCTGTGAAAAGCGGTTGTTCATTTTCTGACAGAGGTCGTAATAAGACCTGTGAGTAAACCTGTATTCTGTGCAGTGCGATGATTATTATCATTATCAGCTTTTTGGGAGAAATACAGCATCCTGTTTTAAAAGAGCAGAGCGTTTTCTGAGAATGTTGAGTCGTTTAACATCTTCTGCTGATAAGCTGTAGCTGTGACTGAGTATGGTTCAACAAGACAAGAGCAGATCTGACCCTTTAAAGCAGTCAACACATTAACAGATAACTGGCTTATGCTCAACACATACACAGGTCACGGGGGTCACTTGTGCGCAGATGTTTCCATCCATATACCATTATCGTGCCAAGCTTAATTTGAAAGCCACTGAAAAAACTAGGTTACATTCATAGACGAACAAACCCAGAATGTATTCCTGAAATCGTGAAATTAATTCCCCTGATTGCCTCACGTAAAGAGCAGAGCGCCATGATATCACAATCATAAAAGATAGCATATGTAATTAAAACATATTCAAGCCCTGAATGTCTAATCTTTTGCAGACAAGAGCATTGTTTATACAAAACAGAAGTCTTTAGAAATTCAACACAAAGCAAATTATGGTTAGTCCAGGCAGAGAAGGCTGGTATTTCGTTATTAGTGCATTTCGACACAGGGTTTCACTTTAGAGCTAAAATAGCCCTTTAATGCCTGAAACCACAGAGGAGATTGTAGAAGTAATAATAACCCATTTACAGGGGGTTAAACAGTGTCAGAGAGAGTGACTTCAGGTGATTAAAGATGCCTAATTAACTGTGGCCCAGCACTCACTCAGAGGAGAGCTGGCCGGCACAACCCACAACTGAGCACATCACCGTGGGACTTGGGTTATTTTTGCATATATTTTTGTGAGGTATCCCTGTATAAAATGTGATGGGATTCCATGCTGATACAATATAGGAACAGACACTTCAGGGAACATGTGGTCATTTGAGATGATCAGCTTTATTCCTTAGTCATGCCTACTCAGTCAACTAACGGAAGCCTAAACTTCCAAATACAGATATCCTGTTTCTAAAAATATAAAATTTAATTGTTTAATACAAAATTACTTAAATATAATATTACATATATGTAAAATAACTTAAATTAATGAATAAAAATATAGTAAAAAAAATAAATAAATTAAAAAAAACATGGACTTTTAGTATATAATATTACTAGAGCTGTCAAACGTTTAATCACATCGAAAATCTCATCCAAGTTTGGGTTTACATAATATATGAGGGTGCACTGTGTATAATTATTGTGTGTGTGTGTGTGTATATACATATATATATATATATATATATACACACACACACAGACACACATACATACATGCTTGTACATTTAAGAGAAAAATATTATTTATATTTAAAATATTTATATATAATATAAATTATATTAAATCTATATACAGTATATATATGAAATGTGTGTGTATGTGTGTATTTATATATATATATATATATATGTAAACACAAACTTTTATTTTGGATGCGATTAATCGCGATTAATCGTTAGACATAAATGTCATATTCCATGTTTGTAAAAATAAATAAATAATAAATAAACTTAAAATAAATGTTATCATTAATTCTTGATGCATTTCAGATTTATTCTGCCCTCTATATATATATATAAAGATTATATTATATATATAATCTGTGATGGACGAATCACAAAAGAAAACCCACACTCCTAAGATTGTGCTAACAAACTCAGGTGTTTTTATATATATATATATATATATATATATATATATACACTGTATATATATATGTATATATATATATATATATATATTATAAGCTTGGGGTGTCTGAGACTCTAATTACAAAGAAAAAGTGTTAAATATATATATATATACTGTATATATATATATATATATATATATATACATATATTAACAGCTTGGGGTGTCTGAGACTCTAATTACAAAAAAGCACATTTCAAAAACAAAAAAAAAGAGAACCTGGCATGAAATGCAAAAAAATAAATTAATTAAATTATGTGTAAAAACGTCTCTAGTTTTAAGAATGTTTAGAATTTTTAAAAAAAAAACAAGACCAAACTACTGATTGCAAGTCTGAAATATGGCCATATAAAGAGGTGTCATTATCTTGCAGCTAATCATAGCAGGTCAGAGAGCTTTAACAAATACGCTCAACCAAGTGTAGAAAAACACTTATCTATCGGTTATTAATGATGTATTTTTAAAATCAAGTCAGTGGGTTGAAACAAGTCGTGCATCTATGGAAGCAGATGCGCGCACAAATTTCCAAAAATTCTGTGTGCACCGTCACACAATGATGTCATTTCACCTTTACGCTCGTGTGAAATCGGCGAGTATAAACCAGGCTTCACAGAATTGGTGTTTGTCAAAGAAAAGGGAGGATGCGGCCAATACATTCTCATTTGGTTGTCCACGGACAGTGGGCCAAAGGAAATGTGAAGGTTCTACAAATGAGAGTGATGAAACACTTCATCAATTACAACCTGGACAAGCGGAACAGCGTTTAATCCACATAAATCGAGAAGGCCTGTCCGGCCAGGGTAATAAGCATACGATGCTCTTGTTTCTAAATGTGTGTGAACACATCTCAGCTGTCCTTCCTCTTATCGGCTCGCTCCTTCCTCTTTCTATCTCCGGCTAAAACACTGCATGTCCTTTTTACGGCTGCAGGTGTCTTCTTAGCCTTGTATGCTAATGTGGCAATCTGTCTTTCTCCTTGCGAGCACTTGAAGGGAATGTGAGGAAGCTTGATTACCCAGAGTTCAGAGGGAGATCAAAGACACAGTGCAGCTGACTTTTAGTCGGGCAGCGTTCCTTATACTGTGTCAATGAGTGCAGTGAGAAATGAGCACAAGTCTGCTGTAAATCATAACCACGCGAGCATCATCCGTCTCGCGGTCCGGAGCCTGTTCCACACCACATCCTAAAGGACAGAGTCGCAGTACACTCATTCATCCACCTCTCATCCTGCATGTCTGTTTCCTGTGTACTTAAACTACACAGATCCGTCCTCACTATGCCTCTTGGAAATTGGAGTGCAATAGGAAAATGGAGCAGAAGTGCAGCTGTTCTATCAGACTACTGAATGTGTCATCGAGGACTGAGACTCATTGGAAATTACAGCTTTGTTCAAAACGTGTTCATTGAGCAAATTATGCTTTCAGATGGAATACATTAATGTCAGACTAATTTAAACACATCTGATTCAGCTGTAGGCACAAGGCCGTAGTTACTGTAATCACAGCCGCGCTGAAATACAGGACTTGGATATTGCTTTTATACAAAAGTTCATATTTAGTAACTGAAATTTCAGATAAAATGTGGCCAGTAATATTTGAATCGAAATATATTTTAGTATTTTACTTATTTGTGCTCCACAAACAAAAAACATTTCCAAAAGAACAAGGGATATGGCCAAAACTAAATTCTGGCCAATTCAAGCTGAAAATGATTCCGATGTTATGACTGTGATAAATGGCTGGTCGTATAAATGAATATATATTTTGTTAATAAAAAAGTTTTTTAAAAGAATTCAGGCATCAAAACGTTATAATTTAAAGTATTACAGTTGGATAATCGTTTTGAGATTTGATAAAATTAATAAATAAATAGTGTTATTAAAGGGATATTCCACTTTTTTGGAAAAAGGCTTATTTTACCACTCCCCCAGAGTTAAACAGTTGAGTTTTACCGTTTTCAAATCCATTCAGCCGATTTTCTGATATTTAAAAGAATATCAGTAACCAGACAGTTTCCATGGAAGTCAATGAGACCAGAAACTGTCTGGTTACTGAAAATCTTCTAAATGCCAAAAAATCATCTTAATACATTCGAAAAATGTAAAACTCAACTGTTTAACTCTGGAGGAGTGGTAAAATGAGCAGTGGATGGAGTGTCCCTTTAAAGATTAAATATTAAGCAACAAATGACAGCAAAGGTAATTTAAAATGTAAAAATTGTTGGCAATGAGCATTAAATATTGACTTCTGACAAAAAAGTCTTCTGCACCATTCATATAGCTTGGGTAATGTTTTAGTGGCCAAGAAACCTTTCTACTTGTTGATGTTGAAAACAGTTGCTGAATACATTTGAATTGTTTTATCTGCAATGCCTGTGCTTTGTCCTAGCTGTGACACAACTCCCTTCTTATGGTGTATGACCCTCTTTACAGGCCTATTAAAAATATTACCTATTAAAACCATCAGCACTTTTAAACATATTATTCTAAACAGGCACTGAATGTAGCTCCCAATAAATATTATTTTACAATGGAAAGTCTCTGGGGTCTAGGACTTGATTCAATGAGTGAACACAATGGCACCAGGATTAACTGTTACATACATCAATTACATTAAATGCTCACCACAATTGCTCTGTTTATTTGTGTATTTATAACTTTCAGTTCTCACTCTTGCTCCAGACAGCACCTGATGATGGAGTCTCCATAGCAACAGAAAGAAGGCACGATATTTTGATCCTACAGTAACTTACAGTCATACGGCACCGAGTCAATATTCATAGAAAGTCTGCACTAATGGCAAAACGACAGTCAAGGGAGTGAGCATGGAAGACTAGGCTCAAAGGCAGGATTCATCTTTTAACTTTAAGCATCACTAGCCTGTCAGACATGTCCTCTTTTTTAATGCCTACTGTTGGGTGAGATGTAGTTTGGAGTTAAAACTTTTTGGGGGGAGGCTAGACTGGGGGGTGTCAGAAATTATTCAGTTTGATGGCTGGGATGCCTTGATGTTATTGATTAGAGATTCATTTCAAAGTAGAATTCTGAATGCTGTCTTTGTAAGGAAACAGATAAATATTTTAGCACTTAGCTACTTTTAAGATGAACAATGTCTGTATTCTAGACATTTTAGATGACTTGAAATGGAGATATTTGCTTCTCTGACAAGAAAATGTCTTTCAGGAGGAAAGATTTCTGTTCATACTATTAGTTGCACACACAAGTGTAGTCAATATTGGACTAAATGTTCGGATTGCAGCATTGGATTCATGCTTTATACCAAAAAAAAAAAAATCATCAAAATGATAATCTCACTTACTTTCAAAAGTAAATAGAAACACTATCTCATCAATTAAACCCATATTATCACCAGTTGGTTTGCTGAAGTCCGATGAAGATCAATAGGCCGCTACAAAGCGCAACAAATTGCATATTAAACTTTAAATTCACAAGACTGTCTAAACACTGGGTGCATCATACCTACCTCCATACTGTGGTTTAAGAAGCAGTTTAAAAGCAACAGGCTCAAATCACCCAGACAGACGTTCAAATCATCTAGTGTGTTTCTGTTTCAACCTGCACCCAAATTACCAGAGCATTCATGCTGTGGTTTCAATAGCCCGATTGTAAATATGTGAGAGTAAAAACCAGAATACTGAAACTATAAAATAGAAACAAATATAACTTAACATAAACCACCCATTTGTTTGCCCCCTTTGAAATCAGAAACAGTTAATATTTGTGGAGCATTTTGTGTGTGTTGCAGAGACTTCAAGGTACCCTACATTCATCTCGCAGAGCAACATATAGCCTATCCATATGTCAATTCAGAGCAAAAGATTTTAAATCACAATATTGTCAAAGTAACATTCAGGTATTCACTCTATTAACCTGTAAACAAGTACACATGATAGTGTGTTACAAAACTCCGGTGTAAGTTGTGCAGCATCACACTTTTAATTTAACAACGCAAGCAAAGCACATGGCCATCATCACTGATCTTTCGCTGTTGTGAGCAGAAGCCACGTCTCTTACAATCCTCCAGCCTATTTACTTCCGCATTCTTCAAAAGAAACACAACAGCGCAAGAATGTTTCTGAATCACAACACGGTCCGTTTCAGAAATTCGTTGCAACAATCTGCTAATCGTATTCAAAGTACGCCGAAACCTTCTAAATGTTCGCTCAAATGTATAGGCTGCGAGGTAAATACAAGAAAACAAAGTTCGCCCCCTCCTTCTAGCAATCCCACGCCCTCCATTTCAATGGCACAGCTCGAATCTCTCACTGGAGAACATATAACTTAGTTGTCAAAAATAGTTCGAGCTGTGGAGCTCTCGCGCATTAACAACACTGCGCTGTCTCGGGCCTGCGATCGTTGTTTCAGCGCATGGAGCCGCCCCTCGAAAGCTTTAATAGTTCTCTTACCTCTCTTTCTAGGAATCACAGACTTTCAAATCCCCACTTAAAGTGAAACTTCTTTTTCCCAAATCTAGGAGAGTAACAGGCAGTGACGTCAGAAGGCGAAATTCCAGCCGGCAGCACACACACACACTTACACACACACACACAGTCACAGAAATTTGCCCATGTATGGCAGTGTCAGCCAGCTCTCATGCAACATCTCTTCCTCACAACGGCCGGGTGTATTTATATTATTGTGCAAACAGTGTAATAACTCTGATTATTCATCATGAAGTGTGTCACCATTTATTAAAGCCTGTATGATGTCCTCTTCGTGTCTGCTGCAAGCACTGAATTTAAGGGATCGGGATTACGTTTTGTTATAAAATTAAATTAAACGCTTACTTTGACTCATTCAGCCAGCTGTGCTGAACAGAAGGACATTCGGTGGGCCAACTTAAAAACTTCAGAAGGGTGAATGCAAATAGAATTTGACTAAAATGTGTGGAGTGGAAGCGATATGCGTGTGTGTGTGTCCTGTAACATTATGGGGACAATCTCCGAAATAAAATTTGGTGTGTCCTGTAACATTATGGGGAAAATATCTGAAATATTTGAGCTTGTGGGAAAAATTTGGTGATCCCGAGGAAAACAGCTTATCAAAATCATGTTTTATTATTATTAATGTAAAAATAAAGATTTTTTTCTGTGATAGCTTTAGGGGTTATAATATACAGTTTCTACAGTATAAAATCATTGTCAATGGAAAGTCATCATAAAACATGAAAACACAACATATGCATGTGTGTGTCCTGTAACATTATGGGGACAATATCTGAAATATTTGACCTTGTGGGAAAAATTTGGTGATCCCCATGAGGAAAACAGCTTATAAATCATACAAAATTATGTTTATTATTATTATTATTATATAATGTAAAAATAAAGAATGTTTTATGTGATAGTTTCAGAGTAAGGGAATATAATATACATTTTCTACAAAATCATTGTCAATGGAAAGTCCCCATAAAACATGGAAACACAACACATGCATGTATGTAGTAGTGGTTTGATAAATTTATGATAAACATTATTATTAAATAAGAATATTTTTAGGATGTGTGGGGGGATTCAAAATAAAATGAAATATTATTATAATATTGCAATGGTGGTTACCCTTTCCTTCTTTCTTACTTTTTTGATGCCGCAAACTAAAACTATTGCTGTTAGTCTGTTTGTTTGTTTTTTTTTTTTTTTTGTATATTACCATTTAAATGTTTTGCTGTTTTCTGCATGCATTTATTTATTTGCATTTTTGTTTAACTTTTCAAATTGTGCTGAAAACCCACAGTGACAACTTGCAGTGTGACAACATGCCTCAATGGGCCTTATCTTTCTTGCTCAGGAATATCGGTGGAAATCTTCAAAGCTATTTTTGCAGCCAAAACGTGTGCTTATACAAAAACATTATTTCCTCTATATGGCATTTGGGTTGGGTCAAATCATACAGCATCAAAAAGCACTTCAGAAATAAATTTCAGAAATATTCCTGGGATAATAAATAAGACAAAAAAAATAATTAAAATGGCTTCTTTAAAATGGTTTAAAATGAATTTCTACAAGGAGGAGCAGTGTGCTCACTTATCAACCAGAGATAATAGACACGTGCGTACGCGTAGTGTAATTCAATAATATACCTCACAGATAAGTCGATGATCTGTTTAGTCTAATCTCCTTTCACACTTCATTCGACAGGACGCTTGATTCTCTCAGACACAGCCTGCCCTTCAACACCCGCCAACACTCAACCACATACTGCAGTTTGCATTTAAAGAAGAAAGTTTGCATGTTCAGCTGTCAATGCAAATATCATAGCAGTGCTTCGCTCCTTTATTTGATTTCTTTCTGCTAGGGAATGTACCACAATAGCTTTGAATGATGATGACAGTGGTGTCCGCACACGCTAAAGGTAACAGTTTGAGATAACCTCATCGTCATCTGAATAACATGGTTCATTCAGACTTTCGCCAGAATAGTTTAAATGTAGTAATTTTGGGTCCTACAAAAGATAAACAAGATGAAGCCCTAGAATGGGACTATTGTAACTAGAGGGGTTTTGTGGGTGGGACAGAATCATACATTTGGTGTGAATTTAATGAGGGTCTCCTGGTTGTCTACAGAAATGGTGTTTCGGTAGAATGAAAATAGACTTGTGTTACGCCACAATACAAACTTTGAGTCAAGAAAAAGAAGTCTTACCACAAAATAAACCCCAAATTCGCTCACTGTAAATTCAGTGAAATCGGCGTAAATTCTATTTCGCCTGTTTCGGCAATGATTGGCTTCCCATTGTTACCAATGAGCACATCATAGCTGGAATGAGACTTGTGTTTTAGAAAGAGAAATATTGTCAGGCAAAGACACTGGTGGCCTGTTTTTTTCTTGTATAGAAAGTGGAAGTGCAGTCACTTGAAGCTCTTATCTATCTCTTCATCATAGTGACTCATAAACGTTCACACTTGAGTTCATGATATGGAGTTCACTATCAACTTTTTGTAGTGAAAATAACTAGCATCCAAATGTAAATTATGATTCAGATGAATCAGATGGCAAACATGCTGTGATCAAGTTCTCATATTAATGTAAGAACAGTTTCATATTCTTAATTGCTTTGCATGTTTTATTCTCAGTCTCTAAAATTATCCTTCAAGGTATTAAATATAAATAGTGCAGCTAAGTTAATTAATAAATAAATAAATACATGTAAATGGCTCATTAAAAGATTCTGTTAAGACTTAATCTTACCTTAATATATATCTGTATACAGCATACAGCTTGGTTAGAAATGACAGAATAAAAATATTCGATTCATAATTCATTTTTCTTTGTGTTCACATGCCATTTCATGTTTCATTATCAGTGCAGTGATGAAAATGATGCTACAACTGTGGGACAAATTTTTTGTAAAGATATATACAATGAATCATTCTCACGCAATAAGTGTTATAAGTGGTTGTTTCAATATTACTTTAGATTAGTGTAGTTGTAGTTTTCATAATTATTTTTTTATGATGGATTTTCAAATTTTGGGTCAGGGACAAGAGTAAAATAATACAATCTACAGATAAAAGGCATTTGAAAAGTAGAAAAGGATGAAGGCATGACATTATTTATTTATTTGTTTGTTTATTTGTTTGTTTGTTTGTTTGGCAGCACTATTCTGACTCCAGTTGAACCTCAATTTTATGAAGTAGGAGCCCATTGCACACACACACACACAAAAAAAAGAAAACATCATTTAGCTTAATTTGATTTATTTACAAAATTTTGTAAATTAAGTGGTAAAGTGTTCTTTTTTTGCGCTAAAAAAGGACTCACGTCGTTTCATAAAATGTAGGTTAAACCACTGGAGTCACATGGTTTATTTAATGATGTCTTTATGACCTTTCTGGGGCTTGAAAGTGGTAGTTGCGTAGGCTGTCAAAGGAGGGACAGAAAGCTCTCCGATTTCATTAAAAAGATCTTTATTTGTGTTCCTAAGATGACTAATGTCTTAACGGTTAGGAACGACATGAGGGTGAGTAATTAATGACAGTATTTTCATTTTTGGGTGAACTAACCCTTTAAAGCTGCAGTCCGCAGCTTTTCCGCTTTGTCGCCATCTCTGTTCGAAATTTGCAATTGCAGTCATTCGCGGAATTTATCAACTTTACGTGAGTTGTACTTTAAAACCCTCGACACTGCAGAGCATGGATGAACACAATGTTTGAGGAGACCGTATGCGTCAGTCGCCGCGCCGGTGTGGATACTGGCATTCAAAATCACAGATTATTCTTTTTGGAAGTATGACCAACATAAGGATTTTCACCGGGAAATGTCATCTGAACTAGTAAGAAACATCCACTTTTATTCTGGTTCTGGCATAGCAGTAAATCACGCTAATTAAATCTACAACATAATGTTAACAACGTAAGCAAGCATTACGGTTGCAGTCTCTTTTTTTCTGTAGCCACTCCGAAATCCGAACGAAGTCTTTTGCATTTTACAGCGGGTGAATCTGTTGTCCCTGGTGATTGCTGTTTGAACCTTTCTGGATCCGCCATCAAATTGATAAGTTTAATTATATCAAGTGCTGTGAGAAAAGGCTATACATCTCCACCTCCAACATCTTCACACACAATATAGCCAACTAGCCATGACTCCTTTATGAGATCAGATGAGACGTGATGACCCAAAGACATGCTATAATCTCCCGCGGAAATCCACCAGTACCACTGGAATTAAAAACATTATTACAAGCTTACCGCTTTAGATAAGCTACGGCAAGCACAGAGTATTTAACACTGGCTGGTTATGTATTTTCTCAAAAATGTATTTTGGATCATTTTTAACCCAAAAAGCTTTAATGTGACCTTAAATGTAATCATTTGAATAGAAATCAACCCCTGAAACATAAACGTGGCCACAGTGGAAGAGACTCTTGCAGCTATTGACTCCTGTATCTCTTCAACAATGAAAGCAAATCATCAATTCATCAACAAACTGATCGAGAAGTGAATAAAGAGCAGTAAATGTAAACAGTTTAGACAGAAAGTCTCTCTATATACGCGTACAAACTCGGCACTGATGACTTTAAGTGAAATCCCTGACTTGAAACACTGCGTCGACTCGCTTCAGAGGTTGTCTACAACTGATTAACCTGTGCTGCAAGCACTTTGTAAACTGTTTTGCACACCATGCATGAAAAACAGAGGCAGAAAGAACACATCCAGAAGATCAAGCGCCGAGATAAATCAGACGATTGTGCCTTGTTTTGCTGTGACTGGTTCTGCATCCCCCGGCGTGCAGGTTCCAGGGCACATTGGAAAGGTAATCTCATTTGTACTGTGTGACAGCTTATTTGCAACTTTGCTTACTGGCAATTTCCTAATGGGCCCCATGAGTAGTGTCTGGCTCCCTCTCCTTCTTCTTTCCTTCTCTCACACAAATTTGATCAAAAATACACTCTAAAACAAATCTGAAAACAATTACCGCTGCCCCAGCGTGAAATCCCAGTGTTTTCCAGCTGTCAGTCAACTGGCAATTAACGTATTTGCCTTTGAGTACACTTAACACGTTAAGTGCACAGAATTACTGAAAGTATGATAAGAGACGAGTTTCAGATGTCTTCATTTTGTGAGTCATATCACTGCTTGTGATGAAAACAAGCTGAAATGAGATGTCAGTGCTCCGAAGCGTGTTCTACATCGATACGGCGAGAGAGCAGATGCGCCGAAAGACGAAGGGGGGAGAGCACAAAAAGAGCTTTCGTACATATTTAGAACACGAGCGACAATCTATCTTTTATATCACCTCTCGACACGAGGCTAACGCTCCCAGCGTCGGATATCCTGTTGTACACACAAAACGTTAGGGCCGACGCATTCTTCTTCCCGCACCACTTCCTCTGTTGCACGAGATAAACCTCAAGCAGCTGTGGAGGAAAGAGAGAACATGTTTTAGCGTGTCAACGTGACAGTGACCTGCTTCGCGGCAGGCTGACCATGACAGAAACAGAGTGAACCTACTTTACTTTTTAAAGCTCGCACAAACAAGATTTTCAGTCCTCGAGGAAAAAGGGAATTCTTAGAGTGGATTCGTAGGCCTCTCATGCATCTTTAATGCTGTCAAATTGCAAAGATGGTTTCAGGAAATGTCAAGAATGACAAAGGCGACTGTGCTGTATTTTCTCTTTAATAATGTAAAAATCCCCCCGCTACGGTGAAGCTTCTGCATTAAGCCGGTTAATGTGCAGGTGCTCATTCAACTAAATCCAGTGTTGTTCTTAAATTATTCATCGTAATATGTCCGGTACGAAACCATGTTGCCACAGGATGATGTGCATACCTTTAGTAAATTGCTGTTGAGTTGGAGTGAGAGGTTTGGCTCACACAACTTCAACCACAAAAACGAGCTTTTCGATTCTAATGCTAATTTGAACACAACAGGCCTATCGTTTGCTAGACATTAGCATCAAAAGGCAAGTGTGAGCGAAAAGGTAGAAGGCCCACAAACCAAGTACAAAACCCATATCCTCAAGCAACTAATCAAACAACTGCACATGTAGATCTAAACCCAAGATTACACAAGATAATGAATTCTAATTTGAGTGTTTAAGCATGTAAATATTCATCAGGATAGCAGGAGCAGATACAAGCCTGCGGCCGTGGCTTTTGATTCTGAGCACAGAACAGAAGGAATTGGTGTTTGCTTCGGAGACACTTAGAGAGTTATATCTTCGTTTTTTTAAGCATGGCAGATAAAGTTGCATTTACTTTGCAAAGTCAGGGCCTTTATCAAATCCATTTTGGGGCATGAAAGTTGGAGAATGCTGTTATTTGTTGGCTTCATTCTAAAAGCTTGCAAATTAGCAGAACAGATAAACTCCATAAACCTAAGTTCTCTGGCAATTATACAATGATGTGTCTAAATATGGATTTTGTGACTTTAAACCACAGGCCAAATCCAGCTTATTTTTAGTAGTATATTGCGTTTTGATTGATTAGACATGTGAGCCAGGTAAACAACGGGGAAAATAAGAAGCACATTTTCATTTGCAAGTTATTTACTATGCGATAATTATGATATTGTTCATTGTCATGGATGTTTGCGTAAGTTCAGCTTATGAGGAAGTGAATGTCAAAGATGCTAAATGATGAAAATTGTCATAAAAGGGGCCATAGGTGCTATCTAAGCCCACCAAATCTCAACAATTAAAGGTGCTATATGTATTTTTTTAGCGGCCTCTAGCGGTGATGTTTAAGATTGCAACCAATTTTTACAAGAGCGCTCGTGCTCGAACACCAGAGCGAGCACTCATGGTACACGCCGGTCACATTGAGACTTTCAACACTCCGGAGGAAGCATCACACAACATGTGGGAAACTCATGTAAACTCCCACTGCAACGTTACAATTATAGGCTACTTTTATCAGCTTGACTGAACTAATGCTCCATGCTCGCACCATGATAACGTTACATTTGTGGTGTTATCTAGCATAAGGCATTTCATTGACTATTCGTGTATTTTTCACAATCAGCAATGTCAACATAGGTTAATGTATGATATGAATACAAAAACGCGATTACAAATACAAATTTCATTGTAATAGCAAGATCATAGGAAGTAACATTACTGTACTGAACGTGTCTGAAAATGTGTATTATAACAGTCCCTCCAGAAAAACGCGATTATGCGATCGCTGAATTCAATGCAAAATCACCCAAAGTCTGTTTATTTATGCGGGGGCCACATTTTTTCAAATACACCGCATAAACCGATTTCCGTGCAAAATATGCAGGGTTTGCATGATTTCATAATCCTCGCATTTTCGTTGCAAAAAAGTCACATATATCTTAGCAGAAAGCTGAAAAATGTTGCGTTTGCTTCACACAGGAGCAGCCATTTCCCCCTGTTTCCATGGGAACATTATGAAGTGACGCAATTACGCGACGGGATGCCTCACAGCTGAAATTATTGCAGAGGCCAGACAGACTCACGGAGGCGATTGACATCTCAAAAATCGAACTCGTATAACTGTCTGTCACACGCTCTACTGTCACATCGTTACTTAATAAACAACATAAGATAAATGAAGAGGCATCAAACAGAAATTACCCGCACACATGAGGCGTTCAAGGCGCATATATAACACTGTAGAGTTCAACAGGGAGCGTGCAGCTCTTAAAGGGGCCACACCTTATTTACACTCATTACAGTCTGAAATAAAACAAGATGAGAAATTAAATATGCCAAGCACTTTCTATGTTGTAGTATGCTATCAAAGAAAGTAATAAGAAATGACTCTTTACATTAAGGTAGTAGCCTAGTGAGAACAGGGTGTTGGGGGAATCACTTTTTTGCTCTTTTTCATCAAACCGCAGTTTTTGCAAGTTCCCGCAATATTTGGAAGTTCCCACAATTTCATTGCATAAAACTGCATAAATATCCTGCATATTCCATCGCATTTTTAAAGAAAACAGGCCGCGTAATCAAGGATTTTTGCCCGCAACAATCACAAAAAAACTATAAAGAATATGATAGTAGTGGGATGACTGACGTTAAAAATAAAAGTTACATTCTAAAGCACCTACTTTTTGGTATCCTGGAACAGTCTATTGTATTCATTTCATATATCATATATGTTGTAGTTTACCTTCCTATTTCATTACAGTTTACTATTATTTCAGCATATCTGAAAACTTGTAAAGTATCACAATATAAAAAGCGGAGGTCTCTCCATAATTCAAAGTATCTGCCGATGTTGATCTGTGTTTTCGTCTTAAGTCGATCCGATTCACGTTTGGCCTTACGAGCTTCAGCAGATGCATTTTTGTTTTGTTTTTAATATTTATGTGGAGTTTGTGTTGGAGTGTGTGTTGTGCTAGAGGCAGGTTGTTTTTTGGTGTTATCAGACTCCATGTCGTTCGCTGCAGTGCCGTCGCATAGACTGTAAATACAGAGGGGCCAAAATGTATTAGTCAGCCACTGATTGTGCAAGTTCTCCTACTTAGAGTAATGAGAGAGGTCTGTAATTTTCATCATAGGTACACTTCAACTATGAGAGACAAAATGAGAAAAAAAAAATCCAGGAAATCACATTGTAGGATTTTTAAAGAATTTATTTGTAAATTATGGTGGAAAATAAGTATTTGGTCAATAACAAAAGTTCAACTCAATACTTTGTAACATAAACTTTGTTGGCAATGACAGAGGTCAAACGTTTCCTGTAAGTCTTCACCAGGTTTGCACACACTGTAGTTGGTATTTTGGTCCATTCCTCCACGCAGATCTCCTCTAGAGCAGTGATGTTTCGGGGCTGTCGCTGGGCAACATGGACTCCACAAATTTTCCATGGGTTTGAAGTCTGGACTGGAGACTGGCTAGGCCACTCCAGAACCTTGAAATGCTTTTTTACGGAGCCACCCCTTCATTGCCCGGGCGCTGTGTTTGGGATCATTGTCATGCTGGAAGATCCAGCCACGTTTCACCTTCAAGGCTCTCAGGGATGGAAGGAGGTTTTGGCTTAAAATCTTACGATACATGGCCCAGTTCATTCTTCCATCAGCACGGATCAGTTTTCCTGTCCCCTTTGCAGAAAAACAGCCCCAAAGCCAATGTTTCCTTCCCCATGCTTCACAGTAGGTACAGTATGGTGTTCTTGTGATACAACTCTGCATTCTTCTTCCTCCAAACACGACGAGTTGAGTTTTTACCAAAAAGTTCTATTTGATCACATGATATTCTCCCAATCCTCTTCTGGATTATCCACATGCTCTCTGGCAAACTTCAGGCGGGCCTGGACATGTACTGGCTTAAGCAGGGGGACACGCCTGACACTGCAGGATTTGAGTCCCTCTCGGTGTAGTGTGTTACTTATGGTAGCCTTTGTTACTTTGCTCCCAGCTCTCAGCAGGTCATTCATCAGGTCCCTCCGTGTAGTTCTGGGATTTTTGCTCACCGTTTTCATGATCATTTTGACCCCACGGGATGAGATCTTGTGTGGAGCCCCAGATCGAGGGAGATTATCAGTGGTCTTGTATGTCTTCCATTTTCTTACAACTGCTCCCACAGTTGATTTTTTTTCCCCACAATAAGCTGATTGCCTATTGTAGATTCACTCTTCCCAGTCTGGTACAGGTCTACAAATTCCCTCCTGGTGTCTTCGACAGCTCTTTGGTCTTGGCCATGGTTGAGTTTGGAGTGTGACTGTTTGAGGCTGTGGACAGGTGTCTTTTATACAGATAACGGGTTTAAACAGGTGCCAATAATACAGGTAACGAGTGGAGGACAGAAGAGCTTCATAGAAGTAGTTATAGGTCTGTGAGAGCCAGAAATCTTGCTGGTTTGTGGGTAACCAAATACTTATTTTCCACCATAATTTACAAATAAATTCTTTAAAAATCCTACAATCCAATTTCCTGGATTTTTTTTTTTTTTTTCATTTTGTCTCTCATAGTTGAAGTGTACCTATGATGAAAATTACAGACCTCTCTCATTATTATAAGTAGGAGAACTTGCACAATCAGTGGCTGACTAAATGCTTTTTGGCCCCATGCACTGTAAAAGGAGAGAGGCTCGGGAGTGCGAATGCACGTCACATCCGATGGATTTCGCAGAAAATCCGACCCAGAGACTTCACATAGAAATAGGAATACTGGCCTTCAGAGATAATAGCAAAACCCAACAAGTGGATCATTCTAATGTGTGATTACAATCCCTTCACACACAGGCAATAAAATAAGGATTCATTTTAGAAGAAAGGTTACATTTAGTACCTTTAACTTTAAAAAAAGAACAATTCAAGTAAACTGGAACTGAATCTCACCAGTTGTTTCCTGATAATAAGCAAGCATCATTGAAGTCTGTGGCGGACCCTGTTATGTCACTGTTGCAGTGAAACAAGATTTGAACTTGTGAACTCTTGGTCTTGAGCAGCTCATATTCAGATTTACAAAAACTGAAATTCTAAAAGGAGAAGGTGTTGCATCAGTCCTTGGCTTTGTACAGTATATCAGTCAGTAATATGTGTATGAAAAGAATAAGAAAGTACTATAATGAAAATAATTAAAAGCAATGTATAAAGTCTGCTTAGAACACTAGTGTAACTGGAAGTTTGACACTGTCAGTGTGGCCCATAAAAGAGTTGGAAGGAGAAAATGACCCCAAAAAAAGTTTGAGAAAACCCTGATTAACTGCATTTGACAGGCTTGTAGAAATGAAAAGCAGAATGTGGTTTGTCTGATGTGAAAAGAGGCAGTAAATGCAGCAGGTAGAGTGAGACATTGAGCTGATGAGACAGTGTGTCTGGGAGTTTGTCTCTCTTTACCTTCTTTCAGCACATTACTCCATTAATATTATACTCGCCCTTTGAGTGATTTTACCCTGCAAATCTGTGAAGAGTTGGTTCTGGATATTGCAAGGAAAACAAGACATCACGTAAAACAAAGACAGCCTTTAAATTTTGCAGGATAGATGCTGTGATCAGAGCAAATCGCCTTCTGGTGATGAAATAAGGTCATTTCTTTCACCGTCTGATACAATTTTCTCAACAGCAGAAAGTCGTTGATGGTGTTCCATGAGCTGTTTCTGAACAGTTAAATTGTAATATTACTAAAGTGACAACATAACTGCAATACAATGAGTTAAAAAAAAATATATATATATATATATATATATTTGTATGTACTACAAAATATTTCAAATACTGGTGTAATAATTTGGTGAGTTTCTGCCGCAATCTTATCAGTGTTCCTACCAACAGCTCCATGCAAACACAGCAACTACATCCATGTTATCTCTAAAACAGACTCAGATAAGTGATAGGCTCAATGAACCAAAGAGAAAGGAAGAAAGAATACAGGTTTGTCATTTAATTTTGTGAATGTGTTAGGAATTCTCCTAATTTTCTCACCCTCATGATGTTCAAAACCCATAAGACTTTCTTTCATCTGCTGAACACGAAGCAAGATATTTTGAAGAATGCCAGTAACCAGACGGATTCCATTGACTTCCAAAGTAGGAAAAAAAAGTGGAGTCAATGGAGTCCATCAACTGTTTAGTTACAGGCATTCTTCAAAATATCTTCCTTCATCTTCAGCAGAAGAAAGAAATTCACAGCGTTTTGAAACAACTTGAGGGTGAGTAAATGATGAAAATTTTAATTTTGAAGTGAATTATTCCTTTAATTCATATTTGAAACAAAAATGAAGATCTTTTTTAATACACTCAACCAAAACGTTGATGCTTCAAACAACGAAGTTCACAAAGAGAGAGTAAAAGTAATCCACAGGGATTGAGACATTTCATCCAAGTCTTCTGAAGTGTCATAAGCGCTTTATATGATGAGATTTAGTTTAGGCTTTTATTCACACATAAACATGCATGGAGCACATGGATGACATTTACAATGTTTTTAAAGCTACACTGTGTAACTCTTTTAGTTTATTCTTAGCTAAAAACACTTAGTTCTTTCAAAAATATATGTGCTCATTAATGTATATTTACTTCGTTCAAGTAATAAAGTATTCTCGTGAGTGTATAATATGCCATTGAAAATACATACGGGTAAGGGGTTCTAATGTTGCCCCTCCATCTTGAAAGTACATTAGCCAAACAGGGACATACCCGTTAATTCAAGCTTCGCCTTTCGCGTTTACGTTTGAGTTAACACTCATGGACAAGGTCGCACTGGAAGCCATGTTAATCTTGGACTACATTGGCCACTGTAGGAGTTAAAACGAAATGGGAATTGAGAGGAACAGAAACTAATATTCACTGGATGGTCATATACCTTTTCACCACTAGATGGGGGTAAAAGTCACACAGTGTAGCTTTAAGAACTTTCGAGTCAACATTTTGGTTGCATGCATGAACATTTAAAGGAGGGAGACAAATCTCTCATGTCTCATTAAAAATATGGTTACACTTTATTTGGATGGTCCCTTTTGAACATCCTGTTGACTGTAAGTAACTTAGCAACTACATGTCAACTAACTCTCATTAGAGTATTAGTAGACTGTCTGCTTAATATCTCCAACTCTTTATTGTGATGCTCCTCCAAGCTCAAACAGACAATCTACTGACTATAAGTAACTTTGCAACTACATGTCAACTTATTCTATCCCTAACCCTACCAGTCTACAACTAACCCTATAGTGAGAGTTAGTAGAGATGTAGGTGCAACGTTACTTATCAAATTAATGTGTTAAAGGGACCATCCAAATAAAGTGAAAGCAAAAATATCCTCATGTGCGGTTAAGATAATCGAATGCCAAATGGGTTTGGAATGACATGAGGATGAGAAAATGACAAAATTTTCTTTTTTTGAGGGGGGTGAATTACACCTTTAATTGAATAAGGACAATAAAAAGCACAAACTGCCACAATAGCAATTCACCTACAAGTTTAGAATAAGCTGACAAGGTCATTGGTGAATGATTTGATAAAGGTCACTGTAGCACAGACTGCCAAACCTTCAGTCTGAGACCCGAGACTCGAGACTCAGAGGGAGGTGCTCCGCCCACTCGCCCTGTGTGATGTGAAGTCAACTCCCAGGCATGTGGGAGTGTTTATGACAGCACTAATTAGTGTCTCTAGACATGCAGCATACACACACAACATCTATAGGGAGATAAAATATTTAAAAGATGGTGTTTACAAAGAGACATGACGGAATTGAGAGAGCCACACAAGTCACTCAGCCATGCCTGAGCAAAAAAGAGGGATATAAGCCAACAACTTTATCAGGAGCAGATCAATTTGACCGATGTTGTCTTTACTCACCATCTTACAGCTGCATGCACTAAAGAAAATAGTTTTCTGCACACATGCACAGTTGCCAACCACATGGTCCGGCACAAAACACTAATGACACTTAATATTACGTAATTGTGACCGTCCACTTTTCCAGCATCCTTTGGTCTGGAAGTACTTTTCCAATTCATTTACCCATTCCCATAGGCATTCAAGACATCACAGCATTTGATTCTAAGCTAAAAAAAAGTGCTTCAAAAATAGACAATGAATGACTGCTAATGACAATCAAATCAGAAATGATGATGCAATATATTAGCTGTAAATTATTGATTATAATTAAGAAATACCATTTGAAGTAGGGTGTCAGAATGGTAAACTACAATCTAATTAGAATGTAGTAATACTGACAATTTGCAAAGCTTTATGGGATTGACTGCCGCGATTCCCACTTCAATGATAACAGTAATTATTCTGATTGGTGGATTGGGGGTAACGTATATACATTTAAAAGCATAAACCTAATAGATCATGGCAGGTTTGCCTCAAAAGGTTTATGTTATCAGTGAAAGTTCATTTCTCTTTGGATAAAAAGAATATTTTTTGTTGTTCGTTTTTTCTTTTTTTCTCTTTTTTTTCTAGGGAGAAACTTAGGAAATGTAGAACTCTCTGAAAATATGTTGCAAGTATCAATTTCCTCAACAGAAAAAAAAAAGATTTGTCAATTAAATGGTATAAACTTTAAAGGCTCAAAGAGGATTTCAGGAAGGCTTCAGAACACCCACTTTTTTAAGGCTTCAGAACACCCACATACACACTTGTAAAAATATAATTATTTTATGATCATTCATTTCAAGAGTATATCTGAAGAAATGGGTCAAATGTTCAAGAATTGTTAAAACAAGATATGAATACACAAACACACACAAATCTAACTAAATGGTCCATTCATATAAAAAGTGATGTCTAGAGAAAATGCATTCACAAAATAAGAATGTATGGCATAATTCAAATAATAATAAAAATATTAATACAGAAATATGTAATATCAGGAACATCAGGTGTGTAAGAGATACAGGCAGCTGTCAGGACACATTTTGACATAAGCCATGTTTTCTGATCCTTTAAGCGCATCTAGAGACTTCTCATATTGACTGAACTTTCAACCTCAAATAAACGAATGCGAGATCGTTCTATTGTGCAGCCACAGAGAAAATCTCACTGAAAGTAGGACAGCACTTTCTGTAAGACACTAACAGTGTTTGGACAACAAGCCTGAGGGAATATGTGTTGGCATTTTTGTAAGCTTATAATGTAAATGTGTGACATCACATGCAAGCACCATTCAACTTATCTTCCTCTCAATATCAATCACACATGGGTCAAACTAAATTAAAAGGGGTATGGATGCTTTTAAAAAAACTTTTTTTGTCCTTTTTTGGATGTGTACCTGATGCTCAAACAGTAGAGAATAGCACTTGCAGCACAAAGGTCAAAGGTCAGTAGCGTTTAATGTCACCATACAGAAAAACAATGCACTCTATGCACGATCGCTTCCAGGTTTGTCTCAGCACACCCGGTGCTGCATCAGTCTACCAGAAGCCGGTTTTGCGTTAGGTGGAGATAGTGTCAAATTACACTTGCTGTTTACAAAAACGTTCTGCATTAACGTGGATTATGTTAACAACACTGTGAGGCAGTTAGCTGTCACACATTAGAGTAAAAAAGAGAAGTTATTTAAATGATATATTTCGAGCTATATCAACAACTTTAAGGGTGAGTATTCTCTCATATCGTGCGAAATCCGACTAGCGAATCAGTTTCCAAAATCGTTGTCTCCGTTTCTGAAAAAATGAATTTTATTAAAGTGTTGCCGCTACATACTTTGCCTGCAAAACGCGCTAGCGGAAGTAAAGAAGCTGGTTGAGATTTTTTCTGACATACGTCAGCAGGGTTCGTGCATAGAGCGTATTAATAACTTAAATAGTAACTATTATTAAGGACATTACAATGTTTAACAGAATATATAACAGAAAGATACATAATTACTTAATAAAAAAATACTTAATATGTTATAATCACACACACATATATATTATATATACACATCTTCTCTGCCGCGCAGACCCCCTAGAGTCCCTTCAGGGACCCCAGGCAGGTTCACAGACCCCTGACTGAGAATGATGGCCTTTTGATTTGCAGTAATATTTAAAGGTCAATATCTTTAAGGTGTTGGAAAAGTGACATTAAAGGGATATTTCGCCCCAAAAATAAACCTCCTATCACTCAGTCTCATGTCATGCCAAACTCTTGTGACTTTCTCTCTTCCATGGAACACAAAGGGAAATATTTAGAGATAATTTGTGAAAGTGGGCAGGACTAAGGAATGTCCAGCTCCAAAAAGAACTAAAAAATCAGCATAAAGTGTCCATAAGATGTGTGCTCTATATTATATATTCTATATAGTCTTCTAAACCCGTACAATAGGATATTAGGCCCCGTTCACACTACTGCGTTTTCATTTAAAAACAGAGAATTAAAACAAATACGATCTCCGTCCACATCAGCATTTTATCTGCGTATTAAAAATGATCTCCATCCACATTAAAACGACTGAAAACGCAGATCACGTGACCATTCACCAACACTGGGCATGCGCGTGGCGGTGTAAACAGTGGTTGACGAATCAGGGAAGGATACATCATGACTGATAACAAGAACTGAACGTCAGCCTCTGCGTCAGCGTTTCTAAAGTCATCCGTTTTGTCCCGTCTACACTAAAACGCTCTCCGGAGATTCGAAACGCAAAACGGAGCTGCAGCGTTTGTAAACTTCTCCGTTTTAGGTCTTCGTTTTTCCCATTTTAGTCTGGACAGGAGGTGCAAAAGTAACAAAAGGTCTCCGTTTTTAAACGAAAACGCAGTAGTGTGGACGGGGCCTTAGTCTTTATTCACTGAAAATCTTGCCTTGCAGTTTTGGCCACCATTCACTTTCTTTTAATGGAAAAGAGCAGCATGGACTCTGCTTTAAATATCTACTTTTGTGTTTCAAAGAAGAAAGAAAAACGTACTGCTTTCAAAAGAGGGTGAGAAAATGATGATAGAATTTCTTTTGCGAGAGAACTAAACCTTTAATGTTGTAAAGTTATCGTCTAATTTTCGATCCCAAGCAGTCAAGATACTTGTCGTGAATAGCAGGGGTGAAGAAATGTGACATCTGGAGTGATGTAATCTCAGCCTCCATTGCTAGACGAGTTATAAAGAGCAATATCCTGCTCCGTGGATTGAGATGAGCTTAGGTAGATTAATGCTAGAGGACTGAAATGTTTGTTGTATAAAACCTCAGTTTATACAACAATGTGTCACAGCAATATATGAAAGACTGTAATCTGGCAGATGGCCCGGAGCCCAAGAGCTGCTCCATATTAATGGGAATATCACAAGGTTTAGAGTTCATGTGACTCAATGAGATTTCAGATTGCACCTCAGAAAGAGACAGAGAAAGCAAAGGCGGACTGGGATTATCTGTAGGGTTCCCCCCTCCACACCAAAAAAAAAAAAGAGGAGCACGCCCCATTATTTTAGCATTCAAGGAAAGTGGACCAAGCACCAAACAATGTACGCTAGATCACTGTTGGCCTATCAGCTTAGAGTGCCACTGATGCCCTGTGGACCTCTTCTGTAGCGCTGAGCACGCTCAGTCGACTCGCTTCAGATCTCTGCTACGCCTATCCTCCTCCACACACTCGCTCGCAAACACATCCAACAAGGGACAGCTTCCGCTCGCCAGGATATTCTGAGGGTCGCCGACAGCCTGTAAGACGAAGGAAGAGACTCAGCACCTGCTTAGCTGCCCCAATCCAGCCAGGCATCTTCAACATCTGTCAGCGCGTACTCTCAGCTCTGCCTCGTGCCAGCTTTCCCGGCAATCCCAGCTCCGTCGCCCGCAGATCCTCGCTGAAGAGCTGTCACAACCTGCTCCACTTTCTTCCCTCTCGCTGAATTCCGGATGCCCTCCGTTTCCCACAAAACATCAGCGACGTTTCAGATCTTTGACTGTTAAAAAAGAGACTTCTGCCTCCCATTGGCAACTTTTGGACAGACCTGAGGCGTCCCACTTAGTGCTCCAGAGATTGAGACGTGGTGAAGCTGGGGGTTCCTCGCTACCGCTGAGTAATCCCTCATCTCCCAGCATGCCCCACTCCATTCAGCAGAAACACGGTGAGAAATTTCTGTTTTACTACCTTGTTTCTTACCCTCCTGCATGACCTCACGCTCACAGTTGCTCTGGGTTTTCTTTTTTTTTTATGTCTGCTGGGGTTGCAGTAAAGTAATCCAAAGGAAATTAATAAAAAGCCAACACATTAACAGGGAAGAAAACGAAAGAGATGCCAGCAGAGCAATTTCCTTATTTGACACGCTCAGTGAACCAACACTGAAACTCCAGGAGAGGTCAAGGGTTCAAAAATATTGCTCTCTGAATTTGTTTCATAACTCTTTTTGTAGAGTTAGTAGGTTAGTAATGCCAGATACCTGGTCACAAATGAATAATTAGCAGCTGCAATATTCAGCTCACTTTGGTGCAATTATTGAAAGCCTCAAAGGTCATGGCTGCTAGATTAATCTTAAAGGGATAGTTCACACACAAATAAAAACTCACCCTCGCGTTCCAATCCAGTAAGAGAAAAAGAAACATTCTCAAGAAGTGTTTTTGCCCAGGCAACACCAGTCAAAAACAACTTTATCTTTCATTGTATTCAAAATATATTATTTTGTTTTCCAAAGTCATACAGGTTTGGAATGACACGAGAGTGAGAATTTCTATTTTTTTTGTGGTGAATTTTCCTTTCAAAGAGAAGTCCCTGAAACGTACGCTCTGGAAAATTCACAGGGAAAAGCCGGAGCTTGCCCATTACTCAAGATAAAATGAATTTTTAATATGATAAGAATGTAAAATGTGTGAACAAAATGAGCAGAGAGGAGAGAGAAGCGGAGAATACAGAAGAAAAAAAAAGTGCCTGAAGCTGTTTGGACTCGGCACCCTCTCTTAATCTTAGATTGAGTGTTTTCTCTTCTTGGCATTTGCTCAAACAAGTCTTAACAGAAAATGCTTGACCCTCTTATTTATTCATTCTGATGTAATTCACAAGTATTTGACATCATTTTAAAAAGAGGCACCCTCCCCTTACATATTTTCTGCCAAGTGTACTTTATTACAAGTGGACTTAGACAAATTTCAAAACTGTGATAAGGTAGCAAATCAAAACGCACGAGACCTGGGTGTCCATTCATTTGCATAGGGAAAAGATAATGCAATAACTGTTGCAAAAATGAAAACAACACGATTTGGTATCTGCAATTGTAACAGCTCATGAATCAAGAGTGGAGAAGTTCCAGCAACATGACAGTGAAAGTCACAGGTAAGTGTGGGAGGAGGGGAAAAAGTCTATTTTAGCTGTTGAAGTAATAGTTGAGCTCTAAATACATATAGTCTGTACATGCACAAGCGTCCTTAATTTGTTAATGATATTAAAGCTGAATGTTCTAGCAGAACTAACCAAATAAATCAGACAGATAGCAAGCATGTGCACACATTTCTACAGCTTCATAACGTCATAGTGTTCAATAAGCGTAATTTACAACAGGAATCTGAGCAACATGAACTTAAAATAACACGGTTTTACATTAAAACACAAGTATGTGTCTATTCTATATATAAATGTATAATGGACATGATGATAAAAAAAGAGACAAAAGTTCTAGAGAGACATGAACGCAAGAGCACCGAAGATGCACTTACTAATATACAGTGCGTCTGTAAGATCTCTCGCCTAATTCTCTGGACTGGGACAGTCGCGAAGCTGATTAACCCTGTAAGACCCAAATATAGAAAAAAAAGGAAAAAAAATGTTTTCACCTATCAGATGTTGTTGTAGGAGGTCTCTGATGCAAATAATGAAGGATTTTTTAAAAAAGTATGTTTTAGTAAGTTTTTAAGGAAATGTTGTAATATTGCAACGTTGGGCCTATGGGGGAGCAGAATTTCAGCTTTTGCACTCAGACTGTCAGAACAAATATACAGAACAACTAAGGGCTTATTTGAAGTGTGGCTGCTTACATAGCACCATAACAGTAAATAATTATGAATAATAATAAAAATCACCCAATAGTCATATTTTTATGAATTAGAATTTATTAAAAATTAAACATAAAATATGAATATTAAATACAAAACAGATTGAAATCTGTAAAATAAACAGTGTCCAGTGTTCACTTGCAATGATAGTCCTAAAAGCAGTTCCTTTCCTCTGAAAAGCAGAGATGGAGATTACACTTCTTGCAGAGCGTATTCGAATATCCCTTATTGCAGTGTCTGCAGCGTCCTTTCTGAAATGAAGATAATAGTTGTAAGAGTTAGAGTATGTTCAAGTATAAATCATTTTAATGAAATTAATCCTATTTATGTGATACATTCCACTGAAGTCTAGGGCTGGGACAGTTACCGCAATACCGTGGTCACATGACGCCTACCGCGGGTCTGAGCTCGTCACGTCATCACCTCTAAAAAACATTGGCCTGCCCATGTGTGCACGTTGTGTCTAATGACATGGATTCATTGATTCTAATGACATGAATTATGTCTAATGACATTGTGTCTTACATGGCTTCAAGGTTGTCTAACCAAAACTTATCAAAAGATGGAGCAGATCCGACCTTTCGCGAGTTGGGGAGCCGATGACAATAATATTCCTTTCGTATTAGAGATGCTCGGATGGGCTATTTCTTGCTTTTCAACACCGGTTAAAAAAATCTATACCGTCCCAGCCCTACTGAAGTCACACAATTCTAAAAGGAATATACAAACCCCCAGACCTCTTACACCCCCACATTCCAGAACATTAACACCTGTCCCTGAACAATGGACCACGCAACCCCCTATGTCTGGACATCCACACCTTGAATAACCATCCTCCACAGCAGTCTACAAACACTATCTGCCTTGCTACAAGCAGATATTTGGGCAAACAAACAAAGCCTTTATAAAAAACTGCTAACAGAAACAATTTCAAGTACTGGTACTGACAGGAAACTCCAACCAGAAATAAGTTATTCATTTAAAATGATTCAAATCTGATCTAAACTGGAAATTATAACAAATAACACAATTAGATATTGTGAATAATCAAATACATTATATTTCTTTAAGTATTTCTCCTGTATATGAACATTTGAGAAGTGCAATGCCTCCATGTAATGTGCAAGGTGCACATACTATTTTGACTACCATTCTATCCCAACGTTGTAAAATTACAACAAAGACATAACAAGCTACAAATCTAATTTGATGCATGCATTCCACAATAACCAAGTATTTACATGAACTAGACATTCTAACAATGACAAAAAAAAATATTTCTGGGGTTTTACTTACTTCAATGTTGAGATATCCAGTCCAATGGAACAAGGCGATGCGCTTCCAGTAAAGTTTGCAGGTTGCATGAGTTCATGACATTATGGCAAGACCTACATACACATTTACTATCCAATGACATTGCAAGACTAAACATTAGGACCCATTAACTATGTAAATGTGGTCTTTGGAAAAAAACTAATTTGCAGATCTGTTTTTTGAAGAGCTAAAAGTGATGTTGTAATATTACAACCACGGGTCTTACAGGGTTAAAAGCTATGGAGGAGATGGTCATGTTTACAAGCTTAGTGGAAGCTCATTTTCCACTCCCATCGGAAACGCTGCTCATTCATAAAGACTTCCTAAAGGACCTTTGGTGCTGAAGACAGCTCTCTGCGCACTCGGATGTGTTACGGTCTGCTGGGTTTACATGGTGGGATTCAAGCCCTCTGTTTGAATACTCTCCAAAGTTCACTTGACTCTCCAAACAGCAGATAATAAGTGTTGGAGCCCCACGAGGCTTATACTGATGATTAGGAGTCGTTATGAGAACAATTACTTTCCTAAATTCTATGAAGGCACAATAGTTTGATAGTCTGATGATGAGTATGTGTTTTGCCACACATATTTAGATCTCATGTTGCAACAGATTTAATTACTCTGTGACAAGGGTTTTAAAACGTTTTAACAGACAGGCAATGATGATCCCTTTGCTTTATTTATTCATTGGACTCTTTTTTCACCAAAGAACCAATCTTTTATCAGTAATATCAAGGCCAGATTCATCAGAACCTTTTTTTCTACTCACTTTATGTACAGTACATGCCTTTATTTCTGTTTCTGGGGCTGGCAGAGACCAAAGTGATATACATTTGAATTTAGGTATATACTTTTTTAATGCATAAATCACAGTGCATTATGGCCATATATCGGCACGGCTATAATTCAGTCATAGGCATGACCCAGCTAACATAAAAGATTTGCTATTTTCATATTAAGTTTTGAAAAATGTTCTTTGAATGCTCAAAACATTTTTGCTTTTTTTTTTGTTTTGTTTTGTTTGAAAAAACTTTTTCCTTGATCATGCAAATGTTTGATCATTTTATCATTTTGCAAACATAATGGGAAACATTATGGTCTTTAAACATTCCGAAACAATTATTAACATTTAAAAATTGATAGATGAACAAATGAAAAAAAGCCAACCTATTTTTGGACTAATGGATTTACAAAATCAGCATGGGGAACTTTTTCTCACATGAAATTCCTGATTATACAGATTCCTATCCAGCTAATTTTGTAGTGTAAGTAAGCAATTATCTGTGCGAGACATCCGATTCAAATAATAAATGAATGTAAATAACTAAGTATTGCAACATATTTGCACTACAAACCAGTGTTTATGACTAAGGTAATACCTTTAAATTATATGATAAAAAAAATATTTTAAGGGTGACTAAAAATAAGATGGGCTGAAATGACTGGATTTCGCCGATGAAATTTTGCTTAGCAACGGTAAATGTGACTGCTCTCGCTTTGAAACAACAGTTCAATAAACAAGAGCAATTGTAATATATATATATATATATATATATATATATATATATATATATTAGGGCTGTCAAACGATTAATCGCATCCAAAATAAAAGTTTGTGTTCACATAATATATGTGGGTGCACTGTGTATAATTATTTTGTATATATATAAATACACACACGGGTGTATATTAATAAAAAAAATATTATTTATATATAAAATATTTATAAATAATATACATTATATATAAATCTATATACAGTATATACATGAAAATATTTCTTAAATATATAAAAGCATGTGTGTGTTTATATATCTAAAATAATTATACACAGTGCACCCACATGTATTATGTAAACACAAACTTTTATTTTGAATGCGAATAATCGTTTGACAGTCCTAATATATATATATAAGTAAGTCAGCAACTTTATTAGAGTACTTTAACTCATCAAAAAATTAAGCAATTTTACCTTTTTATGTTATACACAATTCATTTTAATAGATTTTTTCACAATAGATTTTTTTTAATAATTTAACATTATTTAAGTTGAAATGACTTTCAAGTTGATTATTTAAAAAAAATGTAAGGCAGCAATTGAACTTACGTTTTTAAGTTCAAATAGGTGGATTTACAGTTAAGTTAATATTGAGTATCTTACATTTTAGACACAATACTGCTAAACGAAATGGTTGCGTTAATGATTCAAATGACCGACTCATTAAAGACAGTCACTTGTTGCCACCTACTGGCATAACTATGCAACCTGCAGAAAAAGTCATTGAAATCTGTATAGATCTATTTATGGGTCCCTTGGGAATCGCTATTACCATTATGCTCTTAATTGGATTTATTTCACTTCTAAATCATGACCAACACCACTATTCCCATAATGACCATAGATTCCTGCCATAGCAGCGAACATGCCGAAAGAGCGCAGCTTTACAGTGTGACATTGACTCTGGCTGATCTGTTTGCTGTAAACATTAGCAGGGCAGTTTAAGGGAGTTGGAGTCATATCCAGTGCAAGTGAGTGTTCACCCATCACTGGTTTCATACGCAATCTGAAAGCTGGCGGAACAAAAATACATATGTTAATGCCATCTGGACCTCCAGTAGCTGCACTAAAACAGAAGAAAAATATATTCAATCTACCCTAACTCATTAAGTTCAGATCACTAACATGACTAGAGTTTCATACAATCACCCTCAAATTGATAAGCTAACATTTTGGATTTAAGAGCATATATTCACACATACAGAACACTAACCCAAAAACCTACAGCTTTCTAGATCTTCTCTAACATGATCATACATGATTAGGTGTTTTGAAACTTCTCAGTCAACGACCTGGTTTCACAGACAGGGCTTAGATTAAACCAGGAGTAGGCCTTAGTTTAGTTAGGGGATTTAAGCAGGTTTTATAAATTTGCCAAGAGAAAAGCATTTCTGTGTGAATCTTAAAGGGATACTCCACTTTCTTTAGGCTCATTTTACAACTCCCCCAGAGTTGAGTTTTACAGTTTCTAAATCCATTCAACCGATTTTCTGATATTTAGAAGAATTTCAGTAACCAGACAGTTTCTGGTCTCATTGACTTCGATATGGGAAAAAATATATACTATGGAAGTAAATGAGACCAGAAACTGTTTACTGATATTCTTCTAAATATCAGAAAATCGGCTGAATGGATTCGAAAACGGTAAAACTCAACAGTTTAACTCTGAGAGAGTTGTAAAATATACAAATAGTATCCCTTTAAGACCAAACAATGGCAGTGACATATTTTAGTGCAAGTTGCTTTAAGTTAAAACAGCTCAAACATGCATTTTAGTCTGGGACTAGGCTTAAACCTTGTCTGTGAAACCGGGGGAACATGTCTAATACTGAAGTTCTTCATGAGGTTGGAAATGAAATAGGCTAAACTGCCATATTACCAGAAAGCTGGTACTACAACTTGTTCCAGCAGAGATATGGGAGTTACCTGGCAACAGAGAATGCATGCCCTTTGTTTAACATCTAAAATCTGATCATGTGTCTAACGAAAGTGATACCCTCATACAATAACAATAATCGAATAGTTTTTCAAGCGGTCGTAAAACTTTGACGTGCGAAAAATGATCCGCCGTAGATTTTCCAATAAATCAGACTTAAAATAAATAATAATAAAACATTTTTAAAATATGTAATTTTGCAGGGATTTTGTAACTCACACAACAAAATATACTTCTGCAAATCCTACCCCAAAATCCCATGTAAATTGATATGTTATTAAACATTTCTGGAAATACATGTTTATCTACCTCTTGGGTTTTTAGAATTGCTCAAAGTTGGACATCATCCAAATAAAATCAGGTTTTAGAGGGGCTGATTTCTGGGACTGGGTGGAATTGCTTTCATCCACGCCAAAAGCCCCTGCATCCATGTTATCATGGATTACACTCCATTTGCTCCCTCTGATGGATAGAGGGAGAGAGCCAAATATAGGCAGCACAGAACCACACCCCTCCACAGGCCTAATGGATATTCCACTGAGGCATTTCGGACAGATTGGATTTCCTGATATCCTGACTTCTGTGATTTAAGAAATGTTTGAGCAAACCAAAGTCTACACTTTAACCACCAGTAAGCTATGAAAAAAAAAAAAACTGCCAGTGATGTAGAATAAAGAGATTTGGTGCATTTACAGGCAGGCAATAGTTGGAGATTTGAACTGATAGATTAATAAAAGCATGTTAAAATCTTTAAATAACTAAAAGTTACTAACAGTGTCTTAACTTCCATATAAGACACTGCTATCTGCATGCTACTATTTTTAAAATTACTGAAATTAATTAAGGTAGCCATGCATATTATATGCATAGATATATATATATATATATATATATATATATATAGATAGATAAATAGATCTATTTATCTATATATATATATATATATATATATATATATATATGTGTGAAGAGTTCAGATGCAAAAGCCTCTAAATGCCATTTGAAATTTTCTTCTAAAATGACCATTTTTATGAAGCTTGTATATTTAAGTTCAGTAATTTCACTTAAATGACAATTAACAGGTAATCTTCATTGCCATTTAAGTGAAATTACTGAACTTAAATATACAAGCTTGAAAAATGATCATTTTAGAAGAAAATTTCAAATGGCATTTAGAGGCTTTTGCATCTGAACACTTAAATGGCAATGAAGATTACCTATTAATAGTCATTTAAGTGAAATTACTGATCTTAAATATACAAGTTTGATAAAAATGGTCATTTTAGAAGAAAATTTCAAATGGCATTTAGAGGCTTTTGCATCTGAACTCTTCATATATATATATATCTCAACAGGCTTTAATTTGAGCATGTACCTTCAGAATAGCTGTAAAAGGAAATATTATGAATAAGATCTCTTTAATATATCTCAATAATTCAATCTCACCGAAATTCAGAGGTTTCAGAATGATAGCTCAGAATGGTTCTTATCAGATTCTTCAAGCCAAAATTTTCTTTCCACGTACAGTAAATGTTACAACCACCGGCTTCAGTACGCAAAAGATGTCTTATTTGTGCTACTTTTTATTTTAAGAGAAACATCAGACAAAGTTGGTGCTTAAATGGCACATAATTGAGATCTCCATGAACTCCTCTGGATAAGCTCCAACCACGTAGCATGTTTATTCCCAGTAGCAGCAAGTTCCATTTACACCAAATGATAAGAAGCACTCTCTTTGGCATAAAAATGTAGTCCAACATATTTCTCCAAATCCCAGTTCCACAAGAGAGCATGATATCGCAAGCACGATTCTTAAAAGGATTAGGCCGTTTAAGAAATTAGTCTTACGCCACACTTTAAGGCAAGGTGTGGAAGGAAGGAAATAGCACATTGAATGGTTCGAGACATCTTCTCTCTGAGATTAACGCCTAATTAAATCCGGAGGAGTGAGAATACATAACCTTAAACCACACAAAATGTAAGCCTTCAGAAATATATATTATATTTTTAAAGCATTTTTAAAGAACAAGCGCATCTTAAAGGAATAGTTCACTTCAAAATGAAAATTATCATTTACTCACTCTCAAGTTGTTTCAAACCATTTCTTTCTTCTGCTGAACACAAAGGAAGATATTTTGAAGAATGTCGATAATCAAACAGTTGGACCCCATTCACTACTGAAGTCAATGGGGTCCATCAACTATTCAGTTACAGGCATTCTTCAAAATATCTCCCTTTGTGTTCAGCAGAAGAAACAAATTCACAGCGGTTTGAAACAACTTGAGGGTGAGTAAATGATGACAGAATTTTCATTTTGAAGTGAACTAATCCTTTAAAGCATGTGTTTGTGGCGTTCAAATTGCACAACTGAATGCTAAAGAGTACTGCTATTTCTCTGATAATGATCAACCAGCTCCCTTGACACTTTAAGACAATGACAACAACAAATGGGCTGTTTCGAAAACTAGTTCATGATAGGTTTAGAGGGTGCTAAAGGGGTGGGATTATGAAAAAGCGAGTCATATTTTCACATTTTGGTGCCCTGCCTTCTAGTCCGCTCAGTGTTCTCTGAAGCACGACTAGAAATGAGAAAAGTGTGAGTCATTGTTATTGCTTCAAATGGAGGCATCAAAGGTTGAATGTGATCTATGTGATGTTTGTAATTGGAAGACGAAGCAGACGCTCTGAAGAATAGCTGTCTTAACCTACAAAGTGAACACTGTACAAATACAGAACGGGTGCGTAACTTACACCAACTGGCATGCAAGAGGTCTGTTTTCACTCTTTTTTGCAATCCACCAGGTGGCGCCGGACTCAGAAAACATCCTATACTTGAGGGGAAAAACAGAAAAATTCCAAAACACTGAATTCTTTCTCTCATTCTTGTGTTCGCCCCTTTTTTTTCTTTCTGGCTCCTCATCAGCTCCTCCTTCCTTCACCCCATTTAGCTTTTAGGCTGCCATATTTCTCTAAATTGCCAAAACTAGATGCGCACTGGCCCCGTTTAGACTTTTTTCAGTGTTTTTTTGACCGTTTGTTTTCTAAATAAACAAATAGAGCTAGTGTAGGCAAGGTTAGAAGCACTACTGAATGAAAAAATGTGAAGATGGAATCATGGCAACATTATTTCAGGATGTATGGTGATGATGATGCAGGTGTCTAAAACCCTTTTCCTGAAGAAGATTATGTGTATATGCTATAAAGACACCATGTTTACACTTTTAGCAAAAAAAAAAACCTACTCTACAGTAATGTGAAAAATTTCCACTTGAGTTTTGGCATACTAACCTCATAAACTAACACTCGAAAAGTCTATTAGCCCTCCAAGGTGTGATGTAAACAGTTTCCTGCCTCTGTCTCTGAGTCACTAAAGATCTTTCCCCAAGTAACTGTGCTAATTTCCATGAGAACTGCTGCTTTTTAGCTGCTTTTGTAGATGAATTAGTTCCTTCAAAAAGTCCTTTTTCGAGTGCTTAAATAAGCGAATCCCACCGTCACACTGAAACACACTAGCTTTTTTTTTTTTTTTTTTTTGCTGAAACAGTCGAATTTTTCTTTTTTTACCTTTAAAAGCGTTATTGTTACGCTGCTTATTCTGGTGCTTTCATTCTATTGTTAACCTCATAGATATTGTAGTGTTAAAGGGTTAGTTCACCCAAAAATGAAAATCCTGTCATAACTTACCCTCATGTCATTCCAAACCCGTAAGAAACTTCGTTCATGTTCGGGACAGAAATTAAGATATTTTTGACGAAATCCACATAGGCAACAACGTCATTGCAACTTTCAAGGCCCAGAAGGGGCCTACCGGTATTTTACATCATTAAAATAGTCCGAATGACTACATTGCTTCAACCTAAATGTTATGAAGTGACGAGAATACTTTTAGTGTACAATCCCCCCCCCCCCCCCCCACCCAAAAAAAATATTCAACAATCTCTTTTCTTCCATATTCAAGTAACTTAAAAAGCGCAGCACTTCCAGGTTCTACATCAGAATTTTTGGGTTAACCAACTCTATAAAAATGTAATTTTTTTTTTTTTGTTACAGACAAAGTTTTAGGTTTGCAAATTAGCAACTGATTTGACCAAAAAGTTCACCCAAATACACGCGCATGTCATGCAATAAGATTTTTAGTTATTGATTCATCATGACAATGAATTGAAGATTTACACACATACATATATATGTATATATAAACTCATATATATATGTAAACTCATGATGTCATGATGAATCAATAACTAAAAATTGTATAGCATGACATGCGTGTCTTCAGCAAGTTGGTCGAGGATGCATTTGCCGTCAATGTGGCAGCTGTGTGCCTTCACCCATCCCCCACCCCCCATGCCAGGCCTTACTTACAGACTGCATATACCCACACATCTGTAATGTTACTGAGGTAGACAAAGCGGCAGTACCTTCACCACTCTACACCCCCCTCCCCACCCCACCCCACCCCGCCTACTGCAGTTTGGGCTGTGACATCCTGTGCTGATCAGCTCACATGCAAAACCTCGAGACGACATGGCCCACGCTTCAGTCTAAATCTGATCTGCCTCGTACATGTCAGCGTTTGCATCTGGTGCCTGAAACAAACTTACTAAATACGACTAATATAATTTTTAATGTCTTTGAATATAACAAAAAATATCATTGTGCCAACTTCTCATAAACTATGGGACTGTGAATGGTAAATTTGATGTGGGAAGAAAGTCGAAACATCAGATCCGACCACAGAGAGGCTGGTTTTCTCACCGCAGTTGAAGAGATGAGTATAAAGCACTGTAGGCGTAAATACATACCAGCTTAGTCTCTTCTGGTCGGGTCTTGCTCAAATGTTAAAGAATGGCAAACGACTCAGTGTTTTCGGTCTGCAACCTTCAGACATCCATCATGTGAGAAAGCGAGGTTCGTCATAATAACCGGTACAATACTCTCAAGGGCAACTAATTAGCTTATAAAGATTGAGGTTTGTCCCGGAGAGAAAGTGTACTTGAATTACAGGCCTTGACACTATAAATACAAATTATTTGCTTTATTTGATTCTAAACATTTGATAATTCATCTTTGTTGGTGTTAATGGACCTGGTGATAAAATGTCATCCTAATATGACAACATTCAAATATCACACTCTTTTTCAATATCTGTTATAATATATCTGTCAGTTAAAGCATAAGTTCAAGTTAATTGCATTATGATAGTGGCTTGTGTTGAAATTATTTGGAGAAATGTTATCAAATAACTGTAAATAGGCCATATTTACATCTTATGGAGACCAGTGCGGTTGTCATGGCTTTGTGAGCCAAGCGTGAAGTCAAACAGATACAAGAGTGAATGATAACAGTACAGACACTTCAGGGTTTCCATCATCACAGACAGGAATCTGCCAATCTTCTTTCAGTACAGTCGACTACGAGCTTGGTTTACAGATTATATGCATTTTTTACAACTTGGATTATGAAAATGTATACTTGTAAGTTAACATAATTCCAATAATAGTAAAGTGTACCAAAATAACTACCTGCATCATTGAGCATAGCGCAGAGGGCATTCAATGATTGTACGACAGCACATTCATGCAAAGTGATACTATATTGTAATCACACTTTACATCAGTGTCACGACTGTGTCACAATACAAAAATGCAACAATACGTATCGTGGATTGTGACAATATGTATCGTGGATAGTTCCCCAAAATAAAAATTACTGTGTGAGGAAAAAATTTATGTTTTCAACATGGCCTGCACTGTGTTGGATTTACTTAAAAGATATATGCACCATTTTGCGTCATTTTTTTAAAGGAGACATATCATGAAAAATCCACTTTTTTAGCCCTTAAATGCATTTTGTTGTATATTTGGAGTGTTTATAAGTACAGAAAAGATTAAATTATTCTCTTCGGTTGCTTCGTTTATATCTTTATATTCTGTTTTGGTCATGTTTTTCAACCTGTTCGGATTTTCCTGTTGTCTATTACGTTTTTGAACAATTACGTCACAGTATTTGCAGCGGAACTGACAAATAAGGACATTGACTACCGGTCCAACACTTCGAGCAATCCGCCATTATTATTTCTCGCTCCGATTTTGTAGTCCAAGCTCAACGATGCAGAAGTTACGGGAGGACTAGTCAAAATGTTCGGTTGTTGGATGTAGTGACCTGAAGCACTTCAAGGATCCCCAATCCAACAACCTCCGCCAGTATACAGAAGGGTTTGCCGATCGACTTCGTCTGAATGAGGGGTAAATTCCTTCTATCATTTAGCTGCTGTGTTTTCTGACGCGTTCTAAACGCAAGTTATCATATTATTATCATACAGATTTTTAGTGGTAAGATCAGACCGCAGTCATTTATCTTGTCAGAGTGCTTGTTTTAACAAGAGAAATAGTCGACTTTCACTAATAACACAACATAGTTAACTTAACGTTACATACCACTGCATCCATATGAAGACGTTGTTCTGCAGGTTTGTCGTCGTCTTTTTCAAATCGCTCGCTCTGGCTCGAATACGTAACGCTTGATGGACAAGTCTTCCGTTGTTGACATTTTGTTAACGTGTGAATAAAAATGTTCTTTGAAACTATAGTAATCGTATATCTCTTATCAAACTACAATAATGGCTGAACGCGGGGAGTTGAACCGAACGTGAACTCAGCGACCTGGAGAGCGGGCGGGGAAAGACGCAACTCCTTTTTATTTAAAGGAGACGCTTCGAAACGGGTTGCTCAAAGAAGCACATCAGAAAAGGGGTAGAAAAGGGGCCTGTTGAGCTATAATAATGAGGAATTCAGACCCAAGCATTGCAGTTATGCTTTATATAGACCACAAATGTATGATTTATAAGTAAAATTTAATGATTTAAAAGCACGATATGTACCCTTTAATGTAATCCGTAATCATTTAATTAAGTAAATTTTTAACTTGGAATAATTTTACATAAAATAAACTTAAATATTTTAGTTCACGTGAAATTCTTTACTTAAAAATATATGTAACGTGATGCATACATTTTTAAGTAAAGAATGTTGCGTGAACTCAAATAATTAAGCACATATAACAAAGATTTTCTTGTTCATTTTAAGTAAAATTATTCCAAGTTGGGATTACTTAAAAAGTATGATGCAAAAATGGTGCATATATATTTTAAGTAAATCCAACACATCATTTTTTAGAGTGGTACTACATTGAATTACTATATAATGTATACTAACGCAATGGGGGAATATTTGTGGGTCCTGATAATGCCAAATGTCTGATGTTACCAGTAAAAAGTGGCCGACTTTATTTTAAATACATCTAGTCAGTGAAAGCGTGCAAGCATCTACAATAACTCGGTAATTTCAGCTTCAGAATCATGAATATTGTTATTCTGTTATCTCTATTGTCCTGTATTGGGTTACAAGCACCAAGTCCAAGCCTATTCATTTAAACCTACAATGTAATATGAAAGTTAGCATTTTAAATCAACACAGTACATTTTTTGTTAACCTTTTACCATATGTCTTGGGGTATCGCAATAATATCGTATCGTGAGATCAGTATCGTGATATGTATCGAATCGTGACATGAGGGTATTTGTTACACCCTACACTTGGTGTGTGTGTGTGTGTGCGTGTGTAAAGTAATGTGTTATAAAGTAAAGTGTGATACCAGTAAGAACTAAGCCTTAAATTGCTGATCTTAAAAAGTGGTTATCCGTGTGACTTGTCTTCTATTCTCTATGGAAATTTAGAAAAGGAAAGGCTTCCTTTAGAATTTTTATTCACAACCCAAAAGCAGTCTTTTTATATTAAAGAACTAAGAGGACCTCAGTGCACTTGCTAACAGCGGATCCGCACCGTGTTACAGCTCCGTTGCATCATTCCTCTGATGAACACGGTTGGCTCAAGACTTCGCTGACAATGAAGGCTGAAGCTGGCAAAAAAAATAAAAAAGTTGCTATCAGATGGGGGTAAAAAATTGCCGCTGATGTAGAAAAGACTGGGGCAGTTTCCGGCGCTCAGACTAATGTTAATGGGCAGCACATCGCGCCTATTCAGCATCATACGGTAGTTGTTTTACAACTTGTAAGTAAAAGTTGAAGCAGAACAGACGGGCACTACTAGCAATACTGATTACTGTTCAGACTGACTGGAATACAGACACAAGTCTCTCATATTGAAGAATAAGTATTGGTAATCTCTTACCATCACTAGCTCATTTCCCTTTCTACCACAAACTGAAATCACTCACAAAGTGGCCTGGAAACAACCCAGTGATGTCACCCTAACAATGTGCCTTTTGCGCCTGTTGCTCAGTAGCTGCTAACTGTTCATTTACCATAGAGTATTGATCAAGTCTCCCCTACCTCATCCAGCTTTTCTAAGTGGGTCATTTATTTTTGTGTGAAATTCGTTGGCTAAAAGTTTGCCAAGGTTTTGCAGTAATTATCTCATGCGCATGTGTTCGGGCACTGCAGGGGGCCATGCTAAATTACACATTTCTCTACAAACTCCTGGATGCTTTTACGGCCGTGCGTTATGCAAAACCACGTCGGAGGGCCTTAAACAACCCTCCAGTGGATTGAAATAAAGTTGACGCTGCTCTTTGTTTTGAAGCTCAACATGCTCTTTGTTTGGCAGTGCTGAATCGGTGGTTGTTGTGAAGGAGGGCCTTAACTATTTAAGAGACTTTGGATCACGAACACCTGGGGTGTTTTTAGTGGGGCGCCGGATCCAGATGGGTGGATATCCGTGTGATTCCATTAAGGAAGAGATTTTTTTTTTTTTTCATGTGAAGGTTGAAAAAAAGTATGCAAGTGATGCTGTAAATAATTACCAACATAAATTGGCACAAAACCTTGATTCCTATTTTCCATAACTATACACTAAAATAATGGGTCAATGGCATGGTTATTTTTTAATATAACAGGGGGGGGGGGTCTTGATTGTCTTGAAAGATGTCATGATATTTTAAAAAATTAAATTTAACAAAACTGTTTCAATGCTAATTGACGTAATAAAAAAAAACATGTCCAACAAAGCCAAGTCATATGGTCAGAGAAAAAGTAGACCTCTGCATATCCGTATCATATATATCATGACCGTAAGTCGTTAATTTGACTTTAAGGATAGTATAGGTTGTAAAGTGTCATGTGATGAGACTCACAGATACTATAAAATAATTATGATTTGTAAAATAGTAATGTGTTGAAAAAAATATGTATACACACGTGCATTCAAGGTGAATATGCTAACACCACGTGACATTTTTAGGTCAGTAAATTGGTATGAATGTTTTTATAAACTATATGAAACGAACAACATGAATACAAAGAATGAACAAGATTAAAAATGTCATCATGGACAGAACAATATTCTGTACCCTTAAGTGCTTGACCTCAGCTATAGTCATAGGATGAATCGGTCCCACTTTATATTAAGTGGCTTTAAGTATCATGTACTTACATTGAAATTAATAATTTTATACAATGGACTTATTGTGTACATACATGTTTTTTTTACATTGTACTTATATTTAAAAAATACCAGCCTGTAATTACAGTTGTAATTAATTTATGTAATTACATCTGTAATTACACAGCTGACCCATCCCTTACACTTAAACCCACCCTTAAACCTACCCCTACCACCACACCTGTCCCTAACCTTAACCAGTCACACCTCAATAGCAGCAAAAGTGATTTACAATACAACATGAGCACAATAAGTACATTGTAATTATTTTTAAATATAAGTACATAGTACTTAAAGCCACTTAATATAAAGTGGGACCGATGAATCTTTGCTAAATTTGACCCGTTGTGAGAAGCTTCATGTCAGAAAGAAATCTATCAAGACAAGTTTGTCTTTAGTCTTCCTATTCCATCTACAACAATTATATATTCTCTAAACTAACACACTTGAATCAGAGCTGGTAAAATATATTAGTGGGTCAGAAAAATCAATTTATTACGTTGATTCAATTTTCTCCTCAGGCCAAAAAAACAAAGTAGGTCAATCAGTGTTAAACTGAGGAAAGTAAATGACTTCTGCCTCTTCACAACACTAAATGCTTTTTTTTTATGTGGGTTGTTCTTGAAATAAAATTTTACATTGTGGGCTGTCACGAGAAGGTCAAATATATTCATGCTTTCGCTTTATGCTTCTATTATGACTGCCTAGGCATGATCTTCTCAAGAAAGTATATAGAGGCGTTCCATCTTGTATGTCTGTTCCACCTCTGTTCTAAAAAAATCAGCCCACACAATCCGGGGTACAACTAGCCAAGGTAGCACAGAAGCAAAACTATTTTTGGAACACGGTTTCCTGTCTTGTAAACTTCAACAATAGCGACACATTTCTTTCAGGGGTCTTCATGAGGTAAACATTTCATCTCAAATTATTTTGAGATGGCTTGAATATCACTGTATATTAATGAGCAAAATTTAGTGAACGTTACATGTTGTAAGAGTAAAAGCACATTGACGATCATGCGCACAAATTTTTATATTCTTTGTGTATGTGGGTATGTATACTCTCACCTAAAGGATTATTAGGAACACCATACTAATACTGTGTTTGACACCCTTTCACCTTCAGAACTGCCTTAATTCTATGTGGCATTGATTCAATAAGGTGCTCAACAATTCAACGATTATCCTGCTGGAAGTAGTCATCAGAGGATGGGTACATGGTGGCCATGAAGGGATAGACATGGTCAGAAACAATGCTTAAGTAGGCCGTGGCATTTAAACAATGCCGAATTGGCACTAAGGGGCCTAAAGTGTGCCAAGAAAACATTCCGCACACCATTACACCACCACCAGCAGCCTGCACAGTGGTAACAACACATGATGGATCCATGTTCTCATTCGGTTTACGCCAAATTCTGACTCTACAATCTGAATGTCTCAACAGAAATCGAGACTCATCAGACCAGACAACATTTTTCCAGTCTTCAACAGTCCAATTTTGGTGAGCTCTTGCAAATTGTAGCCTATTTTCCTATTTGTAGTGGAGATGAGTGGTACCCAGTTGGACACCAACAACCAAGCCACACTCAAAATTGCTTAAATCACCTTTCTTTCCCATTCTGACATTCAGTTTGGAGATCAGGAGACTGTCTTGACCAAGACCACACCCCTAAATCCATTGACGCAACTGCCATGTGATTGGTTGATTAAATAATTGCATTATGAGAAATTGTACAGGTGTAATGAATAATCCTTTAGGTGAGTGTATATTATATACAGTATATATTAAAAAAAAACATCTCTGAGTATAATTGTATACCATTATATTTGTTATATTACTATGTATACAAGGTGAAGATTCATTGTGGAATGAAGTCAAAACTTTTTAATAGTCCTTGTTTTGAAACAAAACTCCAAGAGTAAGAAAGGAAAACTAAATGTCAGTTTCTGTCACTTTTTCACTTTCTTGATTTGATCTCCATCTCACTACTTTGCGAGATCTTCTTCCTTTGAGTCACGCTATGGTGTCACAAGAGTTCAGCTGTTTTTGATTTTTTTTTTTTTTTTGACGTTCCACCATTTCACATAGCCAAAGAGTGCAATGCTGACACTGTTGCTATTCAGCTGAATTACAAACAAAATAAAAGAAATCACTCATTATTACATCAAATGCTTTGATATGCAATGCATGAGTCAAGACTACTGAAACCCAAAAAGATAAATAGCAGGAAGACTGATAATCACAAAAATAGAAGAATATATAATTTTTAAAGTATAGACATTTTTTAAATTAAATATATCCATTATAAATGTTCTGCCCTGTTGAATAAATTTCTAAGGAGTGTCCTTTTTTGTTGAAATATAAACGCCATACATGAATGTGCATGGGCCTAAAAAACAGGTAAGAAACAATCACAAAAATTGGGTCTTAAAAAGTCAGATTATATCAATAAAATCAAATAATGATGCAGTTACTATCCAGTACTTGATGAATAATGTGGGTGTTCGTCTTCATGACAATCATTAAGCCTGTAAAATCAGTTTGTTTGTTTTTTCGTTTTTTCTTATGATGACAAATAATCAGCAGAACATTAAATGCTGCAGAAGGTACAGAAACACCAACTGAATCCATTCCAGACCAAAGCATTTAATCTGTTAGGGGGGGAAACATGTGCACTGATATTCTTGCTTTTTCCACCACAGCCCAACAGATGCTCCTTCTGTGTCAGGGTTTAACTGGCTCAAGGGAGAACGGACCAGCTCCCCCCAGCTGGAGCCACAAACGAAGTTACCCAGGTGAGTATGGCGGAAAGTAAAATCGCTCAGCAGTACACGCTTCTAACCAAAAAGTAAATGCTAAGTGAATTAAGTAATCAAGATGCAAGACATCCAGATAGTAATTTGTTCTTCCCATCATCCCTTTACAACATTATTTGGTAATGCACTAAAAATTCTTATTGCATTTCTGCACAATTTCCCTTGAAAAGAAACTACTTAATACACACACACACAAAAAAAAAAAAAAATCAACAAAAAAAACCCTGTTGTTCCTGATGACATTTCTCTTGACTGCTCAAGCTGAAAACTACAGGTGATAGTTATGTAAAAAGTATTGGGTCAGAGTTACAGTTAGCTTTACAGTAGTATGAGAACAAATGTGATTACGACACATTGAAAACTCAGTTTTTACTCCTCCTACATTCACTATTCAGCTCCTGTTTTCTAATTATGCATTCACATCTCAGTAGATTGATGCCCATTGCCCACACATATTCCACAAAAGAACTAGTAAGCAAATCAAAGTCTTGACATTTATTTATCTATAAATATATTTAAAAAATGATTCTTCATTATGGATCTACATGAATTCCACAAATTTACAATAGACAGAAGAAACAAATATTATAAACACTTTGTAGAAAAAAAATCAATGTGGAGCAATAAAAGGTCTTTAAAAGTATAGAACTTGTTCTAAGCAGTTTTTACACAGTAACTAACAAGCAATCTATTCTATGACTCTAATATAAACTCATGCTGATACATAAAGCATGAAAGGACATCATCTCAAAACGTACTCCCTGAGCTGTGCTGCAAACAGGCCTGAAATGTAAAAATGTCAAGAGCAAAACAGATTTTAAGACTACGAGCCAGCCAAAAATGTACAACCAAGCAATAAAGTTCCTTGCATTCCAGAGCCTGTTATATATAGCCTATATTACATAGTCTACTAAAATAATTAATTGCAGTGTCAATAACAAAGTGAGATTATAAACTGCAGGGAATATTCACATATTAAGTTCATGTTGTTAAACAGTATTGCTCAGCGCTTAAACGTGTGATAATAAATCACCTGAAAGCCAGAATATGTCTAACGATAGAAGCTATTTGCTCAAATATAAGCTAATGTTAAAAATGAGTGCTGAAAACAGAACATTAAGTCTTTATTTCTTAAACAAACATCAAAGATAGTGCTCTCTACGCCTGTGTTAGCTGAACTTTGAATAACTGATGCTGCTTATCCATTATTTCCAGTGGGTCAGATTAACTACTTTTTTATTAGGTACTCTAATGAAATTATATAGTCTCAAGGGATACAGAAACTACTGCTGTACCTGAAAGAGAGAACTCGGGGAACGTCCAATAGCCTACTTTTAAAGAGACTAACTTACTCACAGGCAAGTTTCGAGTGTTTTCTGCAAGTTGAATGAAAAACACGACGCCTGACGTGCGTTTGTACCAGCATTGACTGTACGCGTTTAGTGAAGAAGAAAAAACACGAGACATGCATGCAAAATACCAAACAGACGCCGTCTCCTTATGTTTAATGACAGACGATTATTTAAAAACGCCTTCTTAGCAGATGACAAAATAAACCATGTCCATATAATTAACAAAAACTAACTTAAAAAGAACACACACACACACGAGTGAAACTAGCTGAGCTTTTTAAAGCCCATGTGTTATTTTCAAATTAAACATTCTCCATCTCCATTTTCCCCGCATTGTCTCTCTCTCTATATATATATATTAAAAATACTAAAATGCATTTTTTTTTACATATAAGTGACCTTAAGGCTTTAATGAACGGAGGCCTGAGGTTAATCGGTGAACAGGAGCTGACATTTCGGTATTTGCAGAGCTTCAAGTTACCAGTTTAAAATAGTTTCGACACTTTAGAACAGTATAGTTCACAATTTTATTCAACTTTTGCTCAGAACATAAATAAGTACAACGTAATAGGCAAACGCATAAAAAATAAATTAGCACCACGATTACGTATCATGAAGCAAAAATAACCTTATATTCGTGTGCATAAACAACAAGTGTTTGTATGAACTGTTGTTTTTGTGTGCCGCTGTCTTCTCTGCGTATCGTCGTGGCGGATATAGATACTTTACAAAGTAGCGAATGCGGCAACAAATAGCTAGTATGTATAGAAAGCGCGGCTCCAAGAGCATGGCAGTAATGCGGAGTAATTCATTCGTCAGTCAGTTGTTGCCTGTCACTGGCATCTTCACGAGACAAGCGCTCGCGCAACGGTGCAGTAAGGTTCACAGCGAACTGACAATTAAATACTGCACAATTCCGAACCAAAGAGGATTTAACAAATATTTATCAATATTCCTTTTATACAAAACAACATATAAATATTTAAAGTTATCGATGTTATTTGACAAACAACGGTCACGTAGTTCGTCAGTAGCTTATACACAGACAAACCACGACGAGAACAAAGCAGTTAGAATGAAAGTTTACATTTTCTCCCAAATTAACGACATTCCAGTTAAACCAGTATTCAAGCACAATGTCTCAATGTTCATATAATCCCGGTCAAACAAACCGTTGTGCACATTGGCCAGCAGGTCCACAGATTTGAAGAGGTAACATAATAGGAAAAAGATATCACTTAGAGAGAAAAAAAAAATAACACAATAAAAAAATGCCGTGTGAATAAGCGATCCAGATATGTTCTGTAAAGAAAGTTATGGCCGTGGGTTTAATACGGGGAAAGGCAACGAATGGACACTTTGCTTATGTCATGGAATAGCAAATTAGTTCTGAGTATTTTGAGGCTGGGCTAAAGAGACAGCGTACGTAAGACACTTTCTCTGGCCACGTGACCGTCTCTGCCAGGACGCGTCCATCCGAAAGGAGGAATTAAGCATTGAATGCAACTATTTCTCTCAGTCGTGACGGAAATATGATTATTTCCTTTACATTTTAGACGTCAAATTTAGAAACACTATAGTTTATTATTGAAGTGCAATTGTATGAAATTCAATTATTGACGATAACTAAAGAAATACAAAGTTAATGCAAAAACTTGCACACCCCTGCCCTCTAAAAATGGTATGGTCGTCAGCTCAAATTCCGAGAATTGAGCTCTCCTGATTCTTAGAACTGGGGTTCTTAGAAGTGGTGATGCAAGAAGTTTCTAGGAAAGCACTACCAGGTGATTTTTTTACATTCTTTTCCTTCTGGCGCGCTGTTGCCATTACTCACACATGTTCATTAGGCTGTTTTATTGGATTGTATGGTTAAATGTTTATCTCGGCTGATTTGAAGGTGTTTCTGTGGACAGTTTCTAGAGCGGAGTGTTTATGTAGTGGGTCTGTCTGGTGAAAATGCTTTTGACAGTTCAGGTCGTCCTGCATGAACAGAACCACACTGCTCTGTCAGTCCTCACTGCGGAACATTGGGGTCGTAAATAGGACGTGCAGCGGAGGGTTGAAAATTTAGACGCGGTGCGCGTTTTTTTTTTTTTCTTTCCCCAAGCTACCAAATATAAGACTGCTTACAAAGTTGGCTAAATGGCACATGGGGGGTAATATAATACAGTAGAGATTGTGCACTGCGTGGTTAAACACAAAGATAAAACCATTAATCCGACGATTTCACTCCCTTTTCTCTGCGCATGTTTTAAAAGTCGCTCGGAAAGCTGAGTTTGCACTCACGCTCGCGTTCGCTCTTTCCCTTGACGTCTTGATTTTGTTGTCCTGTGCCAAAAGCTGTATACATTGTGTTTTCAGTGCGTGTATGCTGGTATAAATCACATCCTTAGCTTAGAGATGATTTCTGATTAGTTGTACAGCTCATTTACCGTCATCACTGATACTGCCATTATTGTTTGTTTTTTTCTAAAGTGCACAAGCGATCAATATATTTGAAAAGTAGCTGAGAATTTTGAATTGTTACAAGATTTGTCAGCGTTTGGCGGTAGAGATGCAATAGAAAAGTTTACATATTTCGGTTCCCTGTCACTTTGTAGCAGCACGAGAATAACAGACCTGCACAAGTTTCTCTCTCGTCATGTGTCTTTTTATTTGATTTGTCGCCAATGTGTTGTGCGTTTCATTTTAAAGTAGGTTGTAATGGTCTCATCAGAAAAGGAAAAAAGGAGAAAGATGTAGAGATGCATATGGATAATAAGACCGGGTTGAAAGAAGAAATCGACTATATTTAAAGTGGTTAGAAAGCGCTGTCTGGCATTGAGCAGTGGCTTAGAAATGTTGCCGCTGTTTGCGTGTTTTTGGATCGGGCACTATTCCTGGAGTGAGCACATTTAAAGGCGTTACGATGAGTAAAAGTGATTTAAATTTAATACAGATGTAAGCTGAGAGTACGAATGCGAGATATGCAAGAGCTCAACGGCGAGCGCGTGCGCTCTGCCATACGACACTGTATTCGTGAGAAGTTGACGTTCTGTTTATACGTTATAGTGATTTAAGACCGCTAAATCCGTGCGAAATTGCCAAATATGACTTGACATGCGACTTGCAGGTGTTGCCGTTGTCGTTTAGTGCCGCTGAACTTCAAAACGGTCACTGGGTGACATCTCGTGGACGCTAAACTTCGGATTTCTTAAACAACAAAAGTAAAAGTAGTACGTGCAATCAGAGTGTACTATTTGTACTGAAGTTCTGCTCTAAAGAATACATTTTCAGAAACGTTGTAAAGAGCTGGTGTATTTGGGTTGTTGTGGTTTCTGTGTGTAGGCTATTTGTTTTATTTGTTTGTCTAGTGGTTAAAATCAAGATCCCTTTCCCGGTCATGGGTGTTTTGCCTCCTCACGCAAGAGCATGGCATCATGACAGCGCGCGGTCTGGGATATTGATATTATGATTGCTCAAATGGAAACAGAATCTTTAATACTGAATGTTCAACATGTGAGAAATGTTCGCTTATCTATTTAAAGGCGTCCAGTGAAACTATATATTTGTGTCAAGGCGCCAGATGTGACTGGGAGAATCGTATGAGGTGATGCGTTGCGTTCAGTGTCTGAATGTGTTGTCGAAATTAATCTATTAAAAAATAAACTCTTCTACAGTATTAACATCATTCTTCGTTTGTGTTTGTTTTCTATTCCACTTTGTCTGTTATCACATCCATTCCTTAATAGTAATGTGTATCGGTAAACATTGCGGCAATAAACAGCCTAATTTCCCCATGACTCATTCGAGTTTATTCTCCTCCACACATAAAAGACTTGAAAATCGCAGGGAAAGAAGCTATTTTCTTCAGAAGACAAAAGCTGTCTAAATACACACTTCAATGAATAAGAGACATCTCAAGATAAATATGCATTTTCCGAGAAAGTCAATTTTAGCTGTGAAAACTTGATTAAGGTTCATATAAATGTGGTCAGATAAAAGATAATTTTAGGTTGGATGAAAAAAGATTCTCAGACGTGACAACTACTGCACGTGGATGCACGTCAAATCTCTAACTAAATATTTTCATCATTTGTCGCCACCTATCGGACAAGGAGAGATAACTATGAATGTAATTGATTTTCAGATTAAAGGGATAGTTCACTCAAAAATTACAAGTCTGTCATTTACTCACCCTCGTGTTGTTCCAAACCCTAATGGCTCACTTTCTTCCGTGGAACACAAAAGGAGTTGTCAGACAGAATGACAGCCTCAGTCACCATTCACTTTCATTGTATGCAAAAAAAAGTTGCAATGAAAGTGAATGGCGACTGAGGCTGTCATTCTCCATAACGTCTCCTTTTGTGTTCCTTTGTCAGAGGAAAATCAGAGGAGGTACACATTGACAATTTTTTTTTTGCTGCATAACAGGATTAAAGCTATATTCTAAATAGAGGTTTTGACATACCTCCCAAAAAAAGCAAAGAACAACAGCAATGCCTTTGTTTCTAAAGTTCCTAACAGCTAATATAAGCTTTAAGGATTCTTGTGATGTTGGAATAATACCCAACTTTTCTGATTTTAGCACGTTATTCAGTGAGCACCGATTACATAATTCATGGTTCATTGTGTTTCCCAACAGATCTCGAAAAAATGGCTTGTGCAGCCGACAGCTGCATCCAATTCACGCGTCACGCAAGTGATGTTCTGCTCAACCTGAACCGACTGCGCAGCAGAGATATCCTCACAGATGTCACGATTCTGGTCAACAGACAACAGTTTCGAGCACACAAAACTGTCCTTATGGCATGCAGGTGCATTTGAAGGCTATTTGTATTTGTTACATGGTGGAAATGTTAAAGTGTCTAAAACTAAATTATTTTCTTCACAGTGGGCTGTTTTACTCAATCTTTACTGATTCACACAAATGTAACCTGAACGCCATCAGTCTGGACCCAAAAGTTGACCCAGAGGGTTTCGCAATCCTTCTGGAGTTCATGTACACTTCACGTCTCGCACTGAAGGAGAGCCTCATCATGGCCATCATGAACACAGCCATCTACTTGCAGATGGACCATGTTGTTGACACCTGTCACAGATTCATCAAGTCCAGGTATATTTTGCTTTGTTCATAAATGATTCCTTAGTGCTTCAAAATACAGAACGCTAAATGGAATTTTAAATAGTTAGAGAATTCCCAAGTCTTTAATTTGCTCGATATTCCCATGCAGTGACTCGTCCATCAAACTTCCCAGAGAGGACTTTCTGGTCAGTCCCCTGCTTTTACCTCAAGACGTTCACGGTTACAGACCCCACGAGGTGATGGATAACGTTTCTGGACGGGCAGCGACTTTCAGAGATGGGAGACCCTATGGCGTCTGCATGTTTAACGGGGTCAACGCTCCCAACAGCTCCTACCTATACAGCCAGTTTCCCATGCAAGGTTTCCCCTTTCCTCTTTGCAAGCTTACAGACACCAAGAACACTTTCTCAGACTTCTCAAAGGGAGGCATCATCCATCACAAACACTGCTCTCCGGTTGACGGTAACAACACCGTGCTGTCCGACTTCACTCGCAGCGCCGCCGTCGGGAGCTCAATCGCTTGCCACGCAGGCTCATACTCCTCAAGGGAGCTGGGAAGAGATGGGGAAATGAAGCAGGAGACCATGGAGGGAGTGGTTCATTCGATCGGGATGAGCTCCAGGAAACATGGCTTCACCAGCCTGGCCCAAGACCAGCAGAGGGAGACTGGGAAAGAGCAGAGTTCCCTGGCAGAGGAACATTTGAGCCACCAACACTACTCCATGGGCATATCCTCCAATGGACGCAAGACCTTGATGAGCAGCCCCCAGAGCCCCCTCAAATCAGACTGCCAGCCCAATTCCCCAACAGAGTCGAGCAGCAGCAAGAACGCCGCCCTCGCACAGGCCTCGCAACCTCCAACCTCTCAAGGTACACAAGACCCTAAAGCTCGCAACTGGAAGAAGTACAAGTTCATTGTGCTCAATCAAAGCTCCAAGGAGGAGGAGACCAATCCTCGTGACCCTGGAATGCACTCCCCACCGAGGCCGGGCTTGTCTGCTTTCCTTCACCACGTTGACTCTGAACATCCCGACTCGAAGGCAACGACAAAGATTAGCGAGCAAGGCGAAGACTTCACTGTGCCACAGGCTAGTCGCCTGAACAACATCATCAACAGGTGAGTTGTTTTTTTTCCAAAGGAAATCTCTTAAACAGCTATAAAAGATGTCATCCTGTAGTACGTGTACAGAAACCGATAAGAAGATCTCGTTTCCTAATGCAGTAAAGTTTAGAACTGCCAGTTTGAGTGTTTTGTGAAACGGTTCCCCACCCACCACCTCCACAAAGCCAGATTGAATTTCTCTTCATCCATTCCAATCCTCTTACTGCACACCGAGGATTTACCTCTTAGCAAGAATGTGTGAAATTCATTCGGTATTCTATAAAAATTAGTGAATTCCGAAGCATAAAGACCTAAAATGTGGCATTCTCCTCCTCAGAACTCTGGAGGGATCGCAGAGGAACAGTGACAGCCACTCTTCTCTCTATATGAGCCATTTAAAATGCTCGTCCTGCGGCTCCCAGTCTCCACAGCACTCTGACATCTGTCCCAACACGTCGGCCTCACGTCTGGCCGAGGAGATGTCTGAGATGCACTCTGAGTACTCTGATTCCAGCTGTGGTAAGAAACTTCTTCGATAACGCTTCCTTTTACAGTCCAGTTACCCATGTAAATACTATGTACTTATTTTAGTAACTACAATTACTGGGTAATAACTAGTACTAACCCTGAACCTACCCCTGTTCCATGTACTTACCTTATATTAGCCAGTACTTTCTAGGTAAGTACTGTACTGTAAAAGGAAGCGTTACCACTTCTGAATGGTTTCCTAAGTACCTGTTAGTGTCTTCCAAAACCAACTTAAAACCAGTACTCCTTTACCTCACAGAAAATGGAACCTACTTCTGTAACGAATGTGACTCCAAGTTTGCAGAGGAGGAAGCCTTGAAACGCCACACGCTTCAGGTCCACAGTGACAAGCCATACAAATGTGACCGTTGCCAAGCAGCATTCCGCTACAAGGGAAACCTTGCCAGTCATAAAACAGTTCACACCGGTAAAAATAAACAGCTGATAATACAAATGCAATTTTGGCTTTGACGTTCGAGCTTTTGCTTAACCTACTTTTTCATTTGCTCTGCAGGAGAGAAACCATATAGATGCAATATCTGCGGGGCTCAGTTCAACAGACCAGCAAACCTCAAAACCCACACACGGATTCACTCAGGAGAAAAGCCATACAAGTGTGAGACATGTGGCGCTAGATTTGTGCAGGTGAGTGCTTCGAGTTAGTCAATTGTAGAGACAGAGAAAGAGATTTGAAAGAATAACATAACCTTTCGCGCAGGTCGCTCACCTTCGGGCTCACGTTCTGATTCATACTGGAGAGAAGCCATATCCATGTGAGATCTGTGGCACTCGTTTCCGCCATTTGCAGACACTGAAAAGCCACCTGCGAATACACACAGGAGAAAAGCCCTATCATGTAAGAATATGTACAGCCAAATCATTCATAACTAGATCTATAAAGTGCAAAAGCATTCATTCTTGCATTTGTTTTTCAGTGTGAGAAATGCAATTTGCATTTTCGCCACAAGAGTCAGCTACGGTTACACCTTCGGCAGAAGCATGGCGCGATCACCAACACCAAAATCCAATATCGCATGTCCTCAACAGACCTACCGACTGACTTGACGAAGGCATGCTGAGCAGGCACTTTGGGGCAGACCTTGGCATTATATGACCTGACTTGTACAATCATTCAAAATTTTAGTGCCACACTGTGTTAATCGGACAAGAAGAAAAAAAAAACTGGCATGAAATGCCAGTCTAAACGGGTTTCCTCTACATTTGAACATAGAACCACAATATGATCTCTTGTAGTCACTTTATTGTTTGTATTTACATATGAATATATATATTAATGTTGGGAGTGTTTTTACAATTTGAGTTATAAAAAGCTTTATTTTGTTGGAAGAAGGATGGAATGTAAAACATTTAAATCTGGTTTTTGAAAATACAGTATTTTCTAATGGAAAAAAAAAAACATACTTTTCTGAAGGTATTGGGGATTTTGATCGAGGTTGGAATATTTTACGAACACATTTCTCGCAAAGCAAAGAATTGTGTGTCTATAGATTTTTATATATATACATGTACAGGTTACACTATGTTGGAACAACCTCTGTCTTGTAAGGGGAACTCCTAACTGTGACTATAGCATTGAATATCTCACTTGGTTTTTGTCGTGTACTTTTGAGAATGATGGCTGCTCTCTCAAATGAAAACATGCATGAGGTGGGTTGCCACTGACAAACTTTTATTATGTAGGAAACTGCATAAATATTGTGACAAAGCGTAATTTACTTTACATCAAGATTGCTCTCTGCTGGCAGAGCCGATCTGGAATTACATGGTAACATATGCATTCAAAAGTAATAATGATGATAATAATTAAAAAGGAAGAAAAAAAAAGGTACTGCTATGTTATGACCAAGGAGATATTTCGCTTCAGATGTATTTGTACAGAAATGTGACTTTTTGTTTCTTTTGGCAAGTGAAGGTTTACAGTTTTGTTGTCGTTCTAGAAGCTACAGTAAAAGGTTATACTATTGTCTTTATTTTCTTTTTTGTCTGTGTATACACTGTGTACTCAAGGTGCCTTTCTCAATGGTGTCTGAATTTACTTTCATTCAGCCCAGCTCTACTAAGGTACAACTGAAGGGCAACATGTGTCCTTTTTTTCTTTTTTGAGTGTGTAGACATGCGAGAATGTGTGACAGAAGGACGCTGTGACTGTGTGTGTGCATGTGTGCTTTATAAATGCTTTTCACACACTTTAAGATAAAAAAAAAATGCAAATCATTGCGTGAGCTATACATCTTCAGGACTTGTTTTGGGATTGGGCTTTTTTAAATAATAATAAAAAAAATGCATTAAGCTTATTGTAAAATATAGATGTATGAATGTAAAATAAAAGTATTGGATTTCTATGTCTAACACTTGTGTATCGTCTATTTATTTCATATTCAAGGCAACATGAAAGTGAAATGCAATGAACTTTAACAGTTTCAAGTGCATTCACCATTCTCTTGACTTACTTAATCATTAACATTTCCCTTTTTTCATATATTTGTAAAAGCTTAGCTTTATGGGAATGCTTGCATACTACAACAAAGACCAAATTGTTAGAGAGTCGAGACAATAAGCAGGGAACCAAATCACCACAAGCTTAGGGTAGTGAAAAGCAACACTGGAAGCTCCACACCTCAGTAGTATCAATTCCTTTTATAGGGCTAGAGTACTATGAACGAACTAACTAACCCCAATAGGAGTGAAACACTACAAAACTGTTGGGCCTAATTTTTTTTTTTTCCACAGACATTTGCTTTAAATTACACCAGTACTGATTCCCAGTCAACAAGTGACAAACAGCTCCAGATTTTAACCATATATAACTATATATGAAGAGTTCAGATGCAAAAGCCTCTAAATGCCATTTGAAATTTTCTTCTAAAATGATCATTTTTATCAACTTGTCTATTTAAGTTCAGTAATTTCACTTAAATGACAATTAATAGGTAATCTTCATTGCCATTTAAGTGAAATTACTGAACTTAGATATAAAAGCTTGATAAAAATGATCATTTTAAAAGAAAATTTCAAATGGCACTTAGAGGCTTTTGCATCTGAACTCTTCATATATATATATATATATATATATAATTAACCAAAATGATTTGACTCCATAACTAATGCTCAGACTTATGTATATAGGATGTATTGGATTATATATATATATATATATATATATATATATATATATATACACACATCATAATCCAATACATACTGCATTGCATCATACAGACGGGAGATGTCATCATTTATATAGAAGCTTATTCAATAATCAGTTCAACACAAGATCAAATAATGGAAGTCTGCAACATAGTCATTATGAGAGATTGGGGAGAGGGATCAGAAAACTATCCATTACAAACCAAAGGTATTAGATCCTCTTGTGTTACTCTGGAACACGTCTGAGCTTATTTTGCTTCCTTCTTAAAAACCAATAAAACAAGAAAAGCAACAATATGATCCAGAATGCAACATGCATGTTTCTGTACTGTGGTGGGGAATTTCCATTGACTTCTGTAATTTTTATACTGAATAAATACCTTTATGCTTAACAAAACCTCTGTGACCCCACAGGGTTTATAGGTTCACAGACACTTGTTTCAAGAGGTAAGGATATCTAATAAACTACCAATGTTTTTATACCAGGTGATGTTAAACATAATCAACTAATCCAACTCAACCCCAAAACGTAAATCTAGCGAGGTCCAGGTCACTAATCGCCGTTCAACATTTTTCACTATATTTTTGAGGACATGTTCAATTGCCAGGACACTTTAAACCTTCACACACATAGTAAACTGAATTATGTCAAACCAGATTTACAACAAGCGACAGAGGGATCTCTCACTAATAGAATTTTAAGTAGCTTGGTTATTCTGGGTCTGCAATAATAAGCACAAGAACAGAATACAAATATTTTTACTTTATTATTAGCTAAAGTCATTTTTAAAAACATTTTAATTTACAGGTGAATGTAAAACCATGCAGGCACTGATGCAGAGCTCAAGCTGCTTCCTCTAGCTCAAAATCATAAACAAGAGTATCATTTAGGTCATCGGGGCCAAGTATCCAATGATTTTTCTTCTGAGTAGAAATCTAAAAACACAGATTCAAAAACGGATCACTTACACACAAAAAAGGGAAAGGGTAAGCCCTTCCTTTACGATCCTACCTTTTCTTCAAAAAACTCTTGAAGTATAGAGTTTAGAGCAGAAACTTTCCCACTGCGATTGTCCATCTAAACATCATGAAAACCAAAATTGGTCACTTGCATGATGACTTCCTAGGTCCTTCTCTCAACTTACTTTGCTATGGTGCCGCTCAGAGAAACGTTCCTCCATGTCAAAGCCCTCATTCATGCAGTTCTCCTAACAACACAGATGAACAACATTTGAACTTGTCTGGAATACTTTCAATACGAAATCTAAACAATTCCCAATTCATGGCTTGTGTGACCCATTGTGCTTGTCAGATGCCATGAAGTAGAAGTAGTTAATCTCTGTGATAAACACTATTCAGACACCTGAAATTTTGACAAATTTATCGTCATAAAAATTAAGTACTTATGTTTCACACTTAAAAGGCGTTTCAAAACGTAGGCCTATGTTGAGGAGGACATCATAGCGTTCTGAATCAGGTGAGCTCGAGATCAATCAGAATGCGCCTATCATGATTAAAGGATTAGTTCACCCAAAAATGAAAATTCTGTCAGTATTTACTCACCCTCATGTTGTTCCAAACCTCTACGTGTTTATTTGTTCTGCTGAACACAAAGGGAAATATTTGGAAGAATGTTTTAATCAAACATTCCCCATTGACTACCATAGTATGTACTTTTTCCTACTATGGTAGTCAATGGGGATTGAGATCTGTTTGATTAAACCTTCTTCCAAATATCTTCCTTTGTGTTCAGCAGAACAAATAAACACATAGTGGTTTGGAACAACATGAGGGTGAGTAAATACTGGCAGAATTTTCATTTTTGGGTGAACTAACCCTTTAAAATACTTTCCAGAGATCACACAATCTTTTGAAACTACAACCATAAACAATGTTATGGAAAGGATGAAAATTACACCTACCATTCTCATTAAACTCTGTATCAGTGAGAAAGTAGCTAACCCGCGAGCGTGTCAGGAAGGCCTAAAATGGAACATTAACAAACGGCTGGTGGCAATTTGTCTTGGTTCACACACAGTTAGCAAATTAACGTTAATTTCAAGTTCATTGGTGAGCTAATTAACAAATCCTTCGGCACACGTGCAGCTACAAAGTTTTTTTTCTTCCATGTTGTGACGTACATCTGAGTGAAAACCACTGTAAAAGTGAAAAAACGGATACTTGGGCAAGACAAAATGTAGAGCGGGATTTTATGTAATCGTTTGGGAATTATTGTAATAGATTGCTATTGCTGCTAATGCTATCTTGTGAGTGAGTGACAGATTGTTCGGCCCTCGTGACAGGGAACACGTCATCATCAGAGTTGTCTCTGGAAGTCAAGTGGGAAGAAGGAACTTATGTACGATTTAAATCGTACCTGGACTCTCCTTACATCCAGCAACTCTAAAGCCCTTAAACGGTCACTGTGTCATCATTTGTACGATATTTTTCCTGATTTCGTAACATGTAATTGTACTCTTAATTGTATTTACCCCTGGCATTGATTATGTGTGTTCTTGGCAATATAAAAAAAAAATCAAGATCACAGTACATGCATTTAAATAAATAAATAAGTTGCACGGGTAAACCGTTATAATAGGCCTAAGTACTGCAATATTCTATAAAAAAAATACAATCGATCCAATAGTGACTTTGCTTGATAGACTGCTAACAGTCTTAATTTGAGACGTTTTAAATATCAATGTTACAAAAATCTTGTGATAGTACTTCGCCACACAATAAATTTCATACTTAAAGGTTTAAAATGAAAACGCAATGCTATAGCCAATGCTGTAATGTATTTTGATGATACTTTACAGTAAGGTTAATTTATTAAATATTAGTTAATGTATTAACTAACCATGAACAATACATTTGTACTGTTTTGTTAATCTTTGTTAACATTACTTAATACAAATCCAGCCATTCATTGTTTGTTCGTGTTACTTCATAGTGCATTAAGTAATGTTAACATGATTTTAATCAAGTATTAAGAAATGTTGAAATCAACATTAACACAGGTTAACAAATGCTGAAGTATTGTTCATTCCTATTGTTAACTAATGAAGTTAACTAATGAACCTTGTTGTGTTACCTATATGTTTTCCTTACTTGCATGTACAGTACATAATGACTAACAGATTTAAATAGAAACTATTAATAGCAAGAAAAGTCATACATAAGAGAATTGTTCTGTAGCCCATTTTAACCAATGCTGTGCAACAGTTTGCCAATGGAAAATACTTTATTACTGTATCAATAGGCCTGAAAAACAAAGAATTTAGATGCAGTAAAGAACCTTCCTAAGATTCATTAAAAAGCACACAACCACTAACTGAAAAAAAAGTCACACCCTCTCAACAATGGGCATCGTGACAAGAGAGGTAAAAAGGAAAATTACAACATTTTTTTTTTTTTTACATAATGTTCCAGGTATAAAAAAAAGAAAAAAACATATATATTTTTAACCTACAAAACTCCACAGATGAAGTGTGTGAACAGTCCAACAAAACAACCTTTTCTGCAATGCAAACGCATTATTGTTTCTGTTGCATAGCTTCTTTGCGTGCAGCATCCTGTAGTAGCTGTGTGTCCACTTCATCCGCAGGCAGCTGTACATACCGCACCACCGATCCACGGATGAAGCAATTCTTCACCGACAACTATAACAATACAAAATATTAAAGTCATTTCTATAGATGTAGTTCTCCTGAAACTGTTCATCAGTTGAACACCTGCTCAAGCTCAATATTACATTTCATTCTTGACCAAGTAAAGTGCCTGAGGTTCCAGGCACAGAACAGATTTATGCCATGTAATTACTTCTCTTTTCAATCTATTGACTGATTATGTGGTTTAAATATTGTGTGCACACCCACACAATACTTCCTAATCTATAACAAACAACACAACTGACAAGTTCTCACCATGTGCGGATATTTCTCTGGATCAGTGACACTGATATCTGTCAGTTTGATGTTCAAATACTGTGAATGGAGAACAAGTTTAATTTTAATAATCACACAATATTTGCTTGGATTACAACAATGCAGGGTTTGTTGCCATACCTGATCAACTGAGTGTAATGTCCCACATATGCTGCAAAGTTGAAAATCAGAATGTAATAAGTTTCTACACTGTTTACACATTATATTTTTAAAAGTATGACACGCATAAAACATAAAAGGGCTTACCTCAAATCATTCTTGAGCTCCACCACAACATCTTTGCCGACCAAGGACTTGAAGAACGAGTAGAAGAGCTGAGGAATTAAATGTTTGAATGTTACATTCATATTATGTTCTCACATGAAGAACAAGAATTGATTAAACATGTGATTATAAACATTGATTAAACAAATTAAAAATGTGATTAAACCTGTGAAATATACTGTCAGACAATGAGAGAATCCATCAAATTGCAAACACTGAAAGCAAATTGCACTAGCTACTCGGAGAGCTAACTTAGCCGTTAGCAGACTGCGGTGATTATTAATTCCTTCGCCAAGGGTGGTGAACGGTAAACAATAAAACATGTTACATATTGCAAAAGGATTCATTTGGTCTATGCAAAATGTATATACGTTTTGTAGGTAATAAACATTCGGTGTTATTGCTAAATAACAACACTTACCATTTTCACGCGGTTTTGTGCTTCTGGTCACTTACGTCATCAAAAAGCTGCCAGTTTCTTTTATCTTCGTGCTTCCATTGGCTAGACGAATTCTTTGCGTCTTGTGTGCGCATCTCGGCATTAAATCCTTCACAAACACTGAATAATAAAATTGTCTAATCAATTATTTTTAAATAAAATATTTTATACAAATAGTAAATGAATGTCAGAAGATCAACTTTTACTTTACCCACACGGCTTGCTAACAACATCCTATTCAGAGAATCTCGTGTAATTACCATCTATCACCAGCAGATGGAGGCACAGACTATAGAACGTGTGCCATTCTCTTCTATATTGAACTGTCCCTTTATCAAATTCAAACTAGGTAAGCAAGCACTACTACACTTATGATATATGGACTCTGCAATGCCATATAGCCTACTGTAAAACAAGTTACTGCTTGGGGTGAGGACCATCATCTTATTATTGTAAATACTAAGAAAACAGAAGAAATAATTCTTGTCCAGGACATCATTCTCCATTACTGGTCCACAACATTTGTATCACAAATACTTGGGTGTAATCTGTCTGATACAACAGCAACTTTACTTTCAACATTACTCTGGTTGTTTGGTGTTGGACAGAGGGTAATGATGTTATTCTATCATTCTGTGATAAAGTGTGTATTACGTTACAGAATTGTAGCCTGGTTTGGTAACATATCAATGAAGTTAAAATCACAAAAAAATATACTGGTTCATACAGCAATGAAAGTGATGGGGGTGAGGGTGACTCCCTCCAAATTCTTTCTGAGACCATTAACAGGCTAGGACATCCTGCATTCAAAGTACGAGTTGCTTCGCTTCCATCAGATCCAATTAAAAACAGGACAAGATGTCTGAATAGGTATAAAATGATTTTATCCCTTTATCACTGAATCTCCTAAACTCAGGCTATAAGGTGTGTGTGTGAAATGAGGGGCTGTGTTGTAGGTGCTGAATGCACTTATGTCTGTACTTGTTCTGTATTTGTTAATGTACTATAACTGTATTTTTATGTGTTAGCCTGTATGTCCAAGACTTAAATCTAGGTTTCCTTGGTGGCCTAAACATTAAAACTCAGTCTTTATAAAGTGTGTTTCCAGACCAAAAAAAGCCAATAACTGTACAATACTTGGTTTTATTATAAGATTACAACTTTTAATAAAATATTTTAAGCAATATGAAATGTTGAAACACAGGTTGCTCTATTTATCACTATATGCAGCAACATTCAAACTGTTGAAACATTCATAATCATTCTGAAATCAATATCCAAGTTTCTTTTATTGTTTATGCACTTATTAATTTGAGTACACAGAGATACGAAGAAGCTTATGGCTTTTGTCCAGTACAGAGATTCAAGTATGAGATATGAAAATCCCACCAGCGCTGAAAGGTATCTTGCCATGGCATATACCAATAGAAAATCATTTTAAAGGCCGTCCCATCTTCGGAGCTTGCGACGACTCATTGTGCACTGAGGAAAGATGTTGACAAAAAAAGAAGGGAAAATTAATAAAATAAATGTTGAATAATTAAATATTACAATTACATAAACCACAAATAAATCATTTGCAGTTTCAAACATCTAATTCTTAAACTAAGTTTTTATTAGTTACACTACCAGCCAGAAGTTTAAAATAATTCAGATGTTTTTTTTGTTTTTTTTTTAATAAATCTCTACTAAAGCTGGATATATTTGATCAAAAATACAGAAAAACAGTAATATTAATATTATTACACAAAAATATTATTAATATAATTTTTAAAAAATAGTAAGCAGCACAGCTGTTTTAATAAAATAATAAAAAGAATCAATAAGAATTAATAAAAAGAATTTTCCTGAGTATCAAATCAACATATTAGAATGATTTCTGAAGGACTGCATGAACTGGAGTAATGATACTAAAAATTCTGCATTTAGCAAAATTCAGCTGTGATTCCATCACAGGAATGAATTACATTTTACGATATACTCAAATAGAAAAAAAAGTTCTTTAAAATTGTAATAATATTTCATAATTATTAATAAGTACCATAGGCATCGCTAGACCCCTTTTACTGTGGCACAAGCCCCATACCTCTGTATCACTGTATAAAATATTACTGATAAATTCTTATGTCTCATCATTGTGTCAAAATCATTTTCTCTGAGAATATTTCAGCAATCATGTGGTGTGATTTCTATCAGCGGTTTAGAGTTAGAACTAACAATGTCAGATTTGCGAATGAATCTAATCGGACTCTATCGCTTGTCAATGACAATAATTGCATGTCAACAACTCTATCCTTTGGGTAAAGATAATTCACATCCATTTATGTCAAAAACAGTATTTAAAAACAGTATCAAAATATAGACACACTTTTTTTTTTGATGGTGTCACGTGCTCCAGTACTGATGAAAGGCTAGAAACGCTTCTTGTACTGTATTTTTGATCAAATAAATGCACCCTTGGTAGGCATATAAGAGAGTTCTTTCAAAAAGCATTATACATAGTGTTGTCATGATTATTTTTGAGCCTAATGGATTGGGTTAGATCTGATTATAATCACTAGAGCGGTCTACATGCACTGTTTGAAATACGCTTGAAGGATGAGGGATGAGATAGAGAGCCCTGATCTACAGTCTTCAGCAAGGAAAGAATGTGGAGCATATTGTTATCATACCATCTTTGGGTTGGCCTGGTCTGGTTTGTGGTCGTAATTTGGACGGGAGCTCTGAGCTGTCTCTGTAGTCTCTAGGCTTTGGTTGAAGCTCTTGTGGCTGACCAGAGCGAGACTTCACAGGAACCGGAGGTCTGTTGGGCCCAGTCATGCCCCCTTCAGAGCGAGAAGGCACCACAGGCTTCTTGGTGATGATCTGGGATTGTAGACCGCTGCTCATGACGTTTGTGGCGGAGGACGAGGGAGGTTTGGTTTCTGAACAGGTGAAGGAGCGATAGCGGGGGGTCGGAACAGGGGCCTGGCGGTCAGCGTCAAGGTCTGTTTTGGGGAAGGAGAAGTGAGGATCTGGAGGAGACAGGTGGTCTTTCCCCCCTCGTGATCCACTCATTGAGCCATAAAGGGGATTGTCAAACATCTCTGGAGTTTTCCCATCCTCAGATCTGTAGCCAAAAACAAATATGCACAATTTTATTTTGAAGATTAATCTGGAATCATTTTAAAGGGGACATTTCATGGTAAATCCACTTTTTTTAGCCCTTAAAATGCAATTTGTTGTATATTTGGAGTGTTTATAAGTACAGAAAAGTTCAAATTATTCTCTTCAGGTGCTTCGTTTATATCTTTATATTCTGTTTTGGTCATATTTTTTCAACCTGTTCAGATTTGTCTGTTATCTATGACGTATTTTGAACAATTACGTCACAGTATTTGCAGCGGAACTGCCAAATAAGGACATTGACTACCGGCCCAACACTTTGAGCAATTTTTATTTCTCGCTCCGATTTTGTAGTCCAAGCTCAATGATGCAGAATTTACGAGAGGAGAAGTCAAAATGTTCGGTTGTTGGATTTAGTGACCCACACGCTTCATTACACCATCTCCCAGCATCAGAACCTCTTCGAAGTGCCTGGATGAGTTTTATTTAATGCACAAAGCACTTCAAGGATTCTAACTTCAACAACCTCCGCCAGTATCAAGAAGGGTTTGCCGATCGACTTCGTCTGAATGAAGGGTCAATTCCTTCTATCTTTGGAGACGACGAACAGATCATTTTGATGAGCTGTAAATATCATTAATAAAAATAAAGTATTTTACTTCCTTAAAACACATGGTGATCATGGTTAAGCAGTACCTTTGTCTTTCTTTGTTTTTTGTTTTTAAGTAACTTTACACGTCTGCAGTATTATTGTTGTTGAGTTTCATCATGACAATGGTCATTTAGCTGCTGTGTTTTTGTAAACTTTTCATATTATCAATACAGATTTTTAGAGGTAAGATTAGACCATAGTCATTTATCTTGTTAGTGTGCTTGTTTTAACAAAAGAAATAATCGACTTTCACTTATAACACCATAGAGTTACATGCTATTGCAATACATTCATTATGAAGACGTTGTTCTGCAAGTTCGTCGTCTTCTTTTTCAACTCTCTCACTATAGCTCGAACATGTAAGGCTTGATGGATAAGTCTTACGTTGTTGACAATTTGTTAATATGTGAATAAAAATGCCCTGTGACGCTATATAATCGTAACTTCGTAATCGTATTACGTAATCGTAATCTCTAATCTGAAAAAATATCCAAACAGGGTGGAGTTGAACCGAGTGTCAACTCGGCAACCTGAAGAGCGGGCTGGGCATGACGCATCTCCTTTGCATTTAAAGAGGCCGCTCCAAAACGAGTTCTTCACAGACGCACATCAGAAAAGGGGTAGAAAAGGGGCCTGTGGAGCTATAATAATGAGGAATTCAGACCCAAGCATTGCAGTTTCGCTTTATATAGACCACAAATATATGATTTATATGTAAAAACGAACGATTTAAAAGCATGATATGTACCCTTTAAGAGATGCAACCCTCAGGCTCGCATGTAACAAGAAGTGTTCATTTGTACACCGTAATTTGATTTGGCAATCAAAAATTAAATTTTAAATAACAAAAGTATAAACATTCATTTAAATGTAACACAAATATAAATGTAACGCACCATAATAAAACCATAAGTTGATTTTTTTTTTAATTATGGCTGACAGCCAATAATTGGCAGATTTTAAACTAAAACCTAAAAAAATATCAATGTTTAAATGCTAAAAGTGAATTTAGGCATCACAACATACCATAATATACAATATGAAAATGGATTCGTTTTGAGATTATATTTAACCATGTTTTCAGCTAATAGTTATTAACTTTGAGTGTTACATGACAGCAAAAACGGTCTAAATAAAGAAGGTAAAGTAAAGAAGGGGAAATGATCGTGCACAATAAGTATCCATCATCGACTGGTATTGATCTATTAAAAACTCTAATTTGTCAGATAACCTTTGACTAAACCAAAGACTTTTGTCAGATGACATAATGGATATACTGATGATGAGTAAAGGAGATGAAAATGTGAGGTCACACTTTAATTTAGGGTCCAATTCTCAATATTAACTATGAACTACAACTTTTGCCTCAATAAACTCCTAATTACACATTAGTTGTAAGGTAGTTATTAAGTTTAGGTTTTAAGTTTGGGTGGAATTAAAAGATGTAGAATGAGAGCATTAATATGTGCTTTATAAGTAATAAACAGCCAATATCCAAGTAACATCGTGAGAATTGGACCCTAAAATAAAATGTTACCTGATGTCAAAATATACTTACACAGGGTTTGATGTCTTTGCAGTTGGGCTGGATGTAGCATGGTCATAACTAGACTTTTTTGGGGAGAGATTGCCATGCGTCATGTCCTTTGATGAATGTCCAGAGGATGGCCCTGTTCTAGGGGACATAATGTTGCTGGCGCCCCTGTCTGCCTGGTTATTGCTCTTGTAGCCAACACCCATATAACTGGGGTTACTTATATCAGAGGCGAGGACTGAAGAAGACCTGTCAAAGAATGTCAAAGATATATAATTGTACAAACATAACCAAATCTAATTTTTGTACGAAAATTTTGAAAAAGTAATTCAATAATAACATTTTGGATATAAGAATCTGTTAAATAAATGTAAATAGAAAAGAGGGAAAATGCGACTATTTTACATTTTGGTATTATCTCCTGATTTCCCTTTACCAGCTCCTGGGTCATCTCCGATTTTAATGAAATCTGGAATAAAAAAATAATAATATTAAGGAAAGGAACATAGCCTCGATACTCGGGAAGTAAAGCGTTACAGTATATCACAATCCAGGACTGGTTGTGTCAGCCATTGCTGTACAGAAACACATTGTGCACTCACCATAGAGCTTCTCTGCCTGTTTTCCTTCAGATTTGGGGAGTTGAATGCCACCTGTTAGAAGGCCTGTGTGCTCACCATGATGGGTGAGTTTGATAGAGAACTCAGTGTAAGAGCTTTCAGCAGAACGCAGAGCAACACAGCCCTCACCTACAGACAGAGTGCAGCGTTATTGTGTTTGAATGCATACGACTATTCCGATACTAATCAGAATATGGTCTTATTCTGATTGTGTAAGTCAATATTCCGAATTATAAATCCAATTGCCATATGCCATCATGTTCATCAGAATTTCGAGTCACTTAAACACCTTATTTGGAATATTCACCATGACTGAACTATCTTTTTAACATACAACATTTATTCAGTTTATTTGGAATGTTCTGATATCATGTTAACAGGAATATTCCAATAGTGGTGATGCATGTTAAACATAATTTTCCTAATAAACTATGAACCTTAAAAATGAAATCAGAAAATGATGTGCTTAGCCAACTAGAATTACGATTATGTGAGTAATAAACATTCACAGATTTTAGGTAACCCTTACCATATGACTCATCACAATCTGTAGATTTAATGCAAATGAGTATGTGCTGATCAAGGAGGTATTCTGGGTCTGCAATGATGGGCGTGAGCTGCAAAGTGATTTCACAAAGATAATGTAAGTGTGATGGCTGAGCTTGCAATGTATACTGTATACTTTTTTACCGAGTTTTTACCTCAACTTGTCCCCCAAATCGTACTTTTATTGAACCCTCTGTGTTCTCTTGGTTTTCTCCTTCAGGACTCTTCACAAACTCTAGAAAATGAATAGGAATTATTTACTGTAACTTCACTTTTCTCTTTTTGAAGTAGCTTAAGTGATCTTCTAAAGAAAAAGGTGTAGGATTCAAATGCTTTGTGATCATTTAAGACAGAAAATAAAATAAAAAGCATATAGCTACTCCTCACTCTCCAAGCAGCTTGAGTGATACTCAATGAAGAACTTGGTCTTGGATTTAGTCAAAAGAATAGCCACACAGTTCATGATCTTTATAGCACCCTGAGCATCCGTTGACAGGTCTGTAAAGAGCAAAAGAGTCCATCGTTAGTGAATTACCACAATGCACAAGACAGCTGGCCGGGATGCAAAGTTTCTCTATTAAAATGGGGTTGTTGCCATAGTGAAATATTCACAACATCATACCATTTTTTGAGACAAACTGAGAAGTCACACCAACATCAAATGTGGCAAATACAGGGGAATGGTCACTTGTCATGATATCATTGGTGCATCCTATTAAAATCAAAGAAAAATAATGGTTAATGTAGTGATGTCTTTCATGCGCATTCAACTTGCATTTTAAATATAATGAACTAACCATATGAGTTGCAAACCACATGCACCATAGGGTAGGACTTGCGAAGCACACGATCACACCATGAAGGCAAGTTGTATTTTGTCTGTTTGTCAGATAAAACATTTATGTAAGAAGGATTTTCATCATTAAATTTAATTTTATAATATATCTGCTGCATGGGGAAGGTTGCTTAGATGTATGGTGGCTTTCACGCTATACCCCTGTGGCTTTGGCTTTAGTGTAGGCATATCTCTCCCGTGTGTCTCTCTCAAAACGATACGTGGGGGCAAATGTAATCTCCTCCTCCACTGTAAAGTAAAACATATGAATGGAATAGAATCTGACGTTAAGCATGCTTCTATTTCTCAACAAATTTGGCATAACACTTCTTGCTGACATTTAGATGTATACTACGGTGCAAAGGTTTGGGGTCAGCAGGATTTTGTTGGGGAAAAAGTAATACTTTTATTGAGTAAGTATGCATTAAATGGGTCAAGTCAAGACATTTTAAAACTTTAAAGAATCCTGAAAATAATGTATCATGGTTTCCACTAAAAAATATTGAGCAACAGATATTTTTAACATTGATAATAATAAGAAACATTTCTTAAGCATCAAATCAGCATTAGAAAGATTTTATATCATGTGTCACTGACTGAGTAATGATGCTGAAAATTCAGCTTTGCCATCACAGGGATAAATTATATTTTAGAGATAGAGTAGAAAACAGTTTTTTCATTGTAAACATATTTTAATTTTTTTTTTTAAATAAATGCAGCCTTTGAGCATGAGAGACTTTTATCAATCTTTAGACTTTTTTAAAGGGATACTCCACCTTTTTTTGGAAATAGGCTCATTTTTTCCACTCCCCCAGAGTTGGGTTTTACCATTTGGATTTTAAAACAGTTGGGTTTTACCATTTTCGAATGTATTCAAACGATTTTTTGATATTTAGAAGAATATCAGTAACCAGACAGTTTCTGGTCTCATTGACTTCCATAGTATATTTTTTCCCTATTATGGAAGTCAATGAGACCAGAAACTGTCTGGTTACTGATATTCTCCAGAAACTGTCTGGTTAATGATATTCTTCTAAATACCTGAAAATCGGCTGAATGGATTTGAAACTCAACTGTTTAACTCTGGGGAAGTGGTAAAATGAGCCTATTTCCAAAAAAAAGTATCCCTTTAAAAATCTTAGCAACCCCAAACTTTTGAATGGTAGTGTATGTGTATTTCTAAATTAAGTTTATAGTACCTTATATAGTAGTTTGGTGTTAGGTTAAACCCCACTGGATATGCAAAAATAATAATACAAACTATGAAAAGAAAATCTGGTTTGGGTTAAAGTTAGTAAACCTCCAGTGAACTGAAAATTTCTAACTGATTCAAAGTTGAAGTGTGTGGGTTTTCGTTTAGTTTTTTGATAATAAAATACTCTCATATCCCATCCCATCTGTGTAGAGAAACTAAAAGTGAGCCATTCACAAGTAGAAGTGTAAACAATGTGGCGATTTCAACATTGCTCTATTTGTTTGAGGTCATTTTGTAGCAATATTGTCTCAACTAAAGGGTGATTTGGTTAGGACCACCTGTTTGGAGTAGGGATGGACTTTGTAGTTGAGTAATCAGTTAGCCAAAAAAGTATATTGGTAATTAAAATAATAGATAAATTATGCACAAGTGCATGACCAATAATAGTTTCAAAATAAAAAAGCTAGATTAGACAAAGAACTCAAACATGTTCCTATTCTATGGGCACAAAAGCGTATATGTTGTGGTTAGAACTGATTCTGTGTATCTGTAGTGAGTTTAGGTCAAAGAAAGAAAGTTGGCTTCTCACCGTATTCTAAGAAGACCTTTCTCTCTTCCCTCTCTATGGTCAGCTGATCTCTTGCCAGCAGTTCCTGATACTGCTGCTGTTTGATCTTCATCACAATGTTCTCAGCTTCCTGCAAAGAGTAAACAACTATGCAAAGCTTCTGTCTTTTCCTGTCAGTTGATGACAGGAGCTGCAGTACGTGGCAGCTCTTTTCTTAATAGAGGAACTGCCTGTTCATATACAAGAAAGCTCTCTGAACAACAAAGGCAGTTTATGCCTTGAAATATCATAATGTGGGTAACTGATGCATAATTTGTCCCTAGACACCTTTTTTAACAACATGAAGAGTGTTTAAAATAGATAAAAATGTCCCCAATGGATCATTTTAAACGGTTCTGCGGTGTGACAAATGAAGTCTCACTTCATATGAACTCATGAAATTTACATGCATAGTAACAGTAAAACAAATTAATAAAATAAAAACTTAATTTTGCAATCAGATATGTTATTAAATTACCTCTAAAGTGGTTTATTACTACTATCAGATAGAAAATAAAAATAGTTGCTGATATGAAGCATTTATTTTCTTGTGTTTATATTTGACATGCATTATCAATAGAGTATACTTAGAAGCAATAATTACAAAATCTTAATGTAATTCAAACAGCTTTAATTCACTCCAGTTGCAAAACTGTTCAAGTTTGATAAAAAAAGTTTCCAAATGAAAGAATTGTCATCCTTTACCAAGATGCATTTACTGGAAAAAGCATGTTTGCTGATTAACATTCATTTGAACCTACCTGTGATGGTAGGTCAACCCTATAATTCAGATCCCCCAGCCAGAAGAGGTGTGTGAAGCGATGTGTGATGTCAAAAGGATTAAGTTTCTTATCTCCCAGATTCAGAAAACGCAGAATACTTATGTAGTTCTGGTTTCGCCTAGAAAAGATACAGTAATCAAGTTACTAAAATTGTTATCGCATTACTTATTATGAATATTATATTATTAATCGTGTGTATTTTATGCCAATGTCTAATTAGTCGCACTGACATGTTTTTGGGTTGTGGCTTACCTCAGTTTCTTTTCACTTCCTGAGGTCAGGTGACTGTTGACAAACCCAAATGAGGTTCTATTAAACATAAAAGATACCCCCACTGCTCCTTTATTCCCTTTAAACAAACATACAGACATAATTAGCTTTTTTACATACAACAAAGTAGAACATAAAGCTTGCTTTGCATTTCCTATTCAATTTTTGGGGAAAAGGCTATAAACAAACCCAGAGCATTAGCTATGCCAGTCTTAACACTATCGGAGAATACGTGTGAGAAGCGGTTCTCATGTTCAGGCTTGGCTAGAACCACAATTCGTATACTCCACAGTGTCTGAGTGGCTATCTGTTAAAAAAAGCACACAAAAAAAACACATAGTTGTCATTATATACGGAAACCACATAAGGCACCCGAAGCCTTATTGTTGGGTTTTGTGTCACTCACTTGTTTGAAGCTAATGTTGGTTATATCCCTAAGGGCTCCCCTAACAGTTTCTATCCAATCCTTCTCTCCCATTGGGTCCTCCTGTGTCCCAATTACATAGATATCATGTGGGATTTGATTGGCTGTGTCATCATGGGTTTTTCCTTGACCCTTTGACTGCAACCAGGAAGTGATGTTTTGTGGTGGATTCGCATTTCCTGAATGGACAGCACAAGTTGACTTCATCTTAGTGTACATTTAGTCGCTTATACCAAAAAACTGTACTTATAATATAATATTAGTGAAATTAATAATCACTTATGTGCACTTAAAGAGAGCACACTTTCAAGACTGTGTAACTAATTTCAATTTAAAGGTTTTACTTTAAAGTACATTTTAAATTATTTTGCTTTAATAATTTTGTCATGCTTTAAAGTAGTTCATCTTGCCTTGACATTATATTTGATATTACATCTAAAGTTAATATATTTTAAATGTTCTAAATTCCAAATGTGCAATTATATGCATGATATGACATAAAAAAAATAAATGACATTTAAATATGTTTTAGTTTCCCATAAATGCGTATCGGTACATTTGTCAGTTCACTTCAACCATGTTTCATAGACAATAGAAGTAATTATGAAATTACATGTAAAAACACTCTAAAGTGTCTCATTTATAGTTAACGGGCAAGTTCAGTATTTTACACTTAAAGTGATTTTTTTTTTTTTTTTTTTTTTTTTGCAACCACACAGAAACCAAAATTTCTCGGGCCAGCAGCATGTGTCCAAATTTTAATCTTAACCATTCTATTTTATCAGAAACAATTTTAAAACAGGGCTTTGAGTGTAAAATGCCGAACATGCCCTTTAAACTATAAATGGCATGCAATTAAGTGTTTGAAAACATTACATTCAGTTCGCACTGAATTCAGTTGAAGTATCTTAATTTATATTATACTAGTATATTATTTATGTAATAAGTTTAAATATGCTAAAGTAAGATTATATATATATATATATATTATTTTTTAAAACATGTACAACACTTTTTTCAAAAATATCTGAATTCAGGAGACGTTGAGTAGCGTTTTTGTGGACTAAATAACTAAATAAACTGAAATGTATACTATATGTTATTATGTTAAATGTATACTATATGTTAATAGGCTAAATGCATCTTACCCATGTTCCAGGTGCCAACAAAGATGGTGATCATATCTGGCTCAGGTTTTCCTGAGTGCTTGTTCTTCATCTGCTGTAGAAGCTGGCAAAAACCTTCTCTTTTCTGAAAAGGTGTTTTGAGATACTCATTTACACACAGGATCACATTAAAAACACACACAAAAACAAAACGTCCATACAAAAAAATGTCCTGCCAACTATTACAGTGGGATTTTTACCTTTGTGTCATCAAAGACATAGTCTTTGCGCTGAGTTTTTTCCTTCTCCGTCTCGACCACCAATGCTAGTCTGTTATGCATCTTCTGTGACTTCACCAACTGCAAGACTGAAAATTAAGAATTTGACATGTTGCCATTATTTACTAGTTAATAGGTAATTTCACACATTTTGGTTACATGGCTCTCGAGAATACTAGATTCTGATTGGTCCATCACAGAATTCAGAGGTCAGATATTTAATATAATGACCACCACTGAACTGTATATTTGACTATTGTGACTGGCAACCGATATCTCTTGAACCCAGTGTTTCTTTGCAATTTCTTATACATAAGAAAATTAGTTAAAGTAAATAGCATTATCGCAATCCTTCAGGATGAAGACTGCTTTGCGTTTGGGTCCTGATAATCCTATCAAGGTTTATTTTTGCAATAAACGCCTGCAGAATTGACGGTTTTGGAAAATCGTAATCACATTCAAATGTATGTGGCTATATACAGTAAGTGATGGAGTAGTTGAGCATACTTTTATTGTGCACAAAATATTTATCCTCAGGTCCATCTTTGGACTTCTTGAAGTAAACCTTCCCGCCCTCCACGTCAACTTTGAGATACGTTTTGATTGAAATACCGAGGGAGTCACATTTGACCTGTTAACACAGAAAAGGACATTAAAGTAAAATTAAGTTCAGCATTTCTGATGTGCCAAAAATAGTTATAAAAAATATCTATCTATGATGGCTGTGAGCAGAGGCAAATATCACCACCAATCGCCACATAGGCAAACATAACTCTCATTTGCATGTGGTTTTCGAGTGCAAAGCAGTCGCAATGAAAACCTCCATGCTTTCATTATTATGACATCATTACAAGCAGGAAGAAGGTTACAGGTTATGACTTTCACTTCGGATACGGTAATCAAACTACATGAATTTTATACAGTATTTACATTTATTTATATATTTATGTGCTAATCAACAAAGCAATTAAATACTTTATTTAAAAAAATAAGAAACACTTCACAATAAGGTCTGATTTGGTAACATTAGTTACTAACATGACAAATAACAAACAGTTTTAACATCATTTGTTAACCTATGTTAATGTTAGTTAATAAAACATTTATTTTAATAAATATTAAGGCTGTCAAACGATTAATCGCATCCAAAATAAAAGTTTGTGTTTACATAATATATGTGGGTGCACTGTGTATACTTATTTTGTATATATAAATTCACACACATGCAACTATATTTAAGAAAAAATTATTTATATATAAAATATTTATATTTATATATATAATATAAATTATACATTAATCTATATACAGTATATACATGAAAATATTTCTTAAATACATACGAGCATGTGTGTGTATTTATATATATATATAAAATAATTATACACAGTGCACCCACATATATTATGTAAACACAAACTTTTATTTTGGATGCGATTAATCGCGATTAATCGTTTGATAGCCCTAATAAATATAGGCTATTAACTAATATTAATAAATGCTGTAATATTTTTGTTAACTAATATTACCATTAGTGCTAGCTAATGTTAATAGTAACCAAAAATGGTGTATTTATTGTTGAACTGAATTGCTTACTTCAAACATCACAGGAGGAATAAGAGACTTTCTGTGCCCTCCATCATATCCGACAAAATCAAACACAGCATTCTTGGTCTGTAAATAAGAGGGTATGTTAGTCATGGCTCTGTGGAATGCTTGATTCTGATTGGTCAGTCACGCCATCCAGCGTTATGTTATTCCCCAATAACAACAACTGAAAACAGATAACACAGGCTCATCCACGTGAAATCAGCGGCACTATACGCTTGCTGGGAACATTTGGAATTTGTGTGTTTCGTGAGATAATAAAATATTAAAACTTTATACTAAATATATTAATATATTTATATTAAATCTTCATATTCAAAAAAAAATTGTACAGTTATTTAAAGTGGACTCACTCTCTCTTGTTTCATACAAATGCAGTTGCTGCCATTTTGCAACTATTTTTTAGTACGGTACACTGTCGGATTATAAAATAACAAACAGGTACGGTTTTAATCTAAAATATCAAGTCAAATCTCAGCTCAAATCAATATCCCTTATCCCCATAATTATTTATGTGGTTATATGCGTGCAATAAGTTGTATGACTGTACCATATCTTTAAAAATGTTCATCTAGTTCGAACTTGCTGTGCTAGCAACTGCTTTCTCCACGGATGCTTTGCGTTTAAAGACCTAATAAAATATTTCAACTCAGATCAATATTTTGTGTCTAATTATTTACTTGTATTAGTATTACACTACTGTATGTGGCAAGTAGCCGTGTAATAACGGGCTAATAATATGCACTTTGCGTCAGGGTCCTGATCACCCTGTTGGGGTTTATTCTGGCTGGATGTACATTATCCCTGAATTAAAGTTCCCAACTTCCCAATAAGATTTTCATTTAATTTAATGTTTGCTCTCATCCATAAATAAAGAACAGTGTTACCTTGTCTTCTATTGAATATATAAGCTTAGTCAGTTGCTCCAGTTTGAAAGCCACAGACTGATTTGCATCTCCGGAAAGCTGGAAAAGAGTAAAATCAACAGATATAAGTGAAAAAAAAATTGTGGGGGGGGGGGAAACCTCAACATACCACTTTTTTTTGTACATATTATTGCGGTTCTCATTTCTCTACTTGTCTGTAAGGGAAACAACAAGTGTTTCAACACATTTACAGGTTCTACCGTCTGTAATAAAAACAACTATTTACTATTTAACCCCTAAATCATGTAAATCAGTAAAAGGTCAGATACAAAGAGGACTGTTGTTACAAGCTATCCCAATGCCTGGTAAGTTTGGGTCTTTCACATTTTTGCATGAAACTGAACACTTCCTGGTTTGATTCAGGATTTGCTTACTGACCTGACTCCTTAGTCTCCCAGCTCCAGGAGACAGCGGTGGATCCAAAACTTTCTGCAGTGCCTCAAGACTCGGAAGTGTGCGAGCAATTTCACTACGAGCAAGTAATGTAAATTAAACGCACAATAAATACAATGTCAGTGCCAAAACATTCAAGGGTATTAAGGTTTCCGAATTCACACAATTTTCAGAACAATTTTACCTGTTTAGGATTTTGCAGATACTCTGTATGAGCTTTTTTAAGTGAGGAAGAGTTGGGTTCCCATTCTGCACCTGTTCTGCATCCAGACACACAGATGTGCGGAAATACTCCTGAATGGACTTCTGGTGGTCCTCTGATAGACTGGACATTGAACATCAGAATCATTAGCACACCAGAAAATGGCTACTCAGTGGGCTACAATGACTGTGAACTGACACAGTTTAAATTATCTCTCATCAAATAAAATTAAATCACAAGGTAAAACAGATTAATCTAACAGTGTATTAAATTGTATTAAATAAATTACTTTGATATGTCGATTTGCTGCAAACGCTGGAGATAGGTGTCTGAGATGGAGGGCCGGGCAAGCTCTGTTCCCCTATCGGTTCCTCTGGACGAATCACTGTGGCAATCTTTACTTTCATTACCTGAGATATTCCTGGGTGGCAACTGAGGCGGCAAAATCATTTGTTCTGTGGAAATGGAGATTTGACCAAACAGTTTCCTTGAAGTTAATGGAACCAACTTCAAACCTTACATTTTACTGTCACATAGTTCTCAACATTACAGCGAGCTCAAAAATTCTGAGACCACATTAAAATAATGGAGAGAAAAAAAAGAAATAGATAAATGATTTAGTGCTTAAATCCAGTGGTTCCCAATCTTTTCTTGCCAAATTTGTTCACTTTGTTGTTGGAATAAACGGGGTTTACTTTCGGGAATTTGTCGTGTCGCCTCACAGAGCTTTTGTGTAACGTTAGACAATATGATTAAATAGTAGTGAGTGACGTTTTAAGTATATTCTGCTTTATGTTTACCTGCAACTCGCAATCCTTTCACACACTTTTTCATGCTGAAGTGAGTTGAGGAACGATGCAGCCTCGTATTTTTACACAGCACCCTGCAAACTCAATCCGGATTCTTCAATCACCGCGTGCCATCTAGTGGACTGTTATTATTACCCGACAGCAACCACGACGACCACTAACATTCCGCTCAAGCCGGTAGGCCTACTTAGCCCCCACTGAAGTCAGTAATTTTATCCCTTAAAAGTCATCTTTGATCACCAAAATTAAATATTTAAAAATAAAAATAATTGAAAAAATCAGAATGCCTTAAGATAGCTTTTGCCTATATGAATATGCAAATTAGCCCCGCCCCTGCCCACTGTTTGTGATGTCAGAAACACACCAGCGATTTCAAACAGTGTTTTTGAGACTTTCTTTGGTTCACTGCAGTTTTAAAGGGCTCATATAATGCCATTTTTGTACAAGTTAATATAAATGTTTAGGGTCTAAATGAAAACCTTGTAATATACTTTTATTAAAAATTCGTAGCCTATAAGTATTTTAAGAAAACACTAATTTTACCTGGTCAAAATCAGCTCTGTTTTCAGCACGCCATTTCAGTGCATATGCCTTTAAAGGAGAATTCCAGTGCAAAATGAACCTTTGGTCTGGTAAAACATCGGTACCTAGTCAACCGTTCTCTGAGATTTGTTTTCATAATCGAATGTAAAGAGATTTATCTCTAAAAACTGTTTAGAGTATAATGCTAGTACTGGGGGCATTTACTTAGTAAAAAGTAAAAAGAAATCGCTAGTTTATACCACTAACAAAGGCTCAAAATAGCCCCACGCTAACACAGTAACATAATGAGGGCCCCTATGCAAAACAAAGCATTGAGAACTTTGTAAGTGTACAGACCATTACAAAGCAGCATAACTTTGCTGTGGGGTCTTGCACCCTAGACGTACACCCCTTATTATAACTCCCTTTTAAAACTCCAACTCCAGTCCAAACTTTCCCCAGTTTGGGAACCACAACTGCTTTATTCAAACTTTTCACTCAAATTGTTTTTTCAAATAATATTCTCTGTAATAAAATAAAATACTACAATCTACTAATATGATATAATGATAGAGTTTGTAAAAAAAAAAAAAAATTAAAAAAAAAAGAAGAATAAGAAACTTGAAAACATAAGCATTTTTTTTTTGCTCTCTTGGTTTTGCTCTCTTGTTGTACACAATATCATGGTAACAGCAACTGTCTATGTGTTTCTGAAACCATGGACAAAGCTTATTGTAATTGACTTACCTGGTTCCTCCTCCGGCTCCTCCTCCTTCTCCTTCTGCACAGCATACTGAAGATGTGTGACCAGACCCATGTTCTCTTTATAATATGCCTCCACCAGGTCTGGCAGCAGAACGAAGAACCGAATAGGCACACCTTCTGATGCCTACAAAGCAAAGTATGCAGATGAACAAAGGTGTTCAAATGTTCAAGATTTATGGGATTTTACGATATACAAAATCATGATTTGCATAAACATGTTCAGCACTCCCAGCAATACTTCCAGTAACTCTCTTGGTTGTTCTTCCTTTGTCCGAAACCAATAGCGGTACATTGCATTTCTTCATTTTGCATGGTTTCCTTTAAAAAGTGCTCACTCGGGGCCAAGAAGGGTTTATAAGCCACTTTTTCTAAAGGACTTTGGAGTATAAGCTCTTAGTCACCTGGTCTGACTTACGTCTTGATGCTCAGCAAATATTTTGACCCAATTACATGCATTACTGTACAAAGTAAGAACAAATTCTAACCAGATATTTACTTTAAAAACTTAATGTGTTTATGATGTGGAAAAGCACACGATATTCAGAAAAATTCAGCACAGTACATAATACAGTCCTTTTTCCTCTGTCAACAACCAAAATGCTACTAATGTTAGATCAAATCCACAGCCCCTAATTTCAAAATGAATCAGTCCTATACTTTTGGCTATGGAGAAAATTAAGGAAAATGGCAGCATTTTTAGCATTGCGCACAAAATCATCTCAACATGTGTCATATATAGCATGGCTAATCACAAGATGTTCGACAATAGGAAACAAGCATAATCTTTGAATAAAAAACAAATTCTCAGTGGTTTCAGGTCAGCGAACTACGTATTGCAATTGAAATTTGCTAATCTAATTAAATTAAATGGCATGAACACATTTTTTTTGAAACTTTCCATTCAAGGCGGGGTGCAAGAGGAACCCTGTGGCTTGCTTAACACCCACGCTAATGGATAATTTAAAACTGAGGCTGTGCTGCAACGCAGGCTTGAAAGAGGAAGAGCTGTGGTAGAGAGACATTGAAGGGCATTGTACAACAGTTTTTGGTTTAGCCCCGTCCCTTGAGTGCAGGTTACTTTGAAATGTAATGCCAAGAGAGAACAATGCAAATTATAAGCAAAGGTCACCCGAATTGCTCTCATTATTTTGTTTGTCACGAGAATAAGAGTTTTGTACAACTCGAATAAAACCACCAATTGGTTTTGCAGCTGCACGGTCACGCTGGAAGACCAATGCTTGCTTTAATGCAGAGGACATAATAGATACTAGCTTGACAGACAAGACGCCCACACAACGGTCTCAGAGAGTCTTTGGCAGCTGAAGAGCCAACTGTCACAAGGTCACACATTCATTACCAAGTACAAGATAGTAAATGGTTTGTAGGAGGCCAGATGTTCTGTGCAACAAGTCATAAAAATGGACAGTGTTTTGTCAAGTGACCAGCAGAATATGAGCGCTACACGTAATTAGCAGATGATTGAGTAGCTCTGCCTCTATTTTTTGTCTCGTCGTGGTTCTATTGTATTATTTTTTACACTTGACCACCATTTTAGTGCAACAGGAAAATAAACAGTGTTGTAGACAGTTTCAAATGATTAAAATAAATGATGCATCTAGTTTGAACAAAAAAAAATCCACAAATTTCATTACAATGGATAAAAATATCAATATCACAATAAAGAACAAACACTTTTCTTGAGCAAAACAATGCATAGAAAAAGGTTTCGAATTACTGACCAATATATCTAATATAAAGTTCAAAATGGAGATCATTGAACATGTTCCCGTTGTCAAACTTGAGTAGACCTACACTTGTGGTTCACCTGTGAAATTCAGCGGAACAATATGTGAAAAGTTTGTTTCAAGGAAATTTCTAGAAGTTTGCCGATGCCAATGTTTGATAATTTGTACCTGATGAATGAGATTTTATGGCTGATTAATGTGTCCAAATACTTGTTGGGTCCACCAAAAGCTTTACTTTAATAAAGTGACGAAAAGAAAACACCATTCTGGTGACATTCTCACAAGCAGAAGTATCTCGGTGCACATCTCAAAATAGTCCCTCAGCACACCTGTCTGTGCGAATATGAAAGCAGAGCCATTGCAGGAAGCTTCAACCCAAAGAAACCAATGCAAAATATTCTCATCAGAGGAGTAACCACTGCCATATATATATATATATATATATATATATTAGGGCTGTCAAAACGATTAATCGCGATTAATCGCATCCAAAATAAAAGTTTGTGTTTACATAATATATGTGGGTGCACTATAATTATTTTGTATATATATAAAAAACACACATGTATATTTAAGAAAAAAATATTATTTATATATAAAATATTTATATTTATATTTATATATAATATAAATTATATATAAATCTATATACAGAATATACATGAAAATATTTCTTAAATATATACAAGCATATGTGTGTATTTATATATATACAAAATTATTATACACAGTGCACCCACATATATTATGTAAACACAAACTTTTATTTTGGATGCGATTAATCGCGATTAATCGTTTTGACAGCCCTAATATATATATATATATATATATATATATATATATATATATATATAATTTTATTTTATTTTTACCTGGACTGATAGTTTTTTGTCCTCATTTGGTAATATTCTGTAGGTGTACACACAGTTCTGGTACCTGTAAAATATTGAGAAGAATAAAAACACAATGCGTATTAAAACAAATTTCATGTAAAATGTCAAATCAAACATAAAAAGTGAAAATGGCCATTTTGCTGAAAGCTGTAATAATGGGAAACACCTCGCTGACTTCCTTGAGTCTCAGTCAACACTGTTTATTAATAATTCACGATACAAGGAATCATTCTGGACTTGTATGTCATTGCAATTTGCAAGGAAACAGGGAAACTGGGATCAGTTTGCAAACAAATAGGCCTCTGATTTGTAAACTGATTCCAATATATATTATATATTATTCCTTAAATATATATTTTATAGGGTTGCAGGGCCGGTACCACAAAAACCGAGCATGTTTTATATTTATTACAGACTCACATTTCACCTCATGCTCAAACACACTGCAAATGTCACATTTAAACCACATTCCAACTCAAAAGCACTCAAACGTTCATGTTTCATTACGCTTAATATTAGGGGCAACATATGTGCCCTTCCACCTGAGAGGTAACAGCAATACTCACAGAACACAGAGGGCATAAGCTCCCTGTATGGATTCGCTGTCCCGCAGGAGAAAGCTCCCATCCTTGCCTGCTTTGGAGAGGAGGTCCTCTGCTGTAGACCGAGTGATATTGCCATGATACCATGGCTGGTGGGAAAACATCCTTTCCAAATGCTTCTCCCTTCCTCTGTCTGGAGACACCCAGGTTAGTCTGGCCCAGGCAGTTTTCAAGAGGAGATCAACATGAGGTCAGCTTCAGAGTTTCAAGGTCTGTCTCATTTCGTTGTTATAACTGATAGCCGCTCCTGCTCTGTCTGGCTCTAGGCTCGCTGCTTCTCTCTCTTCCTGTTAGAGGGGCGAAAGCTGCAAAAAGGAAGCTACCACAAACACAAGGGTGAACTTCCTCATTCTGTGCACACAGAGTCTAAAAACTCAGAGAGAGTGAGCAAGAGAGGAGGCCGAGCAGAAGGCTTGCTCACACGTTCACACGGCTCCAACAGCTCTTTTTTTTACTGAAAAAGAGATGAAAAGGGTTTGTGCGGTATTTTAGGAGTTCTCAACAGTGTGTTCTTTCATGTAATATCAATGATTAACCCTGCTAAGCAAAACTATGAGGATGACAACCCATGCAAGTGTTAATGGCCATTATGCAAAGTAGAGAAATGTAGATAAACATTGGTGTAAAAGGCTCTTATTGTGAGTTTATCTTTTTGACCAAACCACTGGTCCTGAAAGGGAAGGGACTTGTGCAGCACACTTGTCTCATCTTCAGTTATATTAAGGGTTATTCCCCTGTAAAATGCTGCTGTGGCCTTAAAGGCACAATATTTGCAAATCTTTTTCTGACCGTGTACAGTCACTCTAGATGTATTTAAAGGGACAGTTCCTCCAAAATGAAAACTCTGTCATTTCATCATGTTCCAAATCCTTTGGAAAAAACAGAGGACATTGGGCAAGATGTTCAAACTGCACTTTCACATGCAAATGCAAGATACATGAGAATAAAATGACACACGGCGTCATTGACTTGCCATGTTTGAATATACATAGCCTTGAATGGGATTTGAGAACTGCATGGGGAAACAGATTATCAGTGAGTAACAACTTAAATTTTGCATAGCATACATTTGCAATGGTTCAGAAGTGGATTTTTTTTTCTGTGTTCATACTTCCAGGTATTAAACTTTCTACTGTAAAGTGAAATTACACTGTTTTTGTTTTATTTAGTTTTTGTGTTTTCACTGTAAAAAATGATCGTGATTTTAACGGTAAAATAACCTTTCCTTACTATATACGGTAAATAACTGTGATAGATCTAACTAAATTTTACTGTAAAATACCGTTAAATTAACAGTTTTTAAAGTGAACAACTCATTGTATAATTTACAGTGAAAATCCGTAAATTGACATTCCCACAGTTCCCTGCCTGACACTTCGCATTTGATGTATTTTTGTTGGAATGACCTGTTTCTTCATAGTTTGCTTAGTCTTTTTCTAATCAGTTATGTACATTCGAGTTTTATGTGACATTTAATGTTCTTAAATTAATGTTTATTGCCTTCATGTGTGTTACCATGATGGTGTTTATTGTTTGAGTGAATGACACTGTGCAGCTTCTATATATTAATTAATTTTCTTGTGGAAGAGGTGCATTATGAGCTCGTGACTCTCATCACTGCTGTGATTATTGGTTGTTAGTGTAATACAATGGAACAAAACAGATTTTAATACTTCAACTGGTTGAAAATGTAACATTTTATCAGATAATGAAATACGATTTATTCCTGTAAATTTAAGTTAAGTCTGTAAAACCTTGTTACCGTAAAGTCTTGCTACCGGTATTGTATACGGTAAAGTTCTGGCAACCACAGCTGCCGGTATTTTACCGTAAATTTAACACGTTTTTTTTATTTTTATTTTTTTTTTACACAGTGTTGCTTTGTTTTGTGATCATACTGCCAAGAATCAAACTTTCTACTTCTTTTAAAAAGAAAATGAATTTTCGGTAACACTTTATTTGAAGGGGATAAGACTGACATGACACTGTCATACACATGACATAACACCTGTCATGAACATGAAGGAGTCTTTATGAATGTTTATGACTGTTGTCATTAAAGGTTCTCTAAGTGATGTGGGGGCAAAACATTTTTTGTCACGTACAGCAAACGTCTCCTCACTATCGGCTAGCTGCCTGTGCCCTAAACACACTGTAAAAAAACGCGGTCTCTGTAGACACCACAGGCTCCACAAACGGCAACCAAAACAATCATGTTCACCCGGACCACGAAACCTAACAAACAGTGTTCCAGCCAATCACTGGCAAGAAGTATTTGAGGGTGGGTCTGGGGGGTTAGTGCGCGTGCACATGAAGGGGGTGTGTGTGTGAAGGAGAGACAAGCATCAGAGGGAAGTTTGAAAAATGACCGACACACGACCAAAGAGACGTCGTTCTGAAGAACAAATTAAAAAGAAGAAGGAGTCGGATAAAGAACGTGCGAAGTTCCGAATTTACATCGGTAGCAAAGCTTTTGAACGATGGCGAGAACTCCGGCGGCAGAAGGGCTTCCAGTCCGACGATTACAATTATTTCAGGAAGCACGGAAGGGAGGGGGAGGAGATGAGATGCGGAGGAGGTAGGGTCTAGCTAGCCTCCGATTTGTTTGAAAATATTGCGAACGTCAACACCCCCAGGATCGCTTAGAGAACTTTTAAGTGTCATTCGGTAAATTATGACACTCTTAATACAAAGTTGACATTGTTTAAAATGTCTGTTCAAGACAAAAATGTCTTGATTATGACAATTTGACATTAACAAAGACAGAAATGTCTTGATTATGACATCTTGACATTAACCAAGAAATCATAACAAGTCCAATGTGTTCCACTTTACTTGAGGTGAGGGGAAATATTAATGACACTGTTGTTGAAGAATTTTACAGTGTAATAACCCTTAATGACATCTTTATAACTAGTACAATGTGTTCCACTTTACTTAAGGACAAATAAAATATTCATGTCACAGTTATAATGGTGTCATGACAACCAAAGTTAAAACCAACTATTACAAATGACAGGGTAATGTAATGTTAACACAAAGCTAAATAACTTCTTTACGTTTGATAATTAGACCTGTTATGACATATTTGTGACAGGTTGACAGGTTATGATTTCTTGGTTAATGTCAAGTTGTCATAACAGACATTTTAAACAATGTCAATTTTGCATTAAAGGTGTCATAATTTATCGAATGACACTTAATGACAACAGTCATAAACATTCATAAAGACTCCTTCATGCTCATGACAGGTGTTATGTCATGTGTATGACAGTGTTATGTCAGTCTTATGCACACCCCTTCAAATAAAGTGTTACCGAATTCTCAAAAGAAGCGTTTACTGTTTTTGTTTATGTTATGAGGATTGTACTGGAGTTTATGAGTAATCCTGATACACTGCATACACATTACGGTCCTCTTCCTCTCTCTCTCTCTCTCTCTCACTCACTCACTCAGCAAAGCTGCCTTGTTACGTTAATGGACAGGAAACCTTGCACAAATATGAGGAAAGAGAAGCAAAGACAGAGAGACAGAAAGCGAGTCAGACACAGAGAGAGAAAATAATCTGCTGACGGCTCACAGTTTGAGTCACATGATGTGAAAAGAGAACCTGAATAGTGCCACAGTCACTTCAGGCTGGTGGTTTCCATCTTGCGTCTTTCTCACATGCACACAGCAATAAAGAATGCGGTTATGTTCTATTGTCAATAAGAGCTCAGCAGTGACGGCCACTGTGTGGTGGGACAGAGCATGTGCGTTGCATATACAGTAGATAAAGGACGTTTTCACAAGATTTTGCTTATTGTCATTAGCAGCTGTCACATGAGATGATACTCACCAGTCAAGTGTTATAAAGACTAATGAGAGATGTATGAGATGTGACAAAGTTCTTTGTCTCTTTGGTGATCGTGGGGTTAAGGATGGGGGGAGGGGTATTGTAATTGTAACCACCAAAATGCGTCTGATGCCTATATAAAAAGAAGAATCAAAAACCGTTTGAGGTTAAATTTATTTACATTTATTAAGTTGACTTATATGCATTTACAAATTGATTCATGAATGGATCTTACTTGAGGAATACAGAAACATTAATGATATAAGTAGCTATAATAATAACCACAAAAATACAAAACATATACTGTATATAGCAATTGGTTACAGTAATTAAAATCATATAAATATGGATGTATATAACAACTTCATTTGAACAAGTGAAAACAAAACCAGTATTTCATGCCATCAAAAAAATCTGCAATTATATACCTTAAACATGAAAAGGTACATTAAGTTATTAATTGACTAGTGTGAAGTGCACATGCATCTAAATAGTCTAAATAACAAATAGCCATTAGGAATGTATAGTAGTATTCATTTCATCTCCTCACTGGTTTGTTACCCTTCACACATTCTTACCACAGCTTGAGAGTGCTATAACCAGAAAAAAGCGCCCTGAGGACCATTAAAACAATGATTATAAGTATTGTTTGGTACCAAATATGAAATTCATTAGCTTCACACTGATTTAGTTAAAGGAGTAGTTCACTTTCAAAAAAAAAATTGCTGATAATTTACTCACCCCCATGTCATCCAAGATGTCCACGTCTTTCTTTCTTCAGTCGAAAAGAAATTAAGGTTTTTGATAAAAAAACATTCCAGGATTTTCTCCATATAATGGACTTCACTGGGAACCAAACGGTCCAAGGTCCAAATGAGTTTCAGTGCAGCTTTAAACGACAGCAGACGATAAATAAGGGTTTTATCTAGGACCCTTCGAGTCATGACGCGAAAAAAGATTTGTTCATTTTGATGAACGAGTTTGAACAGGAGAGTTACGAACGCTCATCACAGAACAGAGCAAGGCGACCATTATAAAACTTAAACTTTATTTTTTTTTTAAATGAGCGATCGTTTCACTTGATAAGACCATTATTTATTGTCTGAAATCGTTTAAAGCCCTTTGAACATTTTGCACTGAAACTGTCTTTTCAACGCATTCTCATCCCAAGGCGTTATATTTGACACTTTTGCAAAAGCGTAAAAGTACGGCGCTCATGGCACCCTTTAACGTCTAATTAGACGCTTCGGTTATGGTTAAGTTTAGGTATGGGGTGGGGTTAGGGTTAGAACACTAGGGGGCGCTTTTGGACCCAATATTTCTGAGTCTCATTTGGCGCTAAAGGGTGCCATGTGCGTTCGATATTTAGGCTTTTGCAAAAGCGTCGTATATGGCGCTTTGGGATGAGAACGGTCTGGTCTTTTGGACCTTGAACCGTTTGGTTCCCATTGAAGTACATTATATGGAGAAAATCCTGGAATGTTTTCATCAAAAACCTTAATTTCTTTTCGACTATCAGCAAGTTTTTTTTTAAGTGAACTACTCCTTTAAGAGTGTGCACTAAGGAAGTGCTAACAGTTTACAAAGAACGAGTCAAAGCATGTCATTAGCAAACAGGTAATATGCTACTAAGACAACGTTAATATTTAAAAGGCAGTACACAGCCTTATACATGTCTTCTCGAGCCTTGATAGAATCTTACGTCAACAGTTGTGATCTGACAACTGACTTAAACAGAACAGTCACAGGTACCGTCCCAAATTACTTTCACTTTAACATGTCCAAATCACATGCTTGGTGATGCAAAAGGCTGTTTGCAAGTACCTGATCTTTAATTGACCATACACAGGAAGTGTGGGCCGAATCACTTAAACCGATGGAAAAAATATTAATTTGGCTTGCTCAGAACTCAGACTTTGCACTCACAGAGCTCTCATGTGTCCCTTTCAGGTCCCCACTTGTAGCGCCGGACCCCCCTGATTTGTCTCTGCAGAAAAGCCTGCGAACGCTCCCCCTGAACTTCTCAGCCGCAAACAGGTACACCAGTGGATCCAAAGCCCCGTTCAGGCAGGTTAGAGAGGAAGTAAGACGGTTAGCAAGGGCTAGCGCTCTTTTGATTTGGCAGGATAGGTCTGGGTGTCCGTGACCCAAGATAAAGGTTGCACGGCTTAAGTGATAGGGCAGAAAGCACACAATGTAGATGAGCATGACCAGACCGATGGTGCGTAGAGCTCGGAGTTTCAATGCCGGCTCCAGCCTCGAACCTTTTCGCAGACTGTTCACTATCAGCAGGTAGCAAGAAAGGGTGGCAATGAAAGGCGGCATGAAGGCTACGACGAGGGAGACGAGAGCACGGTGTGAGGCCTTTTCTCTGTACAGCTGCAAGCATACGGTGGAGCCATTGACTTCTGCGGTCTGCTTGGTGACCAGTAGGGGCGCCATAGACACTATCACTAAAGCCCAAAGCACAAAACTGGCAATGTGAGCGTAGCGAGGGCGCCTGACCTTGAGGGAGCGTACGGCGTGTACCACTGCAAGGTATCTATCGCCTGCAACACAGGCCAGGAAGTACAAACTGGCATACATGTTGACATAAAAGAAGAAGCCTGCGAGGCGACAGGGGATTTCACCAAACGGCCAATGCCCCCCTGTTAAATGATAAGTGGCCCTGAGAGGTAAAACGAAGATGTAAAAGAGGTCAGCCACAGCGAGATGGAGCAGGAAGACATTGGCCGGAGAAGAGTTGGCTCTCTGGCGGGCGAAGATCCACAGGGCAAGGCTATTGCCGTTCAGCGCAAGAAGGAAAACTATGATGTAGTAGAATCCAAAGATCATATTCTCCACTGTATTATCCACAGGTGGACAGCTCTCCATGGATCGATTGGGCAGCAAGGTGGGGACTTCTGTAAGGGGGAACTCCATCTTTGTAACTGCAAAAAAAGGAAAAGAAAGATATATATTTTTTAAATTATAAATTCTCTTTAGTTTTAATTCACTTGTATAACATAATCATGTACGTTGTATATTTGAATGTAGGAACATAGATAAATAATAAAGTGACTTTTATAGTTATATTTTTCCCCTTGTGTGTGTGTGTAGTCCAAGCCAGTGTTGTTCATTCTGTGTTTTAACTTGAAAAATCCTTTAAAGTAAAAAAACAGGTCCGCTCACTTTCAACTTAGTCTAAAGGACTTCTCCACAGGTACATGTACAGATCCTTCTAAAAAAATAGCATATTGTGTATAATTAGCATATTCATTATTTTCCATAATGTAATAATAAAAATTAAACTTTCATATATTTTAGATTCATTGCACACCACCTGAAATATTTCAGGTCTTTTATTGTTTAAATACGGATGATTTTGGCATACAGCTCATGAAAACCCAAAATTCCTATCTCAAAAAATTAGCATATCATGAAAAGGTTCTCTAAATGAGTAATAAACCTAATCATCTGAATCAACTAATTAACTCTAAACACCTTAAAAGATTCCTGAAGCTTTTAAAAACTCCCAGCCTGTTTCATTACTCAAAATCATGGGTACGACTGCCAACCTGACTGCTGTCCAGAAGGCCATCATTGACACCCTCAATCAGAGGGTAAGACAGAAAGAAATTTCTAAACAAACAGGCTGTTCCCAGAGTGCTGTATCAAGGCACCTCAGTGGGAAGTCTGTGGGAAGGAAAAAGTGTGGCAAAAAATGCTGCACAACGAGAAGAGGTGACAGGACCATGAAGAAAATTGTGTATAAGGACCGATTTCAGACCTTGGGGGACCTGCGGAAGCAGTGGACTGAGTCTGGAGTAGAAACATCCAGAGCCACCGTGCACAGGCATGTGCAGGAAATGGGCTACAGGTGCCCTATTCCCCAGGTCAAGCCACGTTTGAACCAGAAACAGCAGCAGAAGCGCCTGACCTGTGCTACAGAGAAGCAGCACTGGACTGTTGCTCAGTGGTTGCATGTCATTCGGAACTCAAGGTGCCAGAGTCTGGAGGAAGACTGGGGAGAAGGAAATGCCAAAATGCCTGAAGTCCAGTGTCAAGTACACACAGTCAGTGATGATCTGGGGTACCTTGTCAGCTGCTGGTGTTGGTGCACAATGCAGCTATAGCTATCAGGAGATTGGAGCGCTTCCATCTGCTGAAAAGCTCTATGGAGATGAAGATTTCAGCACGACCTGGCACCTGCTCACAGTTCCAAAACCACTGGTAAATGGTTTACTGACCATGGTATTACTGTGCTCAATTGGCCTGCCAACTCTCCTGACCTGAACCCCATAGAGGAGAATCTGTGGGATATTGTGAAGAGAAAGTTGAGAGATGCAAGTCCCAACACTCTGAGCTTAAGGCCGCTATCGAAGAATCCTGGGCCTCGTTTCATTTTTATCATTACATTATGGGAAAAAAAAGAACTTTATCACAATATGCTAATTTTTTGAGAAGGACCTGTACAATAATTGTTCACAGCTCACTGAACAAGCATAAAACACATTGTTTAAACACTTCCATAAAAATCTGTAGGTAATGCTTATTTGGATTTCTATTAAATTGTCTTTAAAGAACAGTATTCAGAAAAAAAGGTATTGTTTTACTGAGTACATATATATATATATATACATATATATATATATATATATATATATATATATATATATATATATACGCACAGTTCGTGGCCACTATGAATTCATACACGAAATAAACATTTTTATTCAGCCAAGATGGATTTAATTGTGACAGTAAAGACTACACCGTCTCAAACCATTTTGTTTCCATGTTCTTAACTGTTCAGACATCAAAGAATCCAGAAAACTGACCGTTTCCACAAAATATTAAGCAGTACAACTGTTTTCATAATTAATCAATGCTTAAATGCATTCTTAAGCATCAAATCAGCACATTAGAATGATTTCTGAAGGATCATGTGATACTGAAGACTGGAGTGATGCTGAAAATTCAGCTCTGTCATTACATGAATACATTACAATTTACAGTAAACATATAAAAATAGAATATTTTTAATTGTAATAATTCAAAATTTTACTGCATTCTTAATCAATGCAGCCTTGGTGAAGCTCAATTCAAAAACATCTTAAACAGTATTCAAATAATATTTTTAGATATTTCAATATAAAATATAAAATTAAATAAACCTCAATAAATCTAATTGAATAAATGTCTTGCGCTCTAGTGGCACATTCCAAAATTGTATAAACTGCACCAGCGTATAAAAGAACATTTCTAACTATTTCTAAATAAAAATTGAAACTTTATGATTATAATTATTAGGAATTTTTATCTGAGCAGCTGAGATGGTGCCTCTTATAGAGCTGCTGCCTTTGACTAACTGCCTAATTTCCATGTAGGGAACAACAACAAAAAAATCATCAAAAAATGAGAGATCAACAAAAAGTCGCATTTAATTTTTTGCTAAGAAATAAAAGATAAAAAAAAAAAATAAGAATTTTCTCAAAGAAATTAAAATCTGAAAAAAGAAAAGAGCAAGTTTACATCTGGCTTTGGGAATATGTTTCCAAACTCCCCTGTTGTCAAAACACGTTTACAAAAATGGAGCAAAGGACATAGCACTGACGCACCAAGTAACACTTTTTCTTCCAGCGACAGTAAACATTGATCCGCCACTAATTTGAGTATGAGGGAGAGAGTGTTACAGCTGTCTGGCAGCACCTCAGCTATAGATATATTTGTCATGTCTCAGGAGTCTGAGAAGATGTCCCTGCAAGGCAGTGCATCTCTACACACACTGCATGAAGGTGTTGTAGTGCATCTGGTGGCCACACCTTTTGTCATGAGACCCCAGAGTCACTCCCAGCTATCTGCTTACTGACCCAGCTGTCCTCATGACATTCTTGTTTGTCAAATCATTGGCGGATGCCCAAGGCGGCCTGCCTCACATTCAGTGAGCAAACTCAAACAGTTGCTCTATTAATAATCAGGCCAAATGAAGCATCTGCTGGCATGAGATGAAGACCTTTTTAAGAAAGGTTCAAAGTATAGGTTACTATTTAAGCTATAGCTGGCAATATAGATTTTAAAAAAAAACTCTTCGAGAGTATGAATATTGCATAATAAGGTTGATGTTTCAATAAATGTATAGTTGAAGGATGAATGACATGATGCTCATTTTTTTGACAGGAACTACTTAAAAATAATTATTTCATGCATACAATGACTTACAATGGTGTAGTACACACCTTCAATGATGTTTTTAATTTCTGAATTAAAATTCAATGGGGCAAGGTCACAACTGTATTACATGGAATGATGATATCACAATGTAACATTATATCCCAAAGGGGAAAAAAAGCCTTTTTAATGAAATTCGTGAAAACAAAAATGTTCTGAGAAACAAATCTGCTATACTACTCAGTAAAATATGGTCTTCCAAAAAATAAATAAATAAAAACAGAAAAAAATAAAAGAGGAAATGATAATAAGGGTATTTTTTTTCTTTGACTATTAGTCTAAAGTGAAAGTGACATGTGAAGGCCATGTAAAGTAACCCATTCTCAGAATTTATCCTCTGCCTTTAACCCATCCAAGTTATGGGGACACACGTAATGACTAGCTGAAACATTCTAACACTGACTGAACACACTTGCAGATTTTTTCCAAAGACTGGAGCAGACTTTCTCTGACTCACACGTTTGGACATGATCAGTCGTATATGAGAAATTACATTCATATTCGTCCTTACACTGTAAACAAATTGTAATCACAACATTTTTTCTTTTGTCAAATCAACTTAAATAATTTATGTGGTTCAGATAACATAATATTTTGAGTTTTTAATGATTAAATCAATCTCCTTCAATGAATTAACTAAATTTTTCAATTTCAATTAACTTAAAATTTTAAGGCAACCAGAGTACTTCATTTTTCAAGTTAAACCAACAATATTTTTCAAGTTTTTTACAGTGTAGAGTCATTAAATTTGCTCCACACATCCAGGGGTGCGTTTCCCGTACAACGACGTAGTTCGGAGCTTCACTACAATAGTACGTTGCATCGTTAGAGAAATCAACTAGCTAGTCACGACTGTTTCCTGAAACCCATAGTCGCAAAGTATCGTTCAACCATGCTGGTTTCGCACATGGTGGAGTAATAACTACTTTTAATGAAACTGTTTGAGATCCAATTAAAGCTAGATTTTTTTAATATAAATTACAGACATGTCATCTGAGGACTATTACTAATTGTTCTCGGTTATTTTGCTTTATTACCAGATAGTGCAGCAGATTAGTAAAAAAATCGTTCACTTTGGTATAAAAGCATGAAATTTGGCACAGATACTCTCTAAGGGCCACTATTTTGGAAAAAGGCGTTGGCCATTCAAAAATTCAATATGGCGGCCAAATTTCAAGATGGCCGCCATTGCCTACGCAAAGTCCCAACTTTTGTCCCCAATCCGCATCTCCTCCCGCAGCTTTTGTCACAGACCAACAAATGAGGCAGTAGAGCACATTCGTACATGCACACTCTTCAAACACGATACTTTAAATGTCTTGACAAACTAAAAGACGTAAATTACATTTGTATGTATTCTAAATAAAAGTCACCGGTTGTACCTACGCTATCTCACGACCAATTCATACGAATTCGTTTGAGTGATTAAAAAGTGGCTAATTCGTAAGAATTCGTACAAAATAAGCAAGCTGACATTCAGTACAACCAACCCGATCTCACGAGAATTCGTACAAATTGTTACGAATTAGCCACCTCGTAAAATTCGTACGAATTCTCGTGAGATTGGGTTGGTTGTACTGAATGTCAGCTTGCTTATTTTGCTCAAGATATGAATTTATCACGTCCAAATGTCTTGCAATATAGAAACTATACCTCTAACCACAGGTCGAGAGCTGTCGTTCAAACCACACAACTTTGCGATACTGTTTGCGAACGTTTGTTGGAACGATGGTTTCGGGAAACACCGACTCTTTGAACTATGATGATAACGAAGGAACTTGCGACCATAGTTGGCAAACGATTTTTGCAGAACCGCCCTGGGAGTGACTGGGGGTTAGAGCACCTCAGACATTTCCTGCCAGTATTTAGATCGAACATGCAACCTTTGGATTAACAGTCTGACTCTCTAACCATTAGGCCACGGCTTCCCACAGTCAAGATCAGTGGTTTGATTTGAAAGATAATATAAAACAGAGTGGACATATGGAAGACATCACAAAATTAATGATTACTGAAACAAAAGAAAAAGATCACACTGTACTTCCACACATATTGTCATTCCACACCCTTCGGAGTACTTCTCTGGAAGATATTAAAATGTAGCTTTCCCCAGTATTAAGAGCAAACAGCCTGTCTTTGTGGCTAAAATCTGCTACCAACACATTTCACAATAACCTCTCACTGGAGTTGTAATAATAGGGAAACTCTTTATCAATATTTTCAGAACAGTGCAGACAAACACAAAAGTGGGTGTGTACAAATGATTGTCTCAAGATCCTACTTAAGGGAAATGCTGACTTGTAACTGAGGGGAGTAAATTCTCAAGTCCCAGAACGTGCCAAACCCTCCAGTAATTCAAACAGATAAAAGTAGAGAACTAAAAAACAAAACAAAAAGCTGTCCTGAACTGGAGTAAAAAAAGGCGTGATCGCGATAGAGAAATCCAGATGTTAATAGATGGCTCTGGTGGTTTTCTGGTGTGTGGTATGAAACTATACAGTGTGGTCCAGGAAAAACACATTTCCTCAGATAAAAAATGAGAATTTGTAATGAAATAAAACTATAGCCCAGTAGCACTAGTCCAAATGCTTTGTGGTTGTCTTGGAAAACATGCAACCAAAAGCTTTGCAGAACAAGGAACCTCCTCCACAGCCTGCAAACAATACAAAATCACTTTTGTGTTAAAGAAATAAGTAAGGGTCAAGCTGGGGTTGCAATGTGACACTAATGCTCCTATCCCATATCCACAATAGAAGCAGAAGTAATCACAGGCGTGAGGCGCACTGCAGATTAACTAAAGCTAAACAGTGTGGGGACCAACATACTATCAGGAACTCAAAGTGAAACTCAATATAAAACTTTTTTTTTTTTTTTACACTACACAAATACATGAAATATGACCACATGAAAGCAAATGCATGTGCAATTCAATTTTTTATATCTGATCCCCTGAAGTGATTTTGACTGATCAATCTTTGCCAAGTAGTTTTTACTTTATCATGCAGTGCTAAAATGACCTTCCAGAGACCAGTAACTCATAACATTGCCTTGAGTAAGTCTACTATGAACATGCACATTTAAGGGTTAGTTCACCCCAAAATGAAAATTCTGCCAGTATATACTCAGCCTCATGTTGTTCCAAACCTCTATGTGTTTATTTGTTCTGCCGAACACAAAGGAAGATATTTGGAAGAATGTTTTAATCAAACCGATCTCATTCCCCATTGACTACCATAGTATGTATTTTTTCCTACAGTCAATGGGGATTGAGATCTGTTTGATTAAAACATTCTTCAAATATCTTCCTTTGAGTTCAGCAGAACAAATAAACACAGGTTTGGAACAACATGAGGGTGAGTAAATACTAACAGAATTTTAATTTTTGCGTGAACTAACCCTTTAGATCCTGGCATAAATTTCAAATGCAATAATTCTATAAATTAAAATGATTAATTAAAACAAAATCATTCATGACATGCACTTAAACTGGGAAAATGAAATATAGAAATTATATAAAAATAGTAATAAAAAAAATAAATTGTTTAAATGGCATGCATAAGCTACACTGAAATTAATTATTGTTGGTTTAACTTAAGTTAACTAAAGTAAGTTACCTGGTTGCCTCATTAAAACTTAAAATTTGAATTAATGCAACAAAGGATTTTTACAGTGTAGAAATCAATACAGTCATTTTATTAAAATTATATATAAAAAATACATGAGATAACATGAGACATGAGAGAAAGTTTGAAATCTATAAAACAACACAGTATATGACAGACTCACCAGAGATGTTGATCCCTCAGCAGCCCATGCAGTAATGAAGGAGTTGAGGAGAGAGAGTGTGAGAGAGAGAGAGAGACTTTCTACTGCCTGGACTTTCTTACAGCTGCCTGAAAAGCAAAAGCAAACCAGCAGCTTCTGTTCAGAGGCAGTGGAGTTCAATGGAGTTGAGACTCTACTCTCCTAGGCTGAGCTGGATTTGAGATACGATTTACTGTGGCTCTTTTTGTGTAGCAAACAAATTTGATCACAAAAACGCAGTTCGCGATGGGAAGGCTCTAATGTGACCCATGACCTCAGCCTTTCTTTGCAATGCTATTTTCTTCTGAGGGCCACTTGTGCGCTCCACAATAACCCGAGTCAGAAGAAGCGGCACATTTCGACAGGGGGAGAATAATGGCATGCCTCGGTCGTAATGTGGAGCCGGTGGGGTACCATGGCAACGGGGACTAGCGTGCCTTTAGGTCAGAAACCCCCCTCCTTCAACCATATCAATAAACAGAAGATGAAGTGAGCGTTTAACGGGACAGTTTATGAATAAAGACTAGAGATTATCTATTGTAGACTGGGAAACGCCAGACAGGCGAGGCCCCTTGGAACTCAGAGAACGAAATTTGAGCAGAAAACACAAGGGCGAGTGGGACAGAGAATAACAGACTGAGCTCCTTGTTTCTCGGGTCCCTGCTGTGGACTATTGGGGCATCATACACTGGAGCAGCAGAGGCCAGAAATAAGACCATGTGATCCTCAGACAGATGTGCAGCCCCGAGCGAACAGCAATAAACTGTCTTTCATTCTGGGAGATCACAGCTGTGTAGGACACACATCATCTCTTTTTCTTCTGTTTGGGCCAGTCTTCAGTGATATGCTAATATAGTTCACTTTACTGAATGCGTCCACTATTTAGTTTACCAGAATAGGCTAAATAATATACTGCCAAGTCTTAATTGGGACGTCTCCAAGCCTCATTATATGCTGCCCCTCGAGACTTTGTTGCCCCGGGGCAAAACACAGCGTAACATGACTGTTAACCAGAGAATAACTAGTCTACTGTCAGACTCAAGAGCTGAAACAGTTTGATGTTAAACATGACAAAACAACAGGCGTATATGTAGCCTAATTTCATTTTTGAACAAACACCCAGAATACATTGGCCTCTGTGATGAATAATAAGCATGTACAAATGGTGCGCGTAGTGCCTCATAGTCATTTATTTAACAATTTTACATAAAAACTTGAAATACATCAAAAACTAAGTCTGATTCAAAGACCAGGATGATTCATTTATATCATTAAATATTAGTGAAGCAGAAACAAACTGAAATTACAGTCTGCTTCACACATTCTGCCATTATATTACGAAAAAATAGGCATAACAGTTGGCATCACACATTTTGAAAGATATAGCATATCACATTGAAAAATAAAATCAGACAAATAATCAGTTTGATTAATAACAGAGTATTTCTCATTGGCTACACTCTTAGAAGAAAAGGTTCTATATATAACCTTAAAAGGTTCTATCAGCGCTACGTATTTGGAACCCCTAAAAGGTTCTATGCAGAACTCCTTTTTAAGGGTTCAATATTAAGAACCCTTTAGGGTTCTTTGTAACCAGGAAAAAGGTTCTATATGGAACATTTTCGGTTCATTCATTTTGTCCTTTCCGAATTAAATATTTCATATTATTGACAAACATTAAGACCCTAAAATCTATTTTTGAATTATCCCAAAATTCAAGATATGGGGGTTAGAATAGAGAATGTATATATTTGTATCATTTTATGTAGTTAATCAATATCCCACGAAGAGTGCCATTTCAGTTTTTCTCCTCCAAAAATCAGCAATGTGATATTAAGTTACTACAACAGTTTAATATACAATAATTGAATTACAACTTTACAACAAAATGTTGCAGAATAATGTATATATTAGAGCCCGAACGATAAAAGATTTTGAAGGCCGATACCGATACAGATATTTGTTGGTTTTAAAATCCGATATTCCGATATATCGGCCGATATATTTTTTTTTTTTTTTCAGATTTCCCTAACATTAGTTGTTTGTAGTTATTTATGAGTTTTAACTTAAATAATATGATAATGCATTTTAAAAAGAAACTTGTTTCTTTTATTGTCACAACAGAACAGAGGAACATCAAAATATATTAAAGTTCTGATAAATAAAATAATAATTAATCCCTACATTGCCTTATAAGCTACCTGCAACCTGGATCAGCAGGATGTGTGGCGCGTTATACACGAATGTTGCCAACAGGGACAGTGTAGAGTGCTCTCTGATGGACAAATTATACAACTCCAACACTCATGACATGGTTGAAGCATGTTTCATCCGTTTTTATTTTATTTTTGAAATATTCATTTATCAGCCATTATAACTGCCGATACCGATAGTTTGGGAAATGCCTAATATCGGCCTGCCGATAATTCGGTCTGGCTCTAGTATATATGAATGAATAATAGCCTATAAAGAACATTTGTGCCAAAAGGGCACATTCTTTCTTGTCATTATAGAACCTTTTTAGCATAAAAGGTTGTTTGGAGTTGAGTAAAGAACACTAATGAACCCTTTTTTCTAAGAGTGTACTGTTTCCATGTGATTGTGTGCCCTTAAAGAAAGGGAGAGTAAACTCATTGCTGTTGTTAACTTTAGTCAAAGTGCTGATTTCTTCTTTGTCCTCTCCTCTCATTAAGATACATGTTGACGTAGGAAGTCAGCAGGTCGTCTATTTTATAGCCCTAATGAACACAGAATTCTGTTATTTTGAGATTCTTTTGAGTCATTTCTTTGACTGGAGTAAGCAACATGTCACTTACCAGGGAAGTTTCACACAGGATTTTGTTCCCTTTGACAAGGTTTCCTACAGTCATGTGGAAGTATGTGCTTCCACTGCACCAGTTTGCAATCTTGTTGTATGGATGCACTGCCAGAATGTCCTTGAACAGAAGAAGAATTCGATTAGTCCAACAAAATGATTCATATTTTAAGCAGACAATGCAACTTCACTTTCAAGCTTACAGTTTTACCACTCATTTGAGGTCTTAAATACTTGTTGGTCATTTGATGATACCTTTGTTTTGGGGTGAATGATAGTGACGCCCTGTTTACTGATGGCAATCCTCACAATGTCAGGGAAATTGGGCTCTGATGTTTGCTGTAATATCAAGCATCATCTTATTCACACTTCTTAAAAGCAATATTAGCAAAATTGTTATTGTGATGCTGGCTGAAATTGCTTACTTTCACATCAAAAAAGGCACAGCCAAATGTAGGCCATTTATAGACAATCTTTAAAAAGCCAATCATTGCCTGATCCACAGACATGCCCGCTTGCTTATTGTACTCAGCAGAAATGTGCTGTTGAGGAATGTTTGTGTACAAGAAACACTTTAGAAACATAATATTACATATCCGGTGCATTCATTCATAAATGCTTAGAAGAGCAGTGTACTGGAACTGACCTTCTTCCATTCATCAGCAGACATGGCTTTAAGCTGGTCATTAGGTACCAGGTCTTTCAGCATCCTAGGAATCATGGGTAACTGAGTTTTATCATTGTCCACTTTCACTCTGAAGAGGAGAGCGGCGAGAGCCACCATTTCTTCTTTGGTACAACGGTGATAACCTCTCAAGTATTTCGGCAACTCCTAAATAGTGTGAGAAAAAGGAAAAAAAAAATCCAAAAATATAATTTAAATAGTAATATAGAGAAATATTAATACAATATAATATTTCCACAGCCATTCCTCCAGTCTTGTGTCACATAATCCTTCAGAAATCCTTCTAATATGCTAATTTGGTGCTCAAGAATAATTGTAATTGTCAATGTTGAAAACTTGCTTAATGTTTGTGGAAACCATTACATTTTTTCAATGTAATGTAACATTATCAATGTAACTTTAAATTTATTTACTGTATCTTTCGATCAATTTAATTGCATCCTTACTGAATAAAAGTGTTTACAAAAATCGCATTGACCCCAAATTTTTAAATGTTTTTTCTACCCAAGTTACAAATATACAGTTCTAACATGGGAATCCATGCACTATCAAGATGACACATATTGCCAGTACCTGTGGGTAATGGAAGATCAGATCTGCCTCCACATCTCTCCCAGGGCTAATGTTGAACCATAGTTTTCTCATAAAGAAAACAGTGTAAGGGACAGTCACTGGACCCCCTGCTGTTTAAAACAGTGTCAGTAATGTCAATACGATTAGAATTCAGTGACTGACTTGTGAATAACTTGTTCTACTTAATCAATGATCCTATTGAAGATCACCTTGATTCGCTCTCTTAGCTCTCTTGGACCAATCAGTAATCTGTCTCAGGCTGTCAAAGAAGTAGTCCGTTTCAGTCAGACTCAGAACCTGACAGAAAGAGAACGGCGGAATAACATACAGAAAAAGCATGTGTGAAAATCGCTGCAGTAAATTAATAAAGTAACATGGGATCATTGACCACTGTAAACAGAGGGGGACATGTGTCTCCCAATAATCAGATTTTTTTTTACAATATGTGTTTTTAAGATTCTGAATACAAGGTTAAAGCCATGGCTGTAGTTATACATCATGGTAGTCTGGGTACAAACCTTATCAGGAGTTTTCACGAAGAGGCTGAAACCATCAGCAGAGGACAACATGAGTTTTTGAGAAACGCTCTGGACCAGGTCTTTTATCTTGGTGTTGGTTGCCACCTCAAAATTCTGTCCAGAAGGCAAAAATAAATAAATAAATAAACAAATAAATAAATAGATAGATAAATGAATAAATAAATACATTCAGAGACACCGGATTGATTCAATGATTGATTTTATGTTTTAACTGTACAAAACATGTTGAACTGTACAAAAAAAGTTTGTGGTGCAAACTACTGGCACAGAAACACACACACACACGCAGACAAAGGCCCACTATTCACTGTCTTATGCCAGATGACAGAACGGTCACTTGCCATTTGGAGCCATGGCTCCATTGCCACTGAAAATGTTACATTTTGTTTATCCACCTTTTTTTAACTTTACGTTTATGACTTTGCGACACCTTAAATGTTGAGATGTTAAGTTTTCGTGATGTATTCCACATGGTTGTCCCCAAAATAATGTTATATAACTGGCTTACATCCATTAGGCTTTTTGAAACTGCAAAACTTAATTGATAGTCCTGAAAACGTCAGTCACAATGTGTTGCAAACAACAAACCAATCAGGAATGTTTTGCACTGTTTGCCCTTGTTTTACAGTAATAGAGTGCTAATGAATTTTTGTAGTTACATTACAGCTACATAATTTCAAGTTAGTTGCAATACTTTCATAATTATTAAATAGCAATTAATTGATATGTACAAATAGTTTACTAGAAAATATATAAATAAATAATAAAAAAATATATAAATAATAAACACACAGACACACATATATATGTAAGGAATAATCCATGGCTAGCTGTGCATTAAATTATTTCAATGCACGACAAAAAATGTGCATTAAATTATTATTTTTTTTTATTATTATTATTGAGTGCCTTCTTGTCTCGTTTGGTTTTAAGTTTGTATTGCAGTTTTATATCTGTGTCTCTTTTATTCCTTGTAAAGCACTTTGGTCAACTTCGGTTGTGTTTTAAATGTGCTCTATAAATAAATGATTGCTTGATTGAAAGAACCGCCAGACGCGAAGTGTATTAAAATCGTTTAATGCACAGCTAGCCATAGATTATCCCGCTTTTACCATGGTCATTTTCCAGCACTGACAACTTAAAGTTTTTAATGTTTGCAATATTTTACAGGGTAAAATTTGGGGTTATTTTCGTCATTTACGGCTCATTTGATAGCCTATAGCATTCTAGCCGCCTTGAATCAGACAAGAGATAAGTACTGTTTAAGATTACATTTGTTTAATTGTATTTTGTGATTAATAGTGATATGTAACCCCCTCGTTGCAGAGAAATATTATGTAGCGATTCAATTGCAAAATAGTATTACTAAAAGTCGCGGCGCAGCACAGACAAGATTATGTGCTCCTGAATGTTTGTGTTTGTGCGCAGCGGGATCTCCACTCTCTGTGTGTGACGGACGTATGTGTGTGTGCTTCGATGAAAACAGTGCATTAATATAGGATGGTGATTCTTTGAACTGACTAGGAAGTACCTTTGCATTATACGGTTTTATTACCTTCCAGCCAATCAGAATCAAGTATTCAGACAGACCGTAGTATAAATAAACATTAATGTATACTATAGGCTAAATATGTTTATGTGTTGTGTTACCTCTTGAGTGTCATTAGGGAACTGAATTTTGTGGAAGATCTGGGTGCTGTTCTGCTGAATTGCATCAACCTCTACCTGGTGAGGTGGAAGTTTTCTGGGCTCCATTCTAGTACAGAAACATTGACAAATGTCATCTTCTACACAGTAAACATATGGTAAACATTTTATATTATCAACAATCCAATTGTCATCATCTGTGACCCAGCTTGTGGACTCATTTCAACTAGGCATACGGCATTGTACCAAATGTCTTTGAACAGTTGCAGTGGCAGATGAAGCCGCTGTAAATTCTGTACTATCCTATTACTTTCCTGGCATTTGCTCCAGTCTGCCAAACATTCTAATAGAAGGAGAGGTGTTGCTGTGCTACAGTGTGCCATTTTCAAACACCAATAATCATATCAATTATCCATTTCAAACATGGAAATACGTCAGGCTTGTTTTCAACATGCTAAACTGCCAGCATATGGTTTACAGTATAGCAGTCCAGTAATATAACACACATGCTGGTTGAGATGAGCTCCAATAGGTTATGGCTCCCAGGTAAGCCAGCCAAAGTTCAAAGAGTAAAAACAATACAAGCATTATGCTCATTGACAGTGACTTAAACATTAGCTTTTAGTGATTCTATAAATGATCTCACATGATATGAAACTTTCAACTTAAAAGTCTGTTTATTCGTTGCATTTCTTCTCGTTCTTCTACCCACAAAGCCATGTGATCTAATTTGTAAAGATAAAAGTTTGGGTCGAAACGAAACGTGGTTAAGCATACGTCATACCTCCGAGCCCCCTGCAGTCTCTGGAGGCAGTCTGTGGCCAATTGCTCTCGTTTGCGTGTCTCAATGAAACGCTGGGCATGTTTTAGCAGAGAGTTACTGGGAGTGAAGAGACCGCAGCACAGCCACAGCAGCTGCCAGCCCTGCTCCACACTGTACCTGATTCACAAACAACACGTGGACAAGTTAACTTACCATTATAATCTACCATTTATTTATTATGAATTAATATAATTGTAATAATAGCATCTAAAATTCCATATATGCATATAAATACATACATGGCATATACTGTATATAAACTGCATTACTATCAAATGTCTAGAAGTGGTTTGCGACTATCCCTATTTTGACATATATCTGAGTTAAAGAGCGTCTCGTAAAAGAAAAATATTTTTTTGATCGAATTGATCAGATTCTTGCTATTCCTGTGATCTCATGTGAGTGACAGCTGGTAAATAAATCATCACAGAAAGGAAGAGATGTTGCTGCAAGAGGGATTTGAATTCATTTGGATTAAAGATTATGAGGGCACATGATGTGCATGGATAACTCATTTAAAATCAATACTACAAAATCCCCCAAAACCCTAGAAATGTCAATTTCAATTTGATTTCATAGTGATTTTTAGATGCATGATTTAAATGAGAATGATGTAAACTATGAATCAGTTCAATGAACCTGATGCTTGTTGATTCTCATACACACCAGACTAATTCTATGCAGGACCAATTTGACTATTTCTTCTTTTTTTCTTTATCAGTTATTCCCCGAAATGCTTATTGCTTGTTTAAATTTATAATGATACACAACATTTTGGCACTTGAAATGGTGTAAATTATGATTGTTTGGTTGTGTGCTGGAAAGGAAATTGATTGGATCTCTTGGAACTTTAATCTCAAGTAATCTAAAGCTTTTGAAGCTTAATGCCATCTGAATCAAATATACCGGCAACAGTTAAGCATAATCAGAAAAGAAGATTAGGTGTGAAAAACAAAAGAACATACAAAACAACTACTGTAATCAAACCTACAGTAATTCTTGAATAATAAATGATCAAGCTAAAAAAAGAAGAAGCTAATTAAAAAACGCTTCACTGACGGATCCAAGTTAAAGTTTGCATAGTTTCCCCTCGCCGTTATAACGGGCGAGTTGACTTTGGTTCAACAAAAATCCCAAAAGGAAAACTGTACAGAACTATTGTGAAATTGTGTCATCATTATACCAAGTTCAAAAGAGCTTATGATTTCAGCAGACATGACCTTTTTAAAGGAATTAATATTTCAATACTTTAAGCAAGTATGTGTTAAATGGATCAAAAGTAACAGTAAAGACTTATGCAAAAGATTTCTAATTCCATTCTGTTCTTTTCTTTCTATCTGAAGTAATGGCTGCTGAAAATTCACCTTAGCCATCACAGAAATAAATCACATTGTTCAATATATTAAAATAGAAAAACAGTTATTTTAAATTGCAAATCTATTTAGCACGATTACTGTTTTTGCTATATTTTTGATTAAATAAATCCAGTGTTGGTGAGAATAAGAGACTTCGTTGAACTTTTAAATGATAGTGTACAGGCATTCAATAGGAAAAATAATTATACTATCAACTTCTGTTTGAGCATGTAATGCTGTTTATTACCGGTTGTTATTGCTGGTCATTTGTTTCATGATCTGGCAGTAGATCTCGTCTCTGAGTTCCTCATTTCTTGTAGGTGGACCGAAGATCTGGTCTGTGAGTTCCAGAGGGCTCTGAATCTGTCTGGTAGGGTAGTCACCCATATACTTCAGAATAGGTGCACACTATATCAGTCAAGGAATCAGCACACACTTCAGGTTGTATCCTACCTGGACAACCAGGTCAGCTGGTAAGTCTTACACATGGATTTAAGTGCTTATACAACTCTACATCAAATTACAACAGTTGTCATGTCATTTGTATATGTATTAGGTAAATGGTAAGGTGTTAACTACTACTGTGGCAATAAGTAAGGTTCATTTTAATAATAATAAGTAGAATATTTGTGGTTAAGGATATCAGTGAAGGCCTGGCAGGCCTGTGGGCTTAAATCAGGGTTGCCCACCAGTCTCTTCAGCAGGGGCTGTCTGATGGGTTCCCTGGAGTTTGCCCACAGCCTCTCAGGTGCTGCATTCTTGGAGATCACTTGTTTGTTCACATCTTTGATGGGCTGCCTGTGACAATGACAGAAACAACACAGTGTTTGCTTCTGAAACACTTCAGAATGTAATGTAATATTGTGGTCAAAGAGTTGCTGCAAGTACCTGAAATATTCAACGGAGAACTCTTTGAGAGTTGAAGGAGCCACTCTTTCAGTGATGGTTCCTTTTGAACTGTTGTCTATGATGGTCTTTCTCTGATCTGGGGACAAGCTGATCAGGCTCTAAAAAAAGTCAGTATGAGAGGAGCTTTTAGAAATATTTTATTAGATATTATATTAGAAATGAAAGCCAACAAGACCAAGACATATTTCATTAGCCAGATCTAAAGTACTTTTCAACTCAAAAGGAAAGCATGAAAAAAATATAGCTGCGAGTAGCAATTATCAGGGTTCAAGCGGATAAAGGCCTTTAAGCACGTGCGGAAAATATATGATGTTTTATTTAGCAAGCCTGTTATCATCTCAATCATGGAAATGACCGTTTACAGCCAATACAGGAAATTTACTGTAGGAAATATATGCATTTAAAACTTTTAACAGTTAAAGGAGAACTCTGGCGCAAAATGAACCTTTGGTCTAATAAAACATCGGTACCAAGTCAACCGTTCTCTGAGATTTGATTTCATGATAATCGAATGTAAAGAGTTTTATCTCTAAAAACTGTTTAGCGTATAATGCTAGTAATGGGGGCATTTACTAAGTAAAAAGAAATCACTAGTTTATACCACTAACAAGTCTCAAAATAGCCCCACACTAACACAGTAACATAATGAGGGTCCATACATGCAAAACGAAACATTGAGAACTTTGTAAGTGTACAGACCGTTTAATAAGAAGATACGTTATAAAGACAGTTCACTTTGTGTATACAGACAGGAGCCATCTTGGAAAACAGTCACGACAAGTCAAAACACGAACGTCGTGCTGAGTGATCTGAACTGTATGAAGTTCAACGAACTTCTGAACTGTATGAACGGCGTTTGGGGATCGACCTATCGAGACTATTTCCTAAGATGGTTCCTGCTGTGTATATATGAAGTGAACTGTCTTTATAACGTATCTTCTTATTAAACGGTCTGTACACTTACAAAGTTCTCAATGCTTCGTTTTGCATGTATGGACCCTCATTATGTTACTGTGTTAGTGTGGGGCTATTTTGAGACTTGTTAGTGGTATAAACTAGTGATTTCTTTTTACTTAGTAAATGCCCCCATTACTAGCATTATACGCTAAACAGTTTTTAGAGATAAAACTCTTTACAGTCGATTATCATGAAATCAAATCTCAGAGAACGGTTGATTAGGTACCGATGTTTTATTAGACCAAAGGTTCATTTTGCGCCGGAGTTCTCCTTTAACTGTAGTTCAATGGCTGATGGCAGACATGTTTTTTTGAGATATGTCAATGTACGTATAGACAATCATGTCAGCTCGGACAAAGACACGGCTTGCTAATGTCAATAGGACTAGCGGTGAAGTAGTTATAGCCGTTTATATATCTTTTTTACATATTAGCACCACCAAGTGGCCAGTTGCCACATTCTTTTCAAAGCGACCACAGAATGAGCTCTTACAAAGGTACGCTGAGTATGGTGAAAATTTCTATTTTCTTTCACAAGTTATAGCCATTTTAGTAAAAGTGGCTCCTCGCACTTTGAACGTTTAGGCGGCCCTTAGTGAACAATAATTTTCACTTTTCAAAAAAAAAAAGAAGATCTTGCTGCACTGGTTTGGTTCCGATCGGGCCAAAAACCTAGGGCTAGTTCGAAAAGTAGTTTTTAGTCCAAAATACCCCAAATTTCATAGAACAACGAGCAAATCTGGGGCATGCATTTTGCCCGCTTTGATCCAAGGATTCTAATGATATAAGACACTTGAGCCTGTCAGTTTAGGAGTTATGAGCCGCTCCATACTTTTGACCGCTGTAGCGGTCCCGTCAGGCCGATAGGGGCGAACATTGGTAACGTTGTAAAAGGTGTGTGTACGACAAACCTTCAAAGTTTCAAGTCTCTACGACTTCCGGTTTGGTCTGCCTGATCACTTTTAGGGAAAAATGCTGATCCTTGGAAAATGTAACTATTACAATAGGGTTTCAGTGCTTTGCGTTTGAACCCTATATATATTCAAGCTCTTACCAGGACTTCATTGGTTGGCTTTGTAAGAGTTGGAAGAATCAAGACAGCATCCGTAGGGACTGCACCGATTTCTCCCGTCCGCTCATTCTTACCCTTCAACCAGCCACGGGCAGCAGAGAACTCATCATCCTGAATGAGGTAGATGAGCTCTGCCTTTTTAAAGCTGAGAAATGTTCGATCATCTTGAAAAAAAGCCAAAGGACTTTCCATTAGACAACAACCAAGTCAAACAATAGATCATGATAAAATATATATATATATAAATATATTTATAAAGATATATCTACTGAAATGTATGCAACTTATTGTCTCTTCTGACCTTGTCTGTTAACCTCCTGTAGGGCCACTGCAAATTGTGAACGTTGTATGAGGCCTGCCAGAAACATGGCTACCAGATCAGAGATGTCGACGGCCTGAATTGCATTCAGAGTGAAGTCTCCTTTCAAAGTCAGCAAACACACACACTTCCTTTCTCTGGAGGCGATGAGGCAGGTGGAATTCATGGAATTTACAAAGGAAAGTATCACTCATATTTATTTCACTTAAAAATATTATATTTTAATATTGTAAATGGCAGCATTATACTGTTATGTGGACGGACGGAGAACCCAGGCGCAGACAGCAGATGATGTTCAAAGGATTTAATAATGACAAAAACAGGGAAATAAAACCCACGAGGGGGCAAAACAAGGCAGGGTAGAACACACCAGACTAAGACTAGAAACTAAGACAGGAACAACTACGACATGAACAGACTCTTCTCAAATAACAGATTACTCAATGTAGAACTCACAGCTTGAAACACACAACGTCAAACAATGAACCGACACAGGACAGCAAACACAAGGGGATTAAATAGGGAACACTAATGACAAGGACAGGTGAAACTGACTAGACAATGAAGCACAAGACGAGGATAACAAGGGGGCGGGGTAACCTAACGAGACAACACAAGCACACGGCCCAAACAGGCCATGCGCTTGCACACAAAACATGGGTCTGTCACGATCCTGCCAACAAAACTAGAAAAATTCACAGACATGATGGCAGAATCATGACATATACAACAAGCCAATCAAACATGAACTAGTGTCAAACCCACCTAATATTGTTGACCCCAGTGAGCTCTGGGTAAGACAGCACCAGAAGATTCTTTTCTCGCTCATCTAGACATGTTATTCCCGTTGAATTTATGGCAAGGATGAACTTTTTCTTCGGTAGAGGAGGACCTGTACATTGAAATGACACAGATCTAATCTTATTCATCAAATTATATAAAAGCTGTTCTTGTGCATTAGTTGTGGGAATTATTTTATTTGCAATGTACAGTACATTGCCGTTCAAAAGTTTGAGGTTGCAAGCTTTTATAGGGGTTTTTTGAATCAAAAATACCGAACAGTAATATTATGAATTTACCACAATTTAAGATTACATTTAGACTTGAAAATATTGTAAAATATTATGTATTTTTGTGATGTCAAGGCTGAATTTTCAGCATCATTACTCCAGTCTTCAGTGTCACATAATCATTCAGAAATCATGCTGATTTGATGTTCAAGAAACTTTTCTTTTTACATCATTATCAATGTTTAAAACAGTTGTGCTGCTTAATATTTTTGTGGATACTGTGATACATTTTTCAAGTTTGATGAGAAAATGAGAAAAAAAACAGTATTTATTTGAAACAAATCGTTTTGTAACATTTATTTATAAATGTCAATTTTGATAGCTAAAAGTATAGCGATAGATGCAATTTACACTAAGTGAAATTTTCTTGCACATTGTAAATAATTGTTAGATGTAATTTATACTTAGTGCAAATTGCGGCAGATCCTATTTTCAAATCAGTGTATTGTAGTATATTATAAAACAGTATGCAATAATAACTTTTTCAGTGCATATGATTATATTTATTAAAATCATTAATGGATTTCTCCTTGTTAGGACATTACTTGTACTTGACATTACCTCTCCAACACCTACTACTAACCCTACTACCCACTGAACACTTTATTCCACCATTAAGTAATTTGTATTTAAAACAAAAGCTACTCTGACTCTGAGCTGATATGCAATGGGAAAAGAATGTGTTTGATAAAAAGCAAGTCCTAAAGCAAATACCTAACGCCACTGCCTTAGTCTCCACACCACTGATTAATTCATTTGTAATTTTGTCTGGATCAATCGGATAATGGTGGGCGGAGTTAGTGTAAATAGCCTCTGCCAACAAGGCGGGCTATTTGCAGTTGGTGTAAATAAACTGATTAATTTATTTGAAAAAACAAAACAAAAAAATCTTACTAACCCCAAACTTTTGAAAGCTAGTATTTGTAATACTGATCTTAGCATGCAATGCATACCAGATAACTTGACAACTTCAAAAAACTTGGAAAAGTACATGGGCCACTTTTGACGAGCATAGTCAACCACCTCTGCTTTCACTTTATCAGACTTGGTCCGAGAGTTTATGAATGGACCCTAGTAGAAAGAGACAAATGCTTGTGACAAACTAGTGGAAAGCATCTTTTTATTATTATTTTAACATAAGCAGCATGAGAAATATCTCTACTTGCGCATGTGCTGTGTTGACCATCTGGATCCACTTGTCTTCTGACTTGGCCTCCAGTATTTTGGAGTAAATACACTCCTCGACTACAGTCTTAGTTTTCTCCATACTGACGTCTGATCCAAACTGCACATAGAAGTGCTTTGCTGCAATTGCAACATAGTCTTCCTCCTGATAGAAAAGTAAAATACCATGGAATGAATAACACAAGGGGGCCAACCATGTTGAGATCATACCATCAGCAAAAAAAAAAAAAAATACTCATTGTATTCCAATAATCCACTTTCAAAAAGTTTAAAAGACACTTGATATTTAGAAATATTATCACAGACACTATTGGATGAGAACAAAACAATTGAGCTGGATAATGATAAGAGAGAATTTGATGAACTGCCATATTATTGAACTAAAGTGAACAACACTGAACTGACTTGAGATGAAAAATGACACTATTATCTTCTGTTGAGCTTAGTTGAACCGAATTCGTTTCATAACAAACGAGCTTTGCAACATTCACACTGTTATTGAACTAAACTGAATCAACATTGAACTAAATTGAGCTGAATAATGACACTGTGGTCTTTTTAGAGCTGTTTTACAGCTGAAATTGTTTTCGTTTCATAACTGAAATACTTCGAAATATTAATACTGTTTATTACTGCGATAACTGCTGATTTTAAATAATCTGTACTGTATAAAGTTCTTTATAAATAAATGTGACTTGATTTGACTTGCTCCCACTGGAATAAGTAATCATGGCTGACAGCAAATAAAACAATTTAACAATTTCATTGGTAACGGAAACAATTGCATTTGCTTGATGCTCCACATTCACCACCCTAAGTGACAGTAAATCAGCTGAGATGGCTAAGACAGCTACCATTTTAGCCAGCACAACGTAATAAAATCACAAAATGTATCTTTAGAAATTGTGAGATAATTGCCCAAAAATTTGTAAATTTGTCTAAAGTATATTTTGGTAACACTTTACAATACGTGTGCACTAATAAGCATTAGTTCATGCTTAACTAATGCATAGATAATAATGAATTAATGTGTAACTAACGATTATTTAAGCTATTCATTAATGATTTCCACATTAGGAGCTATTTAAGAGTCTGTAAGGTTAATGTATTAGTTCATACAAGAATTGTTATTAATTAAATATGTAATTGTGGATTAATTCGATAATAACTCATTTTTTTAACTAATAGTGTTAAATAATATGTTAATTACCCGAATGAGCCAAAGCCTTGTATTTCAACTTCCAGATAATATGACAGGTACACTAATATGCATTAATACATGATTAATTACTTCATTGTTAGTGCAAATTCATGTGCAAATTACTGCAATTACTAAATGAGTAGTTAATAATGATGTGCCCAAACAAGTAAAGTCATAACATAATGATACCTTTGCAAATCATTAGCTAATGATTAATTAAAGCAGACATCTGGAAGTTGAAGTGCATAGCTTTGACTAATTGTGGTAATTAACACATTAATTTACACTATTAATTAATAAAATATGTTATTAAGGAATTAATACACAATGACACATTGAATTAATAGCAATTCATGTATTAATTAATCTATTAATCATATAGACTCTTTATTAGTTGCTGATGCAGTAATCATTAATTAATATTTTAGTTCTTCATGAGTTACACATTAACTCATGATTATCTGTGCATTAGTTAAAGATGAATTAATGCATATTAGTGTACCCGTATTGTAAAGTGTTACCTATTTTTTCAATAAATTAAAAATATAGTCCAACATAACTGTCCTGTTTAATGCATTAAAACAATAAAATCATAACTAATACAAAAAATGATCAAGCGCACCTTTTCACACTGGTACTCTCCATATTTCATGCCTCTGATGACCTGTCTGTAAATAAGGTCTGTGCTAACGTTATCCTGGCTGCAGTCATGCCAAGGTGTGAAGATCTCTTTACGGAAGTAGAGACGCCAGGGGGCGTGTTGCTCCTGCCCACCTTTCCTCTTCACTTCCTGCTCACACTGAGAGATGGCATCCATCACATGCTCACGACTACTACCTAGAGACCACACCTAGAAATAAAGAGCACCAAACCTTGCTTAAATTATAATCATGCTGGGTAACCATGAACAAAATATGACTTAAACTCTTAATTCAGTCTGAGGGCTTCATACCTTGTCATATAAAGCCATATACAGCGAGAAGCCAAATGTGTCCTGAAGTTTGACCTTCTGTGAGAGCATTTGGCAGACCTCTTTAGATGTGGATGCAGAATCCACAGGCATACTGATAGTTCTGCCATCCATCAAAGTCACTGAGATGGCCATGGGTTTCTTGGACTTGGTGGCCTGTGATTGAACAGAGAGAGCTTAAATAGTAGTGTCAACACATATATAAAGAGTAGACATATATTACATAATGGACCACAGGAGAATAAAGACCTAAGTGGTTTTCAAACACACAGCACCGGAAGCTATTATTTTTTTAATGAGCCGCTCATCGTCACACGCACAAACATTATATATGTGTATATAAATACGAACGTCCAAAGTCCTCGTCCGTACTCCAAACAATTTTGATCTTAAGACCTCTTTTTAGGGTTAGGATACTCTCTGAATTCCTTTTTTCTTTACTAGGATTTTTTTTTCTTTAATTTTAAGAGTAAACGCCCACATTTCTACAAAGTTTCTTAGAGTTTTGTCACTAGGAGCTAATACGGGCCAAGCATTTTGATGCCAAGGACCTCTAATTATTATAAACTTTCTAAAATTTTCATCAATAAAATCTCATTTCCAATATTATAAAAACAACAAAATACATTTTTTCCCAATAAATTAAATATATGGCTGTTATCTTGTCACTGTTCTAAAGCAAATATTGTCTGGAAAATAGTATACGTTTTATTAAGACAACTTTTACAAAAACTCTCTAGGGTTGTCAGCACACCAAAATCATCACAATTATTTTATGATATCTGACCAGTTTTATGGAAAGCAGAATGAAAGTCCTAGAAAAATAAATTGTGTCTCTCGTTTCTTTTTCTTTTTTTTTTTAACTCCTAAACATGCATTTGGACCCTGGGTTGAAAATGCCTTCTGTAGTCCAGCATGATGAAGAATTATATATTTATGTGACATCATTAGTCTCTACCCATATCTGTAAAAAAAATGTATGCACTTCATCAACTCATGCATGCACTGCTGCAATCTATATAGCAGCAAGAAACGGGTCCCTTTTCCATTTTCAAAATGGCGCAGTCCAAAAATCCCTTTTTGTGTGAACGAGGCATAAATGTCTTCACCTGGAGCTCCAGCCAGCTGGGAGGCTCTCCACGCACTCCGTTGGCAACAGTACGCCTCAGTCGCTCAGTGCAGTAAGGTGCGTATCCCACGGGACCAAAGCGAAGAAAACTTTGCAGGTACTGTGAGGACGAGAACAGATGAGACAAGTTCAACACAACTGAATACATTTAGAACTACTTATTTGAAACGTATTACCCCCCATGAAGCAAGAGTTTATGGTAACACTTTACTTACAAGGGGTGTGCATAAGACTGACATGACATATGTTTTTTTGAGTATGAAGGAAGTTTTATGCATGTTTGTGACAACTGTCATATTTTTAATGCAAAACATGACATTGTTTGAGATGTCTTTGTTACGACACCTTGACATAAACCAATACATCTTAACCTGTCAGTGTGTCTTTGTCATGACGACTGTGTTGTCTTAGACGACATTATTAAGGCAACACATAGCAGATTAATTATCAAACTTAAGAAACCACCAAGCTTTATTGGTTAACATTATATTAACTGTCATGTGGTTGGTTTTGAAATTGGCTGTCATGAGGCCGTCATAACATTTCAATGACAAATTCAACTAGTAACACTAGTTGAGGTCAAGAAAAATATTCATGACACAGTTATAATGGCCTCATGACCAGTGTTGGGTGTAACAAATTACTAAGTAAATTACAGAATTTAATTGCTTTTCCCTTGAAAATGTAAAGTAAGGTATTACTCTTAATTTATCTGTAATTTAATTACAGTTACTTCTGATGTAATTGAGGTAAATACTGTGTATAGATCAATCCGATCTCACAGCGATTCGTATGCATTTTATGAGGTGTCTAAATATTACGACCAAACTCGTACAAATTCGTATGAATTATTGTAAAATATGTATGAAAAAAGTGTGAAATGTCATGAGATCAGACATAAAACAATAGTGGGTTTAACATCAAAACGTATGGTCTGATGCTAAAATGTATGTTTTTATAATGTAACCTTCTCCACCTTGGTCAGTTTAAGGATAATTCGTGCAATTTTATAGTATTTATTTGAAAGAATTAAAACAGATTCATGTCTATCCTTGTTCAGCTGGTTGAGATTGATATGGGAATTTGAAAGTAATTATTAATCAAAAGTAATTAAATACTTTTTAGAGAGAGTGATTAGTACAGTAATCTAATTACACTGTTGAAGAGGTAATTAGTAACTAGTAATTAATTACTTTTTTAGAGTAACTAACCCAACACTGCTCATGACAGTCAATGTCAAAGCCAACCACATGACAGTTTAACTTAATTTTAATTTTAAGACACTGACAGGTTATGATGTTATGGTTTATGTCAAGATGTCATAACAAAGACAATCAAAAAACAATGTCATATTTGCATTCAAAATGTCATTATTGAGCCAAAGACACTTAATGACAGTTGTCATAAACATGCATAAACCCTACTTCACATATATCATGTCATGGTTATGAAGGTGTCATGTCAGTCTTGTGCACACCCCTTCAAGTAAAGTGTTACCAAGTTTATTTAAGAAGAATATACTTCATTCACCTTAATGAATTGCTCAGTAGGAGGGAAGATGCCCAAACAGATGGACAAGAGGATCCAGCCACGGAAGAAACTACCGCGGTTTGAGTTCTCCTGGAGCTGCTTGCAGATCTGGCAGTAGATTTCATCCCTAACAATGCAAGATTCTAAGAGCTTAGAAGCAGAAACATTTGACCACTAAGCAATAGATTACGGATTTGAATAATGTTAATTAACAACCTGAGGTCACGTCTGACAATGGCATATCCAACAATGATGTGCAACTTTTCAAGAGATGTCATTGGCCGGTCCAGGGTAAGTCCGTCTCCGTTGATTTCATCTTCTTCGCTAATAGTTTGCACAGTGGGTTGTTTGACAACTTCAGAGCCATCTTCAGCCTTAAAATGAAGAGTTAGTGAGATTATACATTCAAAGTGTCACATTTATCTATTAGTTGAATACAAGAGAATGGTTTGTGCAGGAATACACAAGCTTTAAATATTTGAAGTAATGACAAACTGTGTCTGTGATAAAGAAAATAATCTTCAGAAAATCTTTCTAAAAACTTTTAATGATAAACATTTTCAAGGTAAAAGCATTTCTTACAATAATCAAGACTTATAAATGTATTACTTGTTATGTGCGTGTGGGGGGGATATCACACCACATGACATTTTACAACCTGAACTAACCTTGTCTTGTCATAAACAGGTCAAGATATCTGAAACTTTACAAACCCTAATGACATTACCAAAAAGTCTAAATTATTTTTTAATATATTTGTTGTCTATTTAATCAATCAACAAAAATGGATGAGTGCCACATCACATTGACCAATTTGCAACATTTATGCCTCTCACCTCTTCTGCTATAACAGACGGTTTTCTAGTGGATCTTCTGTTTGGTGGCAGAGGCTCAGTAGTTGTGGAGATCTTTCTGTTTCGGGACATTATATCAGTGAAAGTTGAGGTCTTTCTGTTTTTAGGACCCTGCTCTGGCATGGCAGATAGTCTACGGCCTGGAACACCCTCGTCTTGAACAGATTTTCTGTTTCGGGACAGTATGTCTGTGAAAGTTGAAGATTTCCTGCTGCGGGAAGCCTCTTCTGGACCTGTAGTGACGTTCCTGTTCTGAGCGTTTCTTGTATTTCTCATTCTCTGAAATTAAAAAGAAAAGGGAAATATGTTGACAGGTGTCCAGAATCAATGAGTGTTCTTATTATTGAAAAATAAACCTGCTTTTGTGCAGCCAGCTGGTCAGACCCGCTGTTTTTGTCAGCAGTGAAATATGTGACGTAATGTTTCCTCACCTGGTCCAGGCCCACCATATGGCTGAGGCGTCTATCCTGTCTGGAGGCCACATCCTGCTGCACGGAGCGATCAGCAAAGGCTGGTCCACCTCTCGAGATCCCCTGAGCCTTTGGCTCGGGAAGATCACCCATAAATCTCAAGATCATCCACCAAACTGTTAGTGAAGCCTGTGGAGAAGAAGAGAAGGTCAGTAGTAAGCTTTACATTTTTTTATTGTGACTCGTCAGCGGAACAAGATCTGTGCCGTGCTGCGGATAAATGACACAACATAAACCAGTCAAAAGTGACTTTACCAGGACGTCATTTTCGTCCTCATGGTAGAGCAGAGGCTGACGTATTCTCTGCCGAATATGTGTGGGTGTGGCGGCACCCTGGAAGGACATGGAAGCAAACTTGGAGAAGGAGTACTCATCCAAATCATCGTAGTCTTCCTCTGGAATCTCCATCATTGGAGCATCATCCAGATCCACCTCCTCAAGCACAGTCCGCTTTCCCTCCAAGTCCTAAACACACACACACACACACACACATGTTGATACTTCTATCATTATGAGGGCATTCCATAGACATAATGGTTTTTGTACTGAGCTAATGACATTTTATACCCCCTAAACTTCCCTTATTTACATTTTTAATAAAAAAATTGTTGGTAACACTTTACAATACGGGTGCACTAATATGCATGAGTTAATGTATAACTCACAAAGAACTAAAATATTAATTAATGATTACTGCATCAGCAACTAATAAAGAGTGATTAATAGATTAAGTAATACATGAATTGCTATTAATTCAATGTGTCATTGTGTATTAATTCCTTAATAACATATTTTATTAAATAATAGTGTAAATTAATGTGTTAATTACCACAATTAATCAAAGCTATGCACTTAAGCTTCCAGTTGTCTGCTTTAATTAATCATTAGCTAAAGATATGCAAAGGTATCATTATGTTATGACTTTACTTGTTGGGGTACATCATTATTAACTAGTCATTTAGTAATTGTAGTAATTTGCACATGAATTTGCACTAACAATGAAGTAATTAATCATGTATTAATGCATATTAGTGTACCTGTCATATTATCTGGAAGTTGAAATACAAGGCTTTGGCTCATTCTGGTAATTAACATATTAATTAACACTATTAGTTAAAAAAATGAGTTATACTGGAATTAATCCACAAGAACATATCTAATTAATAACAATCAATGTATTAACTAATACACGAACCCTACAGGCTCTTAATTAGTTCCTAATGTGGTAATCATTAATGAATAGCTTAGATAATCATTAGTTACACATGAATTCAGTATTATATGTGCATTAGTTAAGCATGAATTAATGCTTATTAGTGCACACGTATTTTAAAGTGTTACCAAATTGTTTAGTATGTTCTTAGAGGGTTTACAACCAGTATCTCATTGATCATGTTGATAATTTCGACACCTTACAAAAAGTTACAGTAGGTTAAAAGTTTATAGTGTTAATATCATGCTTCTTTGAGAAGTTTGATTTCTCACCTCAAAGCCCGCAGGCGCCTGGCCCTCCTGTCCGCCAACCATGCTAGGTAAGAAGCCAAAGATATCATCCACGAGTTCCTGGTCAGTGATGGATTCATACTGTTCAGCTGCCTCTCTTTCTCTTTTCTGCTGCAGAACTTCTTCAAGCCTCCTCTGTCTTTCTAGAGCAGCAAGTTCTTCTGCCCTGCGTTCCTGAAGTGAGAGGAAAGCCTGCAAACAACAGGGAAAGAGGTAGATGATGACATGTAGCTTGAGATGTTAAGCAATCTGTGATCTAAACATAGTTTCTTACATCTCTCTTCTTCTTCTTGACAGCTTTTCTGGCTAGAGTTCCTCTGGTGTAAGCCTGCAGGAGGATCACCGCCTCTCTCTTTCGTTTCCACTCCCTCCTCGCCAGATATCCACGAGTCTGACTCTGAAGCAGAAGAGTTGCCTGTCGCTTCTGTTTATACTGCCAGGCCATCTGACGAGAGCGCACTTGGGCCCGCAGACGGGCAAAACCCAACTGGACCTACAGAAAGACAAGTGAAACTCTACAAACATGTACAAGCAAAGACGATCATCTTGTTAATCTGCTGTTAAAGGACAACTCACCACTCTGTAAACTTTTCTGACTTTGTGTCCACGCCAGGTTTTCTGTATGGTCAAAGCTGCTCCTCTCTTTCTCAGGAACGCTTTCCTGCAAGAAAGTAAATATGGCGAGTGGTAAACCAGTGTAAAAAATAAATAAATAAATCTCTACAGACATAGGAGATTATTTGCAGTCATCTACCTGTATTTGTAACCTCTCAGGACTTTCTGAATAATAAGCGCCTTTTCATTCAGAGCCTTGTCTCGTGCCAGTTCCAAAACAGTATCATGGAAATCCTGATGCAAAATAAGCACTGTATTAGAATTCATCTATTTTAGAAATGCTGTACTTGTAAAATTCACCTCAGTACCTTGAGAAACACTTTAGTCTTGCCGATCTTCCAGTCATCTTCAGTCAGAACGTTCTCACAGATGCTTTCAGAGCATTTCTTGGCACTCTCCTTTAATATTACAGTTAATATTATTTAGTTAACATTAATATTTGAATATATATATATATTTGATATAATGCAAATATATATATATATATATATATACTTTTTTGTTTTGTTCATCTAAAATGCATCTAAAATTCCCATCTAAAAATTCTTGAATCAAGATCAATTTGCTTGAGAAGCAACAAAGCATTTTATTTTGGCTTATTATTTTAAGAATGAATATTTAATACAAAAGTATTTTGTCTTTTGGCAAAAAAAACATTGGCACACTTTTAAACATGCTCCAAGAAATTAGGGTGAGTAATTAATGCTATAATTTCAATTTTTGGGTGAACTAACCTTTGCAAAAATACTTATTTTGAAACACCACATAAAATACCCTTAAAGGGTTAGTTCACCCAAAAATGAAAATTTTTGAAATTTTAAAATTACAATTTTTTTTACTGGTCAAGTTTCAATCCCTTAGGCAGCCTATGTAGCAGTGATCCACCTCTCAAATTTAATCAAAAATATCTTCATTTGTGTTCCAAAGACGAACGAAGGTCTTACGGGGATGGTACAGCATGGGGGCGAGTAATTAATGACTTAATTTTCATTTTTGGGTGAACTAACCCTTTAATAGTGGAAGGAGATCCCAGAAATGAGCCCTGAACCTAGCAAATAACAAAAACATTGCCTCTAGTAATTGCCTCTCTGCCCTTTAAATATTAGTGTTTGTTGACATCAGGTTGTCTGACATGTCTCTGTGGGGGCAGGGTTTGGTGGGCCACTCATATGGCTGGTTTAATTCAGGGGCAAACTATGTTAAATTTAGCAAAATGGCTAAAATCACTTACAAAACCTTCAAAAACTGTGCCAATTACTGTTACAGAAGCAACTGCAACACTGAATCATGTCGTACAACACAAAATCAACATAATCTTCACAATTTAAAGAATCTCTCACAGTTTTGGGGTCACAAACACTGGATCTAAGCAGCACACGGTAGCGCTCCAGAAACTCATCAAATGTGTGGCGGATGGGAAAGCCGGCCTTCCTGATGCGGATAGTCTCCATCATCCCAGAGTAACGAAGTTGACGGATACAAAGTTCCCTGTCAAAGAGCTGAAATAATGGAAATAATAAAATAATGAAAATGTGGGTCAGTTCATGTACATTGAGAGAGGATGAAGAAATGGATGAACAACCTACCATAGGCCTCTTGTAGTCATTGGGTTTAATACAGCGAATGAAGAATGGCTGACACCCAGTTAGAGCCTTCATTAAAGAGTCAAGCGACTGCCGAAACTGACCACTTAATGTAGGCACTCGCTTCTTTGAGTCTGTTGTTTGCTAAATATGTTGAAAACAAGAGGGAAGGCACATGAAAATCATTTTATCACCTTTTATCATTGTAGAAGAGTGACTTTGAAGTAAAATGCTCAATGATTACATATAGGTGTGGTGTTTTTAGGGTGTCACAAACTTTAGTCTATGTACTGTTTCTGACAGTGCACAGCGGATGTGTATGGCCTTTATAGCCTTTAGCTGGTGTTAACTTACCCGCAGTGAGTTTTTTGGGGTGACAATAGTGTGGTTGGTGGTAGTTTTCGCCTCTGTGGTGCTGAGCTCACTGTGGAATATCTGTTTGAGGAGCTTATTGGATGATGTTTGCATCAACTGGATGACATCACTACTCAGTGCATCTCTGTTCTTCTCAAGGAAACCTATATTCACAGTAAATTTCATATTTTTTTTCCATTTTTAGATCCTTTAAAAGCCAAACACACTAATGGGAAAGTACTTTGTGAGGAAGTTTGATGTATTACCTTTGGAGTCATAGTAGACAACTCCAGCAAAATGGCGGATTCCAAACTGTGTGTCGTGATTATTTTTTGGGGACATGTAGATATCACCCTTCCCATGAACTGTATTCATCTTGTTGAGCATGGTAGCATCAGTGCCCTGGGAAAAAATATAACTGTTCATAACTGTGTACATATAACCACTCCACTACAGATTGTGATTACGGATGTGGTTTTGAGATAACAATACATACACATAGATAAAAAATAATCAAAGGAAAGCCAATGTTGTAAATAAAAGCAAAAATATTTTATAACCTTAGGGAAGTGACTTTCTTCATCAATAAGAGCGAGGATGTTGAGAGGCTTTATGGCGAGCACATCAAGCGTGTACTGGTTGTCATTAAAATCAATGTTCTTCCAGACTATGTCTTCACGAGCATATTCCTGTTGTTCAAGCTTGAAGATGTGCTTCACAAAGAACTGCTGAAGCTGCTCGTTGGCATAATTGATGCAGAGCTGTTCAAAGCTGAAGGAATCACAGACAGAATTAAGACAGTTTACATAAAAATAAAAATTTGTGATCATTTACTCACCCTCATGTTGTTCCAAAACCTGTAAGACTTCCTTTCGTTTTTCAATGGAACACAAAAGAGGAATTTCTGAAGAATATCCTGGTCGCTCTTTTCCATATAGTGAAAATGAATATAAAAGCATTATAAAAGTGGCCTCTTGTGCTACATTATTTATAGAAATTTGCCTTTCAATAGAGCCCTAAAATCAATTATAGTGGCTCTGGTTGAGCGTCAATAGCAATAGGAGTTCTCAGTAAACAACAATTTATATGTCAGTCTATTCATCACAGAACTATCATATGGCTTCAGAAAACTTGGCCTATAGCACATACGTTGTGTGGACTGCTTATATATATATATATATATATATATATATATATATATATATACAGTATATATATATATAGTATAGATGTTTGTGTTTTGGTCTCCATTCATTTTAATTAAAAGGGTAAGAGTGGCCAGGATATTCCTCAAAAAAATCATCTTTTGTGTTCCAGAGAAGACAGAAAGCCATACGGTTTTGTAATAACATGAGAAACCTCATGTATTTACATTACAACATATTTATATTACAAACCTGTTGTTTGTGAAGTTTTCGAAGCCGAAAATGTCCAACAAACCAATAGAAAGTCGGAGGTGTTTGGGGTCATCGGGAGGTGGTTTGAAAATGGCACTGTTGATTTTCGACACAATCCACACAAACAATCTTCCATAGATGGCCTGCATAGAGATAGAAGATGACAGCTCTATATTGGAGTATATTAGACATCAAACAATGAAGCCTACGCATTTGGGAGGGGGCAAGCCCAAAATGGCTAAACACTAGGCTTTTAATTGTCTACTTAACCAATAATTATTGGTCAGGAAATTAGCAAAATTTAAGCAAATTCACTACTTAAAAGTACATTGCTGTTTTAGTAAAACAAAATTAAGTTTTTGGCCGAATATGGTAAGTTCTGTGTGGAATGATGAATCACAATGAAATATGAGTTGCATGGTAAAGCTCCAGAGTAATGTCTCTAAAATCTGCTGGGAAATATAATAATAAATGGATCTTTACCACAGTGAATTTTTGAATGAGACAATGCTCCTACCCAAATTGCGAAGACAACCAAGGCTCATGTTTTGGCCAAGTCAGAGTCCAGATTTGAACCCTATAGTGACATTAAATGAAAACGAACTAGGAGACATTTTTCAATTACTCTGAACTGTTTGGAGCCATTAACCGTTTTTGCTTAAGATCATTAAATTTACCACTTAATATTTTACCATTTTTGGCTTGGCCCATTTTTATTTGTTTTTTTTTTCCCCCCCAGTATATCCAATACATGCACAACCTTTACAAAGGCGTCCCTGCCATCCATTGCTTGTGTTAAAGTCAGAGGTTTAGACACACTCTCCCTGTTGGTCATCAAAGAGCGTCGTGTCAAGCTCACATCCAGGGCATCTGGGGCCACCTGCAAAAAAACCCCCGAAATATCAGATCTATGGGCTTGAGTGTGCTACTCAAAGGCTAAATTGGTTTCAAAATTGGTCTCCAATTACCTCTAATAATTGTGCAGCCATTTTGAAATGTGCAGAGGAAAGAATATCGCAGCCCTCCATGTTGTTCATAATGGTGTCTTGAAAATTGAAAATGCAAATAAATATCAAATAGGCATTTCCTCTTACATTGGCTCTTTATTACTCCTTACCTTCAAAGTCTACATTCCCCAAGTGAAGGATGGCAGCCAGAAGCTTGTTAATTTCCCATGAGTCATTCTCTGTGAACGTCAGGATCTTCATTGCTGAACGGAAGCTTGCGAACTCTTTAATATCATCCCGTCCTTCACATGTCGTGCACTGACCCTAATCCAACACAATCATGTTTAATGTAATGATACTTAAAGGTATAGTTCATCCAAAAACTAAAATGGTTCCATTAATTCACCCTAATGTCGTTCCAAACCTACTGTATATGACTTAATTTCTTCTGAGGAACACAAAGGAGCATTGAGGGTCCAAACTACATTAGTTTTCATTAAATTGTGTTCTAAAGAAGAAATTCTTATGACAGAATTCTCAATTTGGGGTGAACTTTAATGTCACATCATTCGTCTCGCTCCAGAACGACTTTGACAAAATATATGCATATGAAAAGAGAGAATTCAAGACATAGAGTTTATTATGAGCAATACCATGGTGAGATAGTTGTATTCCGCAGCGTTTCCCAAAGACAGGATCTTCTTTTGGTCAGGAGCCATTCCCAAGAGCATGCAGTAAAAAATGTGGTAGTTTCTCTCTTGTGGGGCCTGCACCAAAAATAAAACATTTTTTACTGGGCAAACAAGCAGATTGCCCTTAAATATTTTTCAACAGATTACACAATCTAATTATCAGGGTGGTTTACCTGTCGACAAACACGTGATTTCTCGAGTAGGTACTGTTCTATGCGGGCGCCCTCAATTGCTCCATTTTTAGTGAAGTGGATGTCAACGTATTTTCCAAAGCGGCTGGAATTGTCATTGCGGATGGTCTTCGCATTACCAAAGGCTACAAAATAAGAATTGATTTTAATACTGAAATGCTTACCCGATGAACTATACAGTTGAGTGATGCAGGAGCATCCAATGAGTTACTTTACCTTCTAAGATAGGGTTTGCTTCTAGAATCTGCTGCTCAATCCAGGAGCGCTGCCCACTCACTGCCGCAAGAAACTGCAGCATGAGTTTGGTACTCTCTGTTTTTCCTGCTCCAGACTCCCCACTGACAAACATAACACATACAGATGCTCTCAGAACACATCAAACAACAGAATGCAAGGCAGCTGTTGGAGTCAGTCCCACTTTTTGTCAACATACAGGCCCAGTTTGTTCTGGGTGTTTGCACAGCTGGCACATTAAACCTGCCATTTACAGTATAATATTGCAATGAATTTTAATAGATTACTCTAAAATGAATACTGTGTCAATTTACTCATTCTTGTTTAGTTTCAAACCGTTCAAAAGGTACTTTTTTTAAGAACATCCAGGACACTTTTTTCAGTATAATGAAATTATTGGGGACTGCAATATAATGCAATATAAAGCACCTTAAAAGTGTCTTAAAGGGATACTCCACTTTTTTGGAAATAGGCTCATTTTACCACTTCCCCAGAGTTAAACCGTTTTTTACCATTTTCTAACCCATTCAGCCGATTTTCTGATATTTAGAAGAATATCAGTAACCATACAGTTTCTGGTCTTATTGACTTCCATAGTAGGAAAAAAAAATATAGTATGGAAGTCAATGAGACCAGAAACTGTCTGGTTACTAATGTTCTTCAAAATATCAGAAAATCAGCTGAATGGATTCAAAAACGGTGACACTCAACTGTTTAACTCTGGGGGAGTTGTAAAATGAGCCTATTTCCCAAAAAAGTGGAGTATCCCTTTAAAATTGGTTCAAATGTTAATAAGAGAGAGAAATTTAGGTCATTATTCACTGATAAGTCTCACCTCTACAGATGCTTTGAAATGGACTACAAAAGAATATAGCACACAAGTCTTATGGACAACTTTTACAGGGGGTTTATTACACTAAGAGCAAATAGCACACCTTGTTGGCAGATGATATTTACACTAAAGGCCCTGGTATACTTCATTTTCCGTATTCTGATTAGTTGGACAGTTGAGTGTGCAAGACTTTCAAAGTATATTCCTTTGGCTGAAAGTGGTGGAAAATATAGTGGACTTTATTTTCAAGCGCTCAAATCACAGTATGTGCAGACGTCCATGGACCCTCCTGACAACGAAAATTAAATGTAAATAAATAAAATAAATATAACTGTCCAACATTATCTGATTATCTGAGCCAGACAAAACTACAAAACTCAAGTTCAAATCTGCATTGTTTTTTTCAAACTCAATCTTTCCCTTTTTCCATTGCATATCAGCCTGGAGAGACATTTGTTTAAAATAAAAGTTAGGAAAATACTTTAAAAAAAAGTGAAAATAAAGTGCCTTTAAAAAAAAAAAAAATTAATAGTGGGGATAAATTGTTTAACAGATAGGGTCAGGGGAAAGCAAAGGGGGTGACTTAAGGGGTAATGACCCAATAAAGCAACAACCATTATTAATTTAATAATAAATATAATAATATACACTGAATATGTTGTTATTATTGCATTCTATTTTAGAATATACTGTAATAAACTGGAGTGTAATTAGTATATGCCTCTTTTTAAGTATAAATAGCATATAAAAAGTGTTTTCATCAAGGGGAAAGAATATACTGTAGCTGTTGCCCCATTTCTATGATAGTTATAATAGAGCTTTTTTTCCTGAAATTTTTAGAGATACTATCTTCATATCGAAAAGAGTGGCCAGAATATTCTTAAAAATTTGTGAAAGAAGATCAGATGGGTTTGTAACAACATTCGTAAATAGAGACAGATTTTTCTGTAAAACCAAAAAGTTTTAACCTGTGCTACAAAATAAGTATGAATGCCTGAATGACCTAATGATGCAGCACTGGTCTTTGCGGTTCCGGCGCATGTTGAAGAAGCAGCTGTCTGCGATGGCGAAGACGTGCGGGGGAAGATCACCCAAACGCCGGTCCGCGTACTGCTCCACCTGCTCCGGCGTGTAGATTGGTAGCAGCTGGTAAGGGTTCACTGCCACCAGAATCGACCCTGTGTATGTCTGTCAAATCAGACCAACAAACAAACAAAACATGACTTTGTATTACTTTGTTACTATTTTCAGAACCTTGATGTCATTTTTCACAACTCTTGACACAAAACTCACAACCAATGATCAAAATGCTAATTTTTCAAAACTCTAACCCTTTTCTCAATTGCTTGGATACAATACACGTACAACTTAGATCATTTGTTCATCGACAAAAATCACCTGTTCAATATGACTCAACTTAACATCAAAGTACTACTATTTCAAAAGGTCATTTACACATTACATTTCAAATCAGTGTCTATTAATTTCCTTACAATGATCTAACTATTGATACAACTGCTTAACAATTGATACAACTGCTTAAAATGATAAGTAACTTTTGCATTACTCTTAATGCATAGTTAGTTGTATGGAAACAGACACAATCTTCCATGTTAACAGTAAATTGTGAAAGTTTCAAGATAACGAGATTCATTGTCACCAATTAGCATGGAGCATAAACCAATTAGACTACAATATCCATGGATGTAGCCTAGCCTACTGTAATATTTTATATTTGTGCTTTGATTCCAATAAACCTTGTGATTGTAGTGTTTTGCATCAATACTACAAACTTTGTTCAATGATACTATGTGTGTATTCTCTCTCCTGTAGTACTTTTACAGAGATGTATTTACTGTACATGTAGTAGGCTACCATAATGAAACCTGTATCACCTATTTTGTTCTACAATATTAAATGATTGTACGGACTCAGTGAAACTATTGGTTGCTTGTGTGTGTGTGTGTGTGTGTGTGTGATCTATAGTTATGTTTCAATGGTTTTTCACAGTAAATTTGTTTTTTGAACCAATGATTGTGCAAGTGCAAGATTTCTTTAAAGACATGAATGCACAATGCAATGTTTTGAACATTGGACAGCCTGTGTTACAAGTGATAACCGTTTTGAGTTTTGTGTCTAGAGTTTTGAAAAAATACATCAAGGCTCTGAAAAAAGGAGCAAACTAATGGTAAAAAACTGTAAAAAGATTATAAAAGGTACATGTGATGAAAGTCTAAAAGTGTTTGCAGTTGGAAGAATAATACACATGTTCAACAGTATGTAACTGCTTAGTGCTATGAACTGTAAAGTAGGTCAGATTTACTATATAATGGGTCTGTCAATGTTGTATAACAATATGATCGGCTCATCAAACATGGAACTATGGAAACGATCTTGTTATTAAACAGGAAGGGCAAAGAACAGCTGGTGAACTGAACTAAAGAAAAATTGAATCCCTATTCTGGCTATTTTGGATTGATGCATCTTGAAAGCAATTTAATTAATATATTTATGTTAACAATTTATTAATAATAATAATAAAAACATTTAATACATGATTTATCTGATGTGGTGTTTAAGAACTCACATAGATGGATCCTTCTTTGTAGCGCACTAGAAGGTTCCGTAACAGTCCAGCCTCATTTAGGTCACCGAGCCGTATCATATCATCCACACCTTTCACCGATGTGGGATGCATGGGCTTCAGAGAGTTATCCTTCTGAATCTTGTGCTCCTGGAAACCATGCCAAAGAAGACATCAGCTACACTTCTAGAGAGTCAAGAGCAGCTGTTACCATCAGCAGAAAGATCTTACCTTTCCCTCATCGTCGATGAGCTGAAGTTGCCCAGTGTCTGAGAGTCTGACTTCAGCTCCGATTTGCACCCCATCACTGCAGTCCACCCACACATAATCTCCCTAAAGGGGTTGATCAACAAAAATTAAATGTTAATTAAACATTTAGAAAATATGTTAAATTAAGTTAAATTAACTGAAAATAATTCACTTCATTCCATTCCAGCTTTTTGAACAAATACATTTATATAAACATTTATATATACATATATACACACACACATATATATATATATATATATATATATATATATATATATATATATATATATATATATATATATACATATATATATATATATATATATATATATATATATATATATATATATATATATATATATGGACTGTCAAACAATTAATCGTGATTAATTGCATCCAAAATAAAAGTTTCTGTTTACATAATATATGTGGGTGCACTGTGTGTGTATATATATATATAAATACACCCATATGCATGTACAGTATATTTAAGAAAAAAATATTTAGATATAAAATATTTATATCTATATATTTATATAAATTATATATAAATCTATATACAGTATAATATACATTAAAATATTTCTTAAATACAAGCATGTGTGTGTATTTATATATGCACCCACATACATTATGTTAACACAAACTTTTATTTTGGATGCGATTAATCGCGATTGATCGTTTGACAGCATTAATATTATATATATATATATTAAAAAAAACTCCAACCTATAAGGACACCAATTTTCTTCGTGAATGAATAATGCACCATAAATAAATAAATGTTCTTCCTTTAAATAGAGGGTGCACAGTAAAATATTTAAAAAAAACTATTAAATTAAGGTTAGAATCAAATTGCATAAACCTGGGCAATAATATTCCAACTAGAGTTTAACAGATTATTTATTTTTTTGGTTTTAATGTTAAAAAATAAAAAACTGTGTGACTGACTTTACGCCAAAAAGTATATTTACAGAACTAAGTTGTGTTTATTGATTTGTATTAACATCCAATTAACATAGAATAGAAAGAAGGCATCATGGACAAGCCACAGTATTCGATTAGGTGAAGATCTCAGCATATACATTAAACAATTTACCTTCCTTAAAACCACCATGCCTGAGTCCTTCTGTCCCCCAGCCTGAATATTAAAGCAACGAGAAAGTTATAATCAATTATTTCCAGGTAAAATTAATAAGAGGGGCTCATGAAAATAAGACAAAATGGCGTCTAAAATACACGTACACATTCCCTGAATCATATAATAGTCTCATCCATCTATACAAAATAACAAAACAAAACCATCTACACTTTTAAAACATTATCCATAACAAATCAAATGCGAGCTACGTTTACCTGTGGATATTTTGTAAAGTCTCCGGATCAAGAAGTATTTTCTGTTTCTCTTCTTTGAAATCAGAACAGATCCCCAGTGTCAAGTGTTTCGAAAGAAATGTCCTCAGGTGCCTGCTGGGAGACAACAGGGGTTTATGATACTTTGACTTTGCTCCCTGACTAACGCATCCATAATGATAGATACAAGAATGCTCTACCCTCCATATCATAAATCTGGAACAAATGACAAAAATAAAAAAATAAATGCAATCATGAGATCAATTAAGAAAACAAAGCTTCAACCCAAAGTGTCTCGTACGATGAAAGCTTACATCAAAACTCAAAGACAATGTGAACCTGCACAGACACACCATGTAAATATAAATCTACAGAATGCTAAACAAAATTAAGACATAAAAAAAGTAAATAAAATATCATTCATCCGTAACTTTTTACATAATGCTCTTTCCGTAAGAGTGAAGTGCTGGACCTTTGGACCCATGTGACGGCATATGGATGGCTGGGCTCTGATCATAAGAGGGCAATCAAGTTGTAAATAGCATAGTGTCATAGTTACTTCGGGTGGAGCCATTCTGGAAAGTCATATTTCTATCGAGCAATACTAAACCCCATTGCAAGAATTGAATGTGATTGTTCATGTGGTGTGTTTGCAGGAAAAAGGCCGTTTTTAGAACAGGTTCTCTGGTTTCACATTAAGTTCAGCGTCTTTAACTACTACGCATTAACATTTAAATGAATCATTTGAAACAATGCACTTATTGAATATATGTTTTTACATTGTACATTATTTTAAATAATATCTGCGGCATGTAAATAAAGCAGTTGCACCTTACCCCATCCTGAAACCTAACCATAATCTCATCCATATCCAATATCTCATGTCAATAGCAGCAGAAGTATTGCAATACAACATGAACACACAATAACTACATTGTACTTAACGTTTTTATTTAAATGCAAGTACATAGTAGCTAAAGACACCTAATATAAAGTGTGACCGGTTTCGCTCAAGTTAGCCCTCTGGTGCTCTTCAGCCATTTTTTATTGGAAATTTTTTACGGAATGGTACGAAACTCGGTAAAGGTTTTCGCACTTGCTGTGTGAACACACACGAAAAATCATTGACATGATTCGAAAAGGTTAAATGGTCCTGAAAAAAAAGTCACACTTGTACTCCTCGCGGAACCGCATTGGAAATGAATGAGACTAATTTCATCTAGTGGAAACTTTTGGTACTGCGCCCAAACAAAATCTTACTGAAAGCACATTATTTGAGATATCAAGCTCAAGTTTGGAACACAACTTGTTATTTATGGCTTTGATTTTCTTGCAGTTTTAGAGTAAAACATCTTTTAGAAAATATATATTTCACAAACATAGTATTTTTGTAACAATAACGTAAAATTCTGCAACTTTTTTTGCAATCATTTGCAAACTGTCGTCGAGATTCAAAGCATTCCAGATTTATGACAGTTTAATTTGGAAATTTCTTTTTCAGGTCTATGCTCAAAAAGGGAATAAATGGATTATAACTACAACATAAACATAATTTAGTACCATAAAATCCACTAAAAATACAGAATATTAAATAAAAAAAGATTATCGAACTAAAATACAGTACATTCATTTAATTGAAATAAAAAATATGATATTTTTGATCGCCACGTGAAAAGCACTAGAGGGTTAAGAGAATAAAGCGCGCAAATCCTTACTAAAATGTCAATCATTGTATAAAATGTATTTACAAATAAAACAAATTGAAACATTTTGACCATAAATTGGGAAGAATCATGATCAGATAAAACGGTTGGACTATCAAAATGCAAGAATGAACACTTTAATAATAAATATGTATGTATATACACACACATACACATGCATATGCATATATATATATATACACATTTTGACAAATATATATATACATATATATATACATATATATTTGTTAAACTCTTGAGATCTACTAATGTTAGATTACCATTCTCTAACAAAAAAATTATAGCATTAATAGAAGTTAGCTTACAGTTTAACACAGATATCTGTCTGCAATATCCCTGTATTTGCTTAATTCAGTATAATTCATAAACACTTGCTAATTTCTGAATGATGAAAATGGTTGAAATTTTACGACTTACGCAATATTAGGAACATGTATTTGAACATTGTGGTACAGTAGAAAAAGCAGGCCAGATTTCCTGCTGTATATCTGATCTTTCATTGGTTGCGCTGAAGAAGAAAAAAAGACCCCTAACAATACAGACCACAGCATATGTGATTATACTCAAAATATAACTGTCTCATGCACATTATCACTTAAAATGTTAGTTCTAGTGAGGTGCATTCAGTACCAAATGTACTTGCTAAACAAGATGCTTTGTAAATGTATCCAGTTTTACTGCAATAGCACATAACAGAGTACACACAGAAAGATGAAAGAATGAAAAAAAAATATTATTCAAACGCAGAACAACATTCACTTACAGTCTGTAAAACATCACACAAATAGACTGTGAAAACCACATCACTTCCACTAACAACAATCTTCTTACAATGAAACATAAAACAATCCGCACATTCTTATAATATAAACTCACATAATTATACTGATTCTTTCAAGTACACATTTCACCGCTTTGTACTATCATCAGTTACTATAGCGCTTGAATGTTTGCAGTGATGAAAAACAAACTTAAAGGGTTAGGGGTATCATTATCTGGTTAGTATAAGACTATGAACGCATTTTCATTGTGGGCTTAATTTGTAGACTAATCTGGGAGTGTTTCACTTTTGTGTATAACGCACACACACAAACGTCCCAGTTTCACCCATGTTACAAGGCACCAAACATGGAAAGTTCACACACTATAGCGAGTGCGTGTATATGTGCAGTTTGTACTGGTGTGAATTGAACTAAATACAGGAGTTACATCTAGCAAACATGACCTGATCCTCTGATCACTACCGCAAAAGCTTAGTCCCTACAACAACATCAACAACAACAAAAATAGTACAACATGAAAGGAAATGTCTTTAGGGGAAAAACAAAAAGCATTGGTTAACCAGGCTGCCTTATACCCAATGGACAGTCTGACGGTCCACAGTAATCAGCAGTTCCTGTAAAAACAGTTTGATGGTTTACAAACGTCTCTCTTTCTGTCTTTGACACTGTAAAAGAAAGTAGATGATTGTGCACAGCATCCTGATAAACCATGACATATCCAGCTTTTAAAAGGGCATTCTTGAGTTCGACTATGCTGAAGGAGGAAGATTAAGACCGCGGGAGTGGCTTCTACGCCCGCTCTTTGCGCTTTAACTTGGAGCTCTTCTTGGGAGTTCCGTTCTTGTTGAGCAGCTTGAGGACTCGGTCCTTATGGTCCAATACTTTCATCATGGTGTCGCGAGCTTCAGTCACCTGATCCATCACAAGCTTGCAGCGCTGCATGTTACCCTGGACAGAGTCAGGTCAAAAGGTCATGAATGTATTTACAGTATGGTGTGCTACTGTATGATTTGGGGTCACTTTTTACGCATGTTGGAATTTTCTCCATTCTTCAGTGCCACATGATCCTTCAGAAATCATTCTAATATGCTGATGTATTATCAATGAAGAAAACAGTTGTGAAGCTTAAAGAGGCTACATGTGATTTCCTGAAATTTAAACTCGCGACTGACACCTGTGGGCAAAAAACAGAACTGCTCTTCCTTTCTGCTCGCTCTCGCAGCGCGCGCTCGTACGTGCACACTTAACAAGTCATCTGGAGCAAGGAGGTCATTATTATGTTTACAGAGGTAAGACCAGTTAAATACATATATTGTTTGAGATAAGAGTTCTGTTTGCGAGTGTAGGCTACTTGCTGACTAGCAGTGGTGGGCTGGCAGAGTGATCTCACTGAGGGTTTTCACCGACGTCACGTTCTGGGCGGTAACCCGGATGAGCGGCCATTATGGAGGCACTCGGATGTAAACAACAGCATCGACTGCACTGTTAATGTACAACTGAACACATTGTTACACTAAAAAAAAAATCCTTGGTAGATGCGAACTCATATGGAGAGAAGGACCTTATTCATTTGCATAAAGATGGGCATCGGCCAGCTTTTTGACGCGCTGCATTTTTTCAAATGTAGCGCCGCCTGGATGCTTAGTTTGCGGAATATACAGCGCGGCAAAATTCGGTCCCGACAGAAAATAAGAAAAATAGGATACAGGCTTATAGGTGCACCCACTGTGAGCCGACAAGGTGTCAGTATGCTCATCCGGAGATGTTTGAGTCATAAATGGTAAAATAAAAAGGCTATTGTTATGTTTATTTTGGGGAAAAAGCTGCATATAGCCTCTTTAAAGGGATACTCCACTTTTTTTGGAAATAGGCTCAACTTACAACTCCCCCATAGTTAAACAGTTGAGTTTCAGCGTTTTCGAATCCATTCCGCCGATTTTCTGATATTTAGAAGAATATCAGTAACCAGACATTGACTTCCATAGTAGGAAAAAAAATATACTATGGAAGTCAATGAGACCAGAAACTGTCTGGTTACTGATATTCTTCTAAATATCAGAAAATCGGCAGAATTGATTCGAAAACGCTAAAACTCAACTGTATAACTCTGAGGGAGTTGTAAGTTGAGCCTATCCCCCCCCCCCCCCTTCTTTGATGATTAAAAAATTAAAACTTAAAAAAAAAGAAAAGGAAAAAAAAAGAACAGCATTTATTTACAATAGAAATATACAGTAACAATATACACTAGCGTTCAAAAGTTTGGGTAATTTAAAATTCATAAAAAGTTAGAAAATATTTATGTTTTGAATAAATGCTGTTCTTTTTACCTTTTATTCATCAATGAATTCTGAAAAAGACATCAAAGTTTCCCCCAAAAAAAATTAATTTAAGCAGCACAACTCTTTCTGTTTTCAACATTGATAATAAATCATCATATCATGTGTGACATTGACGAGTGGAGAAAATTCAGCTTTGCATCACAGATGTAAATTATTTAACCATAAATAAGTAGAAAATTATTATTTTATATTGTAATAATATTTCACAATATTCTTTTTTTTCTGTATTTTTATCAACTAATGCAGCCTTGATGAACATAAGAAACTTCTGTCAAAAAAATAAAATAAAAAATGGTAATGTTTCCAAACTTTTGACCTCTATCTATCTATCTATCTATCTATCTATCTATCTATCTATCTATCTATCTATCTATCTATCTATCTATCTATCTATCTATCTTATATATACACACACTTGCACTGCTAAAGAAAAAGTGTATGTGTACACACACACAAATGCATACCTATACATATACATATATATATATATATACACATACATATATATACACACACACACAGAGAGATAAAACACACATTCTAGGGATGTTAATTCAAATGCTAAAATTATGACAAAGAAAAGACAACCAATAAAGCAATCAAAAAAGACAATTAAAAGACATTACATTATTGTGGCAGACAAATATATAGACCCCTATGTTCTGTTGCATTGTGTTTTCAGGTTAAAAATGGTATGACAGTATAAGAGGAAGTGTACAGTTTAGGTGCTTTAGTTACCATCTCTTTTAAGGTGGTTTTTAGTTAGTCAAATTAGTGCCCATTCAATATAGTTTCCATGGTGAGAAACGTGGAGACACTAACCTGTATGAGCTCGTTTATGCGGTGTAATTCATCATCAGCTCCCGCTCTCTTCTTTGGGATGAGCCCTTCCTGCAGGGTGGTCAGCCGGCTGTACACGTCATGCTCCAAGTTAGACTGTCATCAAACAAGAAAGGAATTCATTAAACCGTTACATTAACTGCCTCAACAACAGGCTGTCAGAATAATATATTTCATATATAACACAATACAACTCTTTTAAGCCACTGTAGACTTATGGTGAAAGTAAAACCATCAGCTGCAGAACCCACCAGCTGTAGCAGCTGTGCGGCACACAGGTGCACTTTCCAGCCCTGAGCACGGCATGCTACTCCTCTCTGATTGGCCATGTCCTGAAGGCTCCCTTTCTTCTCCTCTGCAGAGAGAGTAGCAAGATGAATTCTCACATTACATGACCTGATTCAATACTGCAAACATAATCACAAGGAAACAAGGAAGCAACTGCACACCAAAATAAATCAAAGACCAAACTGAGACAGCAGACAGGATGTTTGAAAGGTACCTACCTTTGACTTTGATGTCACTGTACCTCTGGAAGTGGTGATAGGCAGCCTTCCAGGGGTTACGGTAATGCCGTAGAAGAGTGAGGGGAGGTCTGGACCGGACTGGCACATAACGAACACCGTCCTCATCTACATTAATCAAAGTTACAATTGAACAAGTGTACACTCTTTTTGGGAAGCGTTTACACATTTACACTGCTAAAGAAAAAGTGACGTAAATAAATAAGACTAAAAAAACACCATCATCACACCATTTTTACACCAACAATTCGACTATTGTTTTTAAAAGACAGTATAGATCAAATTGGGATGTAACATCTATAGGACATTTATAATACTAAAGTAGGTAGATCAGAATTAAATATCAGGTGTGAATTAAATATCACATGTTCGCATTGCCAGATTTATTTAAAGAAATTCTTAATTTGAAATAAAATTCGCATTGCCCCTTCAAAAAATCCACTTGTCCTGGACAAGTGTTAATGTTGGGCTCTGCTTTATAGCTTTGCACTTTTGTCTTTTTGGCAGAATACTAGTTTTCACACATTCTACATGAATACTTATTTTAATGAGTTTATGTAAAAACAGTTTTGTTGACTTAAATTAAAAGTTGCTATAATCATTCATAATAGTTGTTAATAAGTTATAATTAAAATTGATTTGCAGTTGGAAATAGTAACTCATTTTAAACAAAAATTAATAACAAACAAATCCCTTTAATAGATTCATCAGCATCAGTTTCAGTGATACTGACCTTCATTGTATTGTTTAACATGCCATTAAATAAACAGTATAAACCATATTTACAGTATAAACCATTTAAAATATGGTCATTATATTGTTCCCACATCAGTTTGGAGATTGTGAAAATATATTTCTTAACACCTTATTTAATATTAGGTGCAATTAATCAATTAATTTCAGAAATGGGTGTGAATAATTAGCTATTTTTTTATCAATCAGCAGCCATACTTTTTAATTTAGCTGAAGGATTAACTGTAGTGTTTTGATATTTCTGAATTAATGACAACCAACATTTTACAATAAAAATGTATTACAAGTGACTGTTGCATGATGCAGACTAAACCTTTCAATTATTTTTTATGAGTTTAAGGTCACATCTTGACCTTTCCAAAAGGGCAGATGCACAGATGCATGACAGTAATCAGCTTCAGTTGCTAATGCAGCACCTAGATATCCAAGGATGTGTATTATGTTTATATATAAATATAAGCTCACCAACATATTCTCTAGGTGGAGACTCGTGCCTCTCTGGCCTGTTTCCTGGAGGTCGGCTGCTAGCTCTCTCTTCGTCTGTGCTGTTGGTCTCCATCATCTCCGTCTCCTCAGTGGAGATCACATGCTGCTGTTTGCGGGGCTTCTTCCTCGGGGAGGCCCCAGGCAGGAGGTCTCCAGGTTGAGAAGACAAGGCCTGGGAGGAGAGGGATGGAGCCGGACCCATCGAAGGAGGAACTAAGGGCACTGCGATCAAGAAATAGTATAAATACATGGTGTGGCCAAACTCAATCTTTATAATTTCAATCTTTATAATTTCATGGACAAGCATGTTATTAGAAGCCATTGTAAAACAGTCGATGTGACCAAACATCACTTGAATTGGATGTAGAATTGTTTGTAGAGATTATAAAATGACTTTATAGGAATAATGACTTTATGTTTGTATTGTGATATGTTTTAGAATGTTTATAACTAAAAGTCACACAATATGCAGAACATTATTTTTTCCTGTTATTATCGGCATTTCACTTAAAAAATAAAATGTCTCTAAGATTTATGTTAATGTTTAGAACTTGCATACATTCAAATTTATTAAATACAGTTTGAAGCAGATTTAAAAAAAAACAAAAAAAAAAAACAATGAATAACTTTTTCATTCAAATAATTGTGAATAATTTTTCTTGTAAATGCCACCTTGCGGTATATACAATTATTTGATACTTTTTCACTTAAGTTCTTTATGTGCTCCTAATTTTTTTTTAAATTAGGAGCATGTGCTCCTTGGGGGAAAAAAAGCAAGTATCAAGCCCTGATAGGTGGACTCTTATTTTGACAGGCACACCTACCTGCTTGTGAAGTGTCCATTGGCTCCATTTCCTGTTTTACTTTAACATCTGGAAGAGTGGAGCTGAGGGCAGCAGTGCTGCTGGCCGCTGGCTGGGTGGGAGAAGCCACTGCATTGGCCATGGAGGCAGACACTGGGGGAGTGACAGCCATGGCTGCGGGCAGGGCTGAGAGAACGGCAGTGGGCTGAGAAGGTGGCGTCGGAGCTGGTGGAGCCAGAAGGGTGGGAATGGCCTGTGAATGATGTTGAGCAGGAGTGGACAGCTTCTGCTGCTCACCTCCATGACTTGGAAGAGCCTCCACAGTTGCCATGACTGGGGGCGCCATGGCAACATGAACATCAGATTTGTGCTTCACTCTAATTACAGAAAAATTAGGACAACATTAAACATTAAGATCTGCTTGCATAAAAGTGAGAAAATGAGATCACATGCATGTAAAAGCTTAACAGAGTTCCCACATTTTCCATTTTCCGACATGATTTTTCCAGTTGGAATGATATACAGTATATATATATATAAATATATATATATATATATTAATATATAATTATATATATATATAACTAGTTTTTGAAAATGAGATCACATACATGTAAAAACTTAACAGGGTTCCCACATTTTCCGACATGATTTTTCCAGTAGGAATGATATATATATATATATATATATATATATATATATAAAATTTTAACACCCAAATTTTTAAATTTTAAACACCCAATTTCTTGTAATTTCCAGCAGAAATAGCGACATATCTTTTCCTCTCTCTCTATGCATTGGATTTTGAGATGTGACAATGCACTAAAAATGGACGGAGATGAAGAGCTCAGGAGTGAAAAGAGAACAGAAACATATACAAGTTAAAAATATTACTTTCCAAAAAATGTAGCGCAAGTACAGTAAAAGCCCAAAAAAACTTGAAGAGTAAATGAGTAGCGAGTATTGATTTAAAAATGTAGAAAACACTCAACATGCTGAAATTCACATTCTCGTGTTGTTGGTCAGAAAGAATGAAGAATATCTATATCTTCCAAAAGTTTTAATTTTGACTGCCAACTTTAAAAAGATATTAAGCACCAGTTTTAGCATTTTGCGATTAAGAAATAAGAATCCCTAATATTATCAAACAGTTAACCTCACTTAATTGCACTGAAATAGACAAAGATAGTGAGTTAACACTATAGAATGCTAATAATGCACAAATCCCAGCAGCCCAACAATATCAGTGATAACCAGGGGTTAACTGGGATTTCGAAGGAAGGGAAATCTAATATCCACAAAAGTAATGCTTTATTAAAGAATAAAATATTTATTTCTTACTTACATTTCTAATTGTCATTAGAACATCCTATGAAATGAGATATTGGTATCTACAAATATTAATTGATCTGTATAATTAATCAAAAATGTCTAACTGATATGTTATGTCTCTTTATATATTTATATATGATTTGTCTGTCATTACTCAACTTAAATGCACAATTACATAATTCCATATTTGTATTATATCAAATAAAATAACAAATACAGTGTTAGAGATATCAGATGTATTTTACATTAAATAAAAAATCAGATAACAGCTGTGCCGAGTTTAGATTCTTGCTCCAGAAAATGGTGTAATCTCACCTTTAAGTATGCTAAATTTATTCATCCGAATGTTACATTTACGTAAATGAACACTGTTCTAAAAATGGGAATTTGACCTCTACCTTTTACACAGCTACATTGACTCCAATTGTTATGCTGATAATATAATTTGTAATGAAAAATTTGCATTAGAAGTATTTCACCAGGAAAAACTTTTCCAAAAGAAAAACAACACAAATGCACATTTCCTTGCACACTGGTCTCTGCAAATGATTATTCTTATTCTTAACATGTTTCTTCAAATTAAATGTAGAATGAAATACTGATATATCGACTGAATTGCTGCTTGAAGGATGCGAGCAACTGTGATGAACAGCAGTTGGCGCCATCTACAGCTGTGGTTAAAGTTTTCAATGCACAATTTGATTTGAAAGGAGTCTCAAGAACTCCCCAGCCAATCATATTGATGGATCAAATTAAAACATGCATGAAATGACCACAAACGGAGGGAAAATAGTGGAGTAAACATACAGTTACATCACTTAAAATGTACTCAAGTAAAAGTACACTATTTTAAAACTACTAAAGAACAGGGCAAACACACACACACACACACACCACTGGCAAAAAATACTCATGTTATGCTCGACAAAGAAAATAATAATACAATACAGGGTGAAAAAAAGTCGGAAGAAGAGCCTGCATGCTCAATGTCACCTGTGTGAGATTTTGGAGCCTTGGCGTGCAGGCTTTTTTTTTAAAGCACAATTTCTGATAAAAACTACTTAATTACAGTAACATTTGTAATTTCACTCTCCTGGGCAGGTTTAAGCAGACTAAATAACTGGAGCACATCACCAGAGAGAAGTTATTTCATAAAAGATCCAGTTTGACATTTTGATTAAAATGTACGACGAGCTCAAAAAGAAAATTTAGATTAAACATTTACCATACCTATTTTCATACAGTATATTTAAGTTTAATTAAAGTGAACATCTGTTCATTAAGCCTCCTGGTTATGCCCATCTAGATGTATATTACTTTTTCTACCTTATTTGTATATTTTGTACAATTTTTCTAGATGTATATTACACTATTTAATTGTACTTATTTATATTTTTCTCTCTATTCTTGTGTGTAAATACACTGCCCGGCCTAAAAAAGTTGCTGTTTGGGTTTAAATAGGCAAACGCTTAAGAGTCTATGATTGGATCGTTGTTGTAGTAATTATGCTTCTAGCATGTTATATGTTTGGCAACAGTTCTTCTAACCCTAATAAATGGAGTGTGTAGCTTATTATTTCTTAAACAACCATGTAGGAAGACACATCGTGGCCATATTCCAGGATAACAATGTCAAGATTCATCAGGCTCAGACTGTGAAGCATTTGCCTATTTATATCCAAACAGCCACTTTCTTTTTTGTCTGGGCAGTGTAGTACATATGCATGCAAATACCTAGTACTTCTGGAAACCATACCAAGTTAACTGTGTGTTTGTACCCAGTTGGTGAACAAAGTATATTCTGATTTACATGGATTAAATTATTTACAAAAAAATATAAATATATATTTAATGCATTTTGAAAATGTAGAAAATGTTAAGATCTAATTTTCGTTCTTGAGGTTTTCAGGCCTGGAAACCAAACTTTAACCCTGATAACTCAAGTGTATTCAGGACCGTGGGAACCCTGTGTTAGGAGCATCGTCTTTTGTCCTATCCTTATTAGGATAATAAAGGATCTTCAGGCAGGGCTTACCCCGCTGGGCGAGGGGATCCCGACAGTCTTATCCCACTATCCACTCGGCCAGCATTAGGATCGCTCGGCTGCGCTGGGATCAGACTTTTACGTACTGCCCTAGAAACACACCCCAAAAGTGGTCTCAAACTATTTTAACATCAACTCTGCCTTTAAAAACAGTGAGCACATTGAATTCTGTTACTTCTCAGGATGCAATTAATGAGAAAGTAACGTAATTGATCATAATATGATGGCTAGTTTGGCTCCTTAGTAGTTAGGCTACTATAAATACACATGCTGTGGAAACAACGATGAAGGCTGTGGAGTGAACGCTGACTCACCCTTCATTCACAGGTTTCTTGCGAAGGATGCTAGGCCGAGGGGAGGAGGCAAGTGTGGGTGCACCTGTGCCCACCACCCCCTGGGGATGTGTCTGCACCATCGTAGTGACAGACTGCGTCCCAGTGAAAGTGCTCCCGATCGGATTAGTTACAAAAGCAGGATTTTCAGCCAAAACGACACCTGTATTACAAAACAGATTTTATCAAATATTTATGAACAGGACAAACATTGTCCTAAAAAAAAAAAACCCTCATTAGACAGCATTTTATTTGTCATGACACAATTTTCACTAGCCCCACAAACACAAAAAAATGCATTTAATTTTATGTTTGAAAACCATTTATCATTTTTGAACGGTTCACAGAACTTGTATAGCTATAAATTTAACTCACTAATGCTAGAAAATAATGAAATATGTTTTGAGATTTAAACCCATTAAATTGTATTACAATTTCAACAAAAACAAGCTACATAAGACTACCTTGGTGACATCTACATCTGCACAATATCGGAAAAAAAAAAATGTTTTAATATAGTGAGTACTGGCCTATTAGGGCAAGCTATTTATTTATTTTTTCACTCACGGTGTCTGAATATCTTATAAATGAAAACATTCTGTTAAAATTACCTGGTGGTTTTGCTTCTGATTGCTGCTGTTGCGTGGAAACCGGAGCCTGCTGTACGCTCTGTGTGCTGATTGGTGCAGTGGCATGCAGCCCCTGCACTCCTATTGGTGCAGGTTGAATGCCCTGAGCAGTCATAGAGGCTGACTGGATGTTCTGGGTGCTGATCTGGGCAGATGGCAGGCCTATGCGATCCACCGCCATCAGCTGCATGGGGTTCAAGTGCACAGTGGTGGCCACACCGACACCAGCCTGAGCAGGAAGAGCTGGGCTCTGAGCTGGAGCCGTGACTGAGGAAAACAGTCCACTGTCAATGTTAGAGGTCTAAAAAACATTTGGATATTAGCACAAAGTTTCTGGCTGAGCATGTGTGTTGTGTTTACCTGGATAGGGGCGGATGGTGGAGACAGAGCTGGTGATGGGCGTGTAGGTGTGGGTCAGAGGATACGGGGATGAGTACTGTGTGGGTAAGAAGTACTGAAACTGCACTGGCACTGACGGCCTGCAGAAGAACACACATGGACAACATGAGGCGAGCTTCAATTCAATGATAATTCATTAATTACTTTAGTTTAGTTAGCTTAATTCACTGGTGTCCAATCCTGCACCTGCACTTTTTTTGTAATCCTGAAGACCTTGATTACCTTGGTTCAGGAGCATTTAACTGGGGTTCGAGCTCAACTTTACAAAACAGTGGTCCTCCAGGAGGAGGATTGGACACCCCTGGATTAATTCAAGATGGTTTCACCTGTTATCACTGCGGGCTTCCATGTTGACAGGGTTTGGAGAAGAGCGATGACCTGAAATGGAAATCAGGTTGGTCCTTTCTCCTGGATACTCTGGCTGGATACGTGGGGATGTGTGGGCAATGGGCTGAGGAACCACTTTAGCTGGACAGAGCAGAAACATTAAGCAAGAATGAAAATCAATCCATCCATCCACCCATCCGCACCTGGGCATTCAGGGTATGCATGTGCATATGGGCCTAGGTGGATAGGGACCCGCTTTCATAAAGCTATGACGTCATCCGCTTCATTACTGCGCTTCATTTTACCATTCTAGTCTCTGTTTCACATTGGTGATTCTTTGCCTAAAGCTGTGCCTCTCAAGGTTGCATTTTATGCAGCGCTCATGGATTTAGTAAATTTATTAGGTAACTTGCTCAATAGACAATTTTTTACACTTACTAAGACTACTCTTGTGTGGGATATGGATGGCCTATTACTTGCAGAGGCCTTGTTTACACCTGGTATTAAGATGCGTGGATTGGATCACAAGTAGACAAGGGAGACACATTCCCTTTACACCTTGTGTTTTAATCCGTCCCTTTTATCCACTTTCAACAACTTCTGTCCTGATTTCTTCGAGGGGAGGATCTATGGGCAGGCAAATGTAGGTGTTTTTTCAGATCTTTCAATCTAATGGACAATATAAGCTCATGCAAATTACATGAACGAGACCGGAGACTATGGAAAAACATACGGAGAGCATAAACTTTCGTTTCTGTAAGTGTGTGTTAGAAATTAAGAGTGGTGAGAGAACATAGTACTTTGTAAGTTTTCTTTTCAAACCAAACTTGGGTCTTCAGTCGACAGTTTAAATCCCATCTGGCTAGTGCGCTTCCCATGTTTATGCATTAGGTCAGTAGGTGGAGAGTAGGCGGTCTTTTCTGTATGAATGTATTTCAACGACTACCTCTAGAAGTGGTCAAAAGTGGACCAGCTCAAAATGTATTAGACCTAGTTTACACTATATATTAGCCAGGCTAACGCCTGACCACGTATCATTGAGAATAAGACGTGGTCTGGAAACCACATGTTCATTTTCTCGTATTTGAGGCGTGGTTTACAAATGCCCAGAGCCGTATTATTGGGTGTTACAAATGTGTATTAAATGCGCCTGTACGTAGATTATAGCCAATCGTTTCAATTATACAAGATGACGTATGTAGAGCGACAGAAAATTAGATGATGAAGACGATGGGTTCGAGATTTAGGAGATATCTACACAAAGGCTGTATCAAAAGGTAACTTTGCGTCCACTGCCAAGATCGATCCATAGATATAAACAAAGTAACTGCTTTGGTGTGTTGCATGTACGTCGTCATCGTCTTGCTATTCCCTCCGCGTTCTGTGATTGGTTCCCTATCTCGGCGAAAATTTGGTTCATGGTGTCCAGGCTGCCTAGCAGCGTGAATAAAATCGCGCTGCGGCAAGGGAGCATGGGGAAACCCAGGCTAACTATATACACTTATACTAGGGGTGTAACGGTACACAAAAATCACGGTTCGGTACGTACCTCGGTTTTCAAGTCACGGTTCGGTACGTTTTCGATACAGCAAAAAGAAAGAAATGCCAGAGAAATGTCCTATTTGTTTAAAGAAAAAATATTTTTAAATAAGTGTGAGTTTTCCTAGATCTTGAAACTTTCAGGTTTATAAATGGGGGTCATCTTTGAAGGATGGACAAATAATGTTTTGGTTATCACATTAAAAATAACATTTAAATATATATTTATTCATATAATATTTGAATTTTGAAGTGCTGGAAAAAGATGTGTGAAGTACTTGAGCATTTCACCATTCCAGCCAAACTGGTTCCAGTTAGTGTTACTATATTAAATCCATGGTCTGTTGCTGGTCTGTGGACGTAAAGTATTACTAGTTTATTCACGGCACAATGTTTCTCCTGGTTTCCATGACAGCGCTGTTTGATCTAATAGAGATCTACGGTTAATAACGGAGAAATGTGAATGCATCTCACTAGTTATCGCAGCGATGTTATTACCTCAGTGGCGAATTCAAATGTTTTCTTTACCGGATCTCTTAGCGCGGTGTGGTAACAGTGTTGCTTGATCGAGATCGGCTCGCGCTGGTCCGAACTGATAAACGATCCGTGAAGCACATAATGAGTAGCGCAGTTTCGTTGTGCTTTCATTACATTTGCGCAACGATGTGTTAGCCGCGTCAGCGCGAATTTTGCCGGCAGGAAAAATGGTCCAAGCAATCGTTCGGTTTGTATGCGTACCGAACCGGAAGCCTCGAACCGAAACGGTTCAATACGAATACATGTACCGTTACACCCCTAACTTATACGCTAAAACATTACACTTGTGATCCGATCGGCCAAAACGCAGCTTAATACCAGGTGTAAACAGGGCCAGAGATTATGTATTTATCAGGCTTCTCGGATGGAAACGATGATCTATCTACATCCATCCAAACAATTTATCAATCCATAATATCCAATCCATCCATTCAAACACCAATCCATCTATCCATTCATCTATAAAACAATTCATCTATCCCTCTGTTAAGTAAATAAAGGGTCACTCTTAAAGTCTTTAAGCCAACATTCAAAGTTTGTCTTGACAAGTCAGGTTTGTTTGGGTTTTTGTCAAAAATGACAGTTGATGAATTGCATTAAAGGGATACTCCACTTTTTTGGAAATAGGCTCATTTTACAACTCCCCCAGAGTTAAACAGTTGAGTTTTACCGTTTTCGAATCCATTCAGCCGATTTTCTGATATTTAGAAGAATATCAGTAACCAGACAGTTTCTGGTCTCATTGACTTCCATAGTAGGAAAAAAATATACTATGGAAGTCAATGAGACCAGAAACTGTCTGGTTACTGATATTCTTCTAAATATCAGAAAATCAGCTGAATTGGTTCGAAAACTGTAAAACTCAACTGTTTAACTCTGGGGGAGTGGTAAAATGAGCCTATTTCCAAAAAAAGTGGAGTATCCCTTTAACTATGAATTTCAGTGAACTGAAATTCTTCATCTGTATGCCTCACAAAAATGATACAAAAAAGATATTAATGGATATGGCAAAATGATCTAGTAAGTATTAGGATGACTCGACAAAAGTTGCATTGAGTAACAATCTTGAAATGTTATAAACATGTAGAGAATGGGTTGTGCTTACCGACAGGAATAGCAGAGGTGGTCACAGCTGTAGCATGGGAGTGAGAGGCCATTGTCATAGTGACAATAGTGCTACTGGTCATTTGGGTGTGTGCTGCAGAGCCTATTTTGGGGTACACACAGTTATGAACTGCATGAACATGTCTCGTCTCTGTGGATGAAATCTTTGGGGGTAAAATGTTACCTGTAGTGGTGGCTGAAGGAGCACTGTTGGTAGCTAAAATAGGAGCAACAGTGGCAGCAGCAACAGGGGTCACAGTGTTGAAGATTGGCTTCTGCAAGTAATAGAAAGAAAGTTTGTGGCATTATGTTCCAGCAAGAACATAAACTTCCTTTGCAGGGATTGAAATATTTGAGTGTTCTTGGCATCAAAAGGTTAAAAAAACCCTGCTTTATTCAAATACCTTAATAGATTAATAGATTCATACTGACTTGTGTGATAGTGTGAGGAGGCTGGGCCTTCTGCGCTCCAATAGCTGGGTGGGAGGGGAGGGTGATGCGAGTGGCAGTGTCCCGGGGGGCTGGTGGACGCTGGATGTTGATGGTGGCTGGTGGAGGGTGAATGGTTACTGGTCGCCTAAAAAACCCCAGCAAATTCAAGATTATTATTGGAATAGCACCAAACAATCCAATCATGACACATAGTTTACATATTGCTCATCGAAGAGATAGATACAATAATTTACCCATGAGCCATTTCTGCAGAGTGTGTGACAGGGGTGTTGATGACTGGGGACTGGGTTCTAGCAGCTGTGATGGGAGCCACCATGGTGGGTAGAACAGCCGTTGAGGTGGTCACCAAAGGTCGAGACTGTGAATACAGACAGTGGGTAAATATCAGGAACTAAAGGAAGATGTTGCAGATCTATAAACTAGAGTTCTTTTCACAACTCTGTAAACTGACAGCAACATCAAACATAAAGAACATAAAAAGACATGAGAGTGAACTGTCAGAACCAACATCAAACCAGTGCTGGATACAGGTTTCCTACACATAACATGAGCTTATATGATGAGAAGAATTATAACCTGCATATATTCAGCTCTGACATCAGTTTGATGATGTAAATGGTTTGATGTTGCATGATTCACAAACATTGAAGAAGTACAGCCAGACTCTGAGAGAAGTTCAAAAGAGGCTCGCTTATGGTGAAGACAAACAGTTTTACATAATGAAATCATGGACATTGAATTCATTCAGTCGTGTTTGACAATCACTAAAAAATCACTAAACTTTTGCTTTAACCCTCTGGGCTTCTTCGTAAATGGGTTACACTTAGCTTCCTCCCGGTCAAAAACGGACGAAGCCTTAAAATTTAACTTTACTTTTTCCTACGATAACCGTTCAAATATATTTTTGTTCTATAATATTTTCTGATTATTATTTAGAATTTTCAGAGTTTTTTATGATACTTTGCTTTAATTATATAATTTTTAAGAGCTATTTTTTTCATTAGAATTAATATATATATTTTTATTTTATATTTATTTTTAATTTTTTTTAATAAATGCAACAATTCACATCAAAATAGAGTGTCAGCTTAATAAAAAAAAATGTTCCAGTAGAAGAGCGCCACCTTGTGGCTTTAAAACATAGTTAAATGTGTGCAATGTCCTGCACAGCCTGTAGGCTGCCCATAGCTTCCTATGTAAATACATAGAAAGGCTTTTTGATTCCTGTTCTTGTTTTAGACATGATTTCTCTATCTTATTCGTTTTTTTTAATTTAGATATACATTTAGATATTCTAAAAGACAACTAATTAATTTTTTTATCATTTTTTTTAGATAAGTGTATCAGGTTTTGCATTATGATTACAATCGAATAATATCATTTGGTTAGAAAGGAAACACAATGCAAACATTTTTGTTACTCAGTATTTGATCATTAAAATAATTGAACAAAATAAGGGATGGTTAGTGATAATTCAAAACACTTTACAGATATTTTGCAACAAATTGGTATTTTTATAATTTTTTTATTCAATAAGTAATAAAAACTTCATAAGAGAACAGCAATTATGATCGAACAGAAATAAACATAAAATAATGCTAATTAAGTTAATTTTCTCTCTCTCTCGGTGTGTGTGTGTGTGTGTGTGTGTGGACATGCATTTGAGCGAGAGTCTCTTTTGTATTTTTTATTTATTTATTTTTGCATACTCTCAAAATTTGCTGTTGCAGTCTTACCAGTGAATCTCTTTCCCTCTCTCTCTCTCTCTCTCTCTCTCTCTCTCTCTCTCTCTCTGTGTGTGTGTGTGTGTGTGCATTTGAGCAAGATTTTTTTTCATTTGTTGATTTTATTTTGCATATTCTCAAAATTTGCTGTTGCAGTCTTCCCAGTGAATCTCTCTCTCTCTCTCTCTCTCTCTCTCTCTCTCTCTCTCTCTCTCTCTCTCTCTCTCTCTCTCTCTCTCTGTGCGTGTGTGTGTGTGCGTGCGTGGCAAAAAAAATTTTCACTTGTTGATTTATTTTGCATATTCTCAAAATTTGCTGTTGCAGTCTTCCCAGTGAATCTCTCTCTCTCTCTCTCTCTCTCTCTCTCTCTCTCTCTCTCTCTGTGTGTGTGTGTGTGTGTTCGTGTGTGCATTTGAGTAAGATTTTTTTTTTTCATTTGTAAATTTGCAAATTTGCTGTTATGGTCTTACCATTGAATCTCTCTCTATCTCTCTCTATGTGTGTGTGTGTGTGTGTGTGTGTGTGTGTGCGCGCGCGCGCGTGTGTGTGTGTGTGCGTGCGTGTGTGTGCGTGCGTGTGTGTGCGTGCGTGTGTGTCGGTGTTCACATTTGAGAAAGATTTTTTTTCATTTGTTGATTTTATTTTGCATATTCTACAAATTTGATGTTACAGTCTTGCCAGTTTATCTGTGTATGTGTGTGTGTTTGTGCGCGTGGGTGTGTGTGTGTGTGGGCGGGGTGGTCTTATTTGCACTCTTGATATTTTAGAGTGTCACCCCTTCATTGCTGTACACTTTTTTTTGGCACAGTTGCTGATTTGTAGCTTGTACCACCAAAAGTTTCTCTGAGTTTTCCTGTTTTTTCGTGTTTCCCATTCATTTCCTATGTCGGTCATTTTTGACCGGGAGGAAGCTAAGTGTGACTTTTTTTTTTACGACCCTTTAACAAATCAGAATCATCTCCTTGATTTTTTTGTGTGTTCATATAGGTAATACAACAAAAGTCACCAAGTTTCAGCCCCATCCGATCAAGCAAAAAAATTAAACATTTCAAAACGTATCAGTTTTCGGTCATTTTTGACCGAAGAAGCCCAGAGGGTTAAAATAGGGCTGTGCAAAGATTAATTGTGATTAATCGCGATTAATCCCATCCAAAATAAAAGTTCATGTTTACATAATATGTGTGTGTATGTGTGCTGTGTATAATTTTGTATTATAAATACATATGCATGCATGTATATATTTAAGAATTATTTGCACATAAATACAAATACAATATCTATATTACATATATTTTATATATGAATAACACATTTTCTTAAATATATACATGCATGTGTGTGTATTTATACAAAATAATTATACACAGCACACACAAATATATTATGTAAAAACAAACTTTTATTTTGGATGTGGTTAACGGCAATTAATCTTTGCACAGCCCTACTTTAAAAACACTCTTACATTTATTTTCAGATATTGTTAATTTTATATTTTAGAAAACTGAACAGGGGCAATAGTCTGGAAACAATTTTTTTTTCCATACTTATCCAGACCTGGATATTACACAAATCAAATTCCATACTTTTCCAAACTGTGTAGGAACTCTGTCGATAGTTACTATATGCACTGTTGTTTTGGCTTGTGAATTATATGATGGATATCTCTGAGATGAGGTTCTGAATGATGTTTGTCTTGGAATTGGTTGAATTAGTTGAAACAGTGGAAAATTAGCCAAAATCATCCATGTTTTACACTGTATCAAATTTATAGCCATCATGGAGACACTAAATAACCAGACATTAATGCAAATGAAAATGCAAATGAAATGCAAATTTCATTTGCAAAACCAGACATTAATGCAAATGAAAACCTATCAACTCATTTATTATAGGACAAGAGGGTATAGAAAAGGGATGAACGAATAATTAATTGTAAAATGTTTCCGTAAACAACACTGAAAAATTAAATAAAAAACAAATTATTTTCTTATGCATATGTTGCTAAAAAAATTAAATCATTACTTTTTTGTGGTGGGATAGTACATGTAAAGAACATAACAATACAAGTCCAAACAGCCCTGACATGAAGTGCGTTTGTTTATCTGATCATTCTAAACCAGTGGTTCTCATATGGATATACGAGATATCCTAATTAAAGTGATTTTTAGACCTGCAAATTAATAAAATCAACACTCCATAGGAATTTTTACAATGAATAAACTATTTTGGTACCGCTTCCTTTTACAGTACAGTTCTTACAGGGTACTTACAGTGTGCTTACCTAGAAAGTACTGCTCATAATTACATGGAACAGGGTTAGATTTAGGGGTAGGTTCAGGGTTAGTACTAGTTATTACCCAGTAATTGTAGTTACTAAAATAAGTACATAGTATTTACATGGGTAACTGGACTGTAAAAGGAAGCGTTACTACTATTTTGTAGTAATGCCAAGCTCAATTATTGAGAGTAAAAAATGTCATGGGGCTTTTGAATATTGTTGAGGACGATGAGGGGCTTTAAGAGAAGTGAACCACTGTTCTAAACGTGGCATTTACATTAAGCACTGTTTAGACCAGAGAAGACCGTTGTGTCTGTATATGTATATGATCAGTAAATTGTAAAGCTTCTGCACCTGAATAGGCTGATGTATGATGTGCTGCACAGCTGTAGGTTGGCTAGGGCCTGCGTTGGCTCCTCCGGCTGGTCTGAGAACTGTAGGTCCTTTAGTGCTGGACATGACAGCTGCAGCAGCTGCGCCTGAAACACCAAACACAGGCACAGATATAACTTCAGTTCAGTTCATGTCAAACAAACAAAAACACCAGAAAATTCACCATCATCGCGCAAAAGTGAAGTGTGTCATTTCTAGCATAAATCAGCAGTGCAAAACATGCATTGCCTGTAAATGGAAAACATTACAGGCATTGAAAAAAGGGTTCGTACAGATATTGTAAAATTAAATTCCAGGACTTTAAAGGACATTTAAAGCGCTACTTTTTGGGTTTTCAAGGACGACAATCAGAGATCTCACTTCAATGTCAAATTCTAAAAAGGGTAAATAGAATACTAAAAATAAACTTGTAAAACAAATAGTACAAGTAAAGTGCAGCACATGCAATGCCTGCGGTTATTTTAACCACCGAAAGGATTACCACGACAAATATACCGCTTTCCTTATTCAAACTGATTTTTTTCATATACTTGGATATTTATGAGCAATATCACACTAGAGCCATGCACTAGTGACACAGATGTTACCCCCCGTAGCATAGGGATGTCTGAGTAACAAAATACAAATAAAACACAAAACATCTAAATACTCCAATGCTAAATACAGCTGAAAAACAGGTCATACACTTGCCATGCTTTTTGATTATTGTACATGATCTGTTGCATAAAACAACAAGCATTCATCAAGTCAATGTTAGCCAATCCTATTTATACAGTGCAGGATTAATAAGAGCAAAACTAACACCCTATTCTAAGTGGAATATCAAGTATATGTAAGTCAACATATAACTAGAGGTTACATTGACTGAAAAATGTTCCATCAAAGCCAAATTTAGAAAGCATTGATGAATTCCGGAAAAAAAAAAAAAAAACAAGAACGAACAATTTAAACCTAGCATATCAATTTTACAATTATAATCGTAACATGGCAAAAAGACCAATGCTGTCTACTCTCTCACTATGTGATGTATATTTATATTTAATCACTTTAATATTTATAATCATAATAATAAATCTTTCTAAATTTAATAATTGTGTTTTTGTTTTATAAATAGTCAGACCATAAAAATAATAGGTTAATGTATAAAGTTAATGTATAAAAATTGAAAACATTAATGGGAGTCAGTCAATTAGTATTTCCAATGTCAACCAGAATCCGCAGTACAATTTCGTAACGGTGTGATGATACACTTAGCTCATGAGATGATACACGATATTGGGTTCATAAGAGCATGACTTTTTCATTTTTATGAAATCTTCAATGACAAAATCGATTGACAAAAAATTTACAAAAAATTGCATTTTATTCTTTTATTCAACTGCAAGTCACAAAATGCAATATGCAGGTGCATTTTGAAATCTTTTAACTAATCATCTTGTAATAGATGTCACTTCAGTTTAACTTTCAGAGTATCAATGATCATATGCAGTAAAAGACAGAAGAACAAAGCAAGCACCGCAAAATCTTTTGCTACAATCTCAACTCCATCATGCTGATATTGCAAGACATCTTTTCACCTTAATGAGAAATATAGTCATGTTTTAAAGGGTTAATTCACCCAAAAATGAAAATTCTATCAGTATTTACTCACCATCATGTTGATCCAAACCTCTATGTGTTTATTTGTTCTGCTGAACACAAAGGAAGATATTTGGAAGAATGTTTTAATCAAACAGATCTCATTCCCCATTGACTACCATAGTAGGAAAAAATACATACTATGGTAGTCAATGGGGAATGAGATCTGTTTGATTAAAACATTCTTCCAAATATCTTCCTTTGTGTTCAGCAGAACAAATAAACACATAGAGGTTTGGAACAACATGAGGGTGAGTAAATACTGACAGAATTTTCATTTTTGGGTGAACGAACCCTTTAATATCGCCAGATGTCGGGACACTTCCTACCATTTAGTCAACTAGCACATTTAGCCCGGCAAGTTTCAGTGAAAAACTGTAAAATGAGCAAGTTTAAAAGACGTTAAAGGATAGTTCACCCAAAAATGAATATGCAGTCATCATTTACTCACCTTCATGTAGTTTCAAACCTGTATGAATTACTTTCTTCTGTGGAACACAAAAGATGATATTTTGAAGAACGTTGGAAGCCGAACATTTTGGTTACCACTAATTATTACCATAGAAAAAAAAAAACAACAACAACTGTAAATCTTTTTTTTTTTTCTTTTTTTTATGCTGTTCCACAAAGAAAGTCATGCAAGTTTGGAACCATTTCTAACTAAATTATAGAATTTCCAATTGTGGGTGAACTATTCCTTCAAGCAATATTACAGTATGGGGCTGTTGACCGATTGAATTTGATTGGTTGACGAACGTTCTAAGGTGTGCAATTATTTTCAGGGAAACACGCTAAAGTAGTTCAGGCAGGTCTTGACCGCATTACAGTTCCATATCACTTCGCCAAATGATTTCAGTTATTTTAAAGGTCCTTATAGCCTATAACAGCAAAAGAGCTAAACCCTACAACGACGTTGACCAAACAAATACATATAGTAAAAACAATAGGATAAAAACTACAACTTATTTTCATGCTTTTTGCAATGTATTCAAAACTCTTTCTCATGTTCTCTTCCACTCAAATTAATTTAAGTAATTATACCATTACTTAAAAAGGGAAAACTTTACTTTTCAGGTTTTAACTGTAGGTCAATTAGTATACTTCCTATTTTGAGTAAGATTTTAGAAAAGATTACTTTTAAGCAAATTTGACATTATTTTAGAATAAATGGATTGCTTGCTAATGGACAACACGCTTATAGACCAAGACACTCTACTTGTACTGCTCTTATTTATACACATGACAGATGAATGGTTATCTTTCTAATAGTAAACAGAATGTATTTTATAATGGAGGTCTTTTTCTGAGACCAAACTTTCAGGTGGCTCAGAACAGAGCAGCTAGGTTAGTGCTTCATTATTCATTTCAGGTCAATGTTATTGATCTGCATAGAACATTATCACGGCTGTTAGTGAAGGATAAACTACATTTACGAATGCTGGTATATTTCTATAAGGTAATCAAGTATCATACACCCTGTTTCTTCGCTTTTAGACATGACTATTGAACATGTCAAGCGAGTAAGGCTCAACTCTTTTTTAGCTTGTCCACACATAAGTTTCATGAAAAAAAAAACTGTGCTTTATCGAGGTTTCAGGAATATAGGAATATGGTTCCAATAAATATACGAATATGTATTTAGAAGACAATGTAAAGATATGCTAACAAATACTTAAATGTATGTTGTATGTTTGATGTGCTGCTACTGCTAAGATGTAAAGTTTTTATGATTTGATTACTGTAATTATTTCTTGGTTTTATTTTATCTGTATGTTTTTGTCTTAGATTAGCAATCACTTTGTGTAAGCTAATGGGGATCCGAATAAAGAATACTGTAAACGCACACACATATAGTAAGGACAAGCATTCTATTTTATCAGTAAAATAGTTGAACAACTTAAAAGCTATATGATATGTCTCACTAGCGATGTAATAACAACGCTGTTCTTGGAGCAGATAAACAGTTTCGCTATTATTAGAGACGCTGCTGCCAAACACTGTTGAGAGATGCACAGACTCAGGTAATTCACACGCTTAATCTCTCTCGCTCTCTAACTACATTAATAACTGCATTAGTCTGTTATCAGTGGACCAAGCTTCTGTTACTAGCACTAAAACTAGATTTCTGGATGTAGCAATTAGGGTTGGGTATCGTTTGAATTTGAACGATTCTGATTCCGATTCCTTGTTTCGATTCCGGTTCCCAACGATTCTCGATTCCGATTCTTTTAAGAGGCAGGGTCAAAAAAAGTGTAGCTAGCCTTGCTAACCAACGGTCTTTCTGAAGGAAATCCTCCTTTCTAAAGGGAAATACTCTGCATTTTGCCGAGATTTCGTTATTTTTAGAAAAGTGAAGCCACACTTTGGACCGCCGACGAAAGCTACTCATGTTCGACTTGCGCGGTTATACGCCTTATTCACGGCAGCGCCATCTTTGATTTTTAATGAGAATGAAAGCGAGGCTGAGAGGGATAGACTTGCATCTCTTCAATGGGCTGTACTGTTATTTAATGTGTTTTCGGATTGTTCTGCTCATGAAACACTGGAAAGATATCTTTCCAAGAATTGTCAGTTGACAAAAAACTCCCGACAATGTAAACTGTGGAAAATTATAAGTAATCTAGCCGCTTTATTCAGCTTTTTACAGCGGATGCCATTGGAAACACGGTAAGTCTATCCCTCACAGCCTCACTTTCATACCTGTCATGGCGTTGCTCTGAATAAGGTCTATGCCAACACTTCCGGTAGACGCTTCTTCATTGGCGTTGTTCAGCAGTTTCTTCTTCCGCTCGGCGGACTGTGAATATCGAAACTAGGAATCAAAATTTTAACTTTTGAACGATTCCGGGAAAAACAAAAAGTTAGTCCCGGTTCCAATCGATACTCGATTCTCGATACCCAACCCTAGTAGCAATGGAGGCTTGGGATTAGATGCGTAAGAACACACAAGAAAGTTAAGGACAAAAACTTGTCTTTAAAAATACATCATCTGAGCAATGTCTTGAGCTGTGGTAACCATAGTATAAGCGGAATAATTGACTCCATTTTTATTGATAAATGTTGAAAATGAATTTAAAGTCCCGTCGTCAATTATTCCTTACATGTCAGCAGTGTGTGAATGAAATCACTGACCTCTGGGCAGATGGGAGGTAAAAGTGTGGGAAGGAGCAGGAGATCCAATCTGTAGCGCAGGTGCACCACCCCTGAAGATCTGCACGTTAGTGGCCATAAGATGATGCAGGTTACTCTGTCCCTGGAGAAACATTATTCATCTCAACATCTTTCTTACAATAAGCACACTATGTGAATGTAAAGTAACCTGATTACAAGAAGCTCCTAGTGGATTGTGCTTATACCTGCTGACCACTGATGGTTGCCACTGGTATCGAGGCTGGAGCAATGCTGCTCTCAAGAGGAACGGTGATATGTCCAGACGCTTTGGCTGGACCAGAAATATGTCCTTGGCTAACAGCCGGAGCAGGTGCTATAAGACGACTAGGCATAGTTGACTTCAGGGCAGCCTGGAGAATTAACAAAAAAATATAATTTGTTCAAGTAGCATAAGTTGAGGTGATCCTGATGGTTCACTCACAATTAGCATTTAAAGTATCCCAAATATATATAATATTTATTTGCGTGTGTGTGTGTGCATACTATATGAACATACAGTACATACAGTATATACATCCCAGAAAGATATCTAAAATACAACATAATGAAAAAAAAATCTTGTACATTTAGCAATATAGCGGGTGAATTATGTATAAGATGTATATTACGACGTTATGAGGAACTATATGCCTTTCTCCATTGTCTTTCTATGGTGTTCAAAGCGTTTCTAAGGATACTGATTTTCAAAAGGCAGCTGTCTGGCTCTGAGATGGTGAACGGAAACATTGGTTTGTGTAACATTAGCAACACAATATTAGCTGTTTGAAAACATAGTCGAGCCAAAGGCTAATCATATCAATTACCGTTATGTGTCCGACGTTGTAAAGAGTGATACATAAATCGCATTACCATTCCGATACATTGATGTGTTGACGAGCCTGTATAATTTGCTCTTTCTCTTTTTCTGGTTCAAACATATATGGCTGAATTATACCAATTTTCCACTTGCCATTATGCTGTGTTTACTATAGTAAAGTTGAGCAAGTAGATCAGCTATTCTGATCTCGTGTGAGTGAGTGGAGGCAGGGACTAACATGTATATTTTAATATTTTGACAGAAAGAATCACAACACCTAAGAAAGAGAAAATAAATGACCTTTACAGAGGCCTCACTGACGTTGGACAGCTGGCCCTGCAGTAGATGGACTGATGGGGCGGCCACAGTTACTGAAGGACTGGGCTGGATAGGCACATGCTGGGGCAGAGCAGGGGGCTGGCCGAGGGCTTGGACCTGTGGGTAGGGCCTGACCACCACCGTCTCCTGCTTATCATCACGGAATGATGCAATTCCACAAGTGCTGCCGCTGCTGCTGCCAGGTGGAGGATCCTGAGGGTGATCCACTTCAAGCCTGCTGTCCTCACTGCCTACTGTAACACAATATTCAACATATTATGTCATGCCGATTGGTACGTCAAAAATACTCGTACTTCAGTACTAGGTTGTTGCTAATAAAAAGATCCCTACAGATGAACATGGAAAGGTTTTCTGTGGTTCTTTGTGTCAATCATAACGCAGACATTTAAATCTCAATAATTGTGACACCTGCATAACTATCTCATTAAAGAGATAGTCATCATTTCCTCACCTTCACGTTGTTCCAAACCCCTACAACTTTTGTTCATCTTCGAGACACAAAATTAAAAAAAAAAAAAAAAAAAAGTACTCAAAAAGGGCCAAAATAGCCCAAGACTCTGAAGGGTTAAAGAACAATATTGTGAAATTCTCTGGGGTTTTTTACCTTTATGAGGCAAAAAAAGGAAAAAAAAAAAAAAAAAAAAAAAAAAAGAAAACGGCTGGTAAAAAGTCTCTGTGGCAGATGAATTTTTAAAATTTTAAAAAAGTTAACTTCAGGCCCTGTAAATATATATACCTATACACACATATATAATAAATAAATAAAATACATATATACACATATTATATAAACACTTTTTTTAATTTTTGAATCGATTAACCTCAAATTAATTTGATGGCACTAATTTCATGGTTGTTATTTCAGCTTTTTTTGTCATCAATATTAGTTTTTCTTTCAGTACCAAGTACGAACTACTGGAATGCTGGTGTAGTGACAACCCCATCTCAAACTAAATGGTCTGGTGGTGGTATCACAGTCCTACCTGAGTGTGTCCCTAAAACACTGCCGTCAGTAGAAGTCTGACCCGGTCCGGCCCCAGCAGGAGGCAGCGCAGCCCTAGGAAACTGCTGAGAGCTCATCTTCTGTGTATTAGCTGTGAGGAAAGTTAAGCAAGTTTAATATCTTTTGTGATTCTTTATTTATTAAACATTTTGTGTTTTAAACTATATACAACAAAGCCCAAGATCGCCCATGACAGTAAGACTAAATATAAATACATAGAATAGAAAAATATGACAGGAAAGTAAAATAACATTGACCAAAACTTAGAAGGATCTCAAAAACTTCTTGATAAAGTCTCAATAAGGACCAACCAAAATTGTATTGTCTTTCTATTAGCTCCGAGCACTTTAGCTGTGGTACATTCCAGACGGGCAATGTCCAGAAGATACGACATCCAAATAGACACTACTGGGGTAGTTGGTTCAAACCACAGTTTCAAGATAACTTTTTTAGCCGCAGTAAGGACAACGGACAGAATCCTCCTTTGATTGACAGACAGTGACAGTGAAGAATCATCCAAGCAAGTTTAATATCTTACTGTATTAAGTGGAAATAAAAATATCACAAATCGAAAAGAACTAGACAAACAGTGTCTCTCTCCTTTAGACTAGAGCAGATGTGTGAAATCTTGCTTCTTGGGGGCCACTACTGTGTTTACTTCAAACTATACTTCAACCTGCCAGTACTTTTCAAGCAATCTGAAAGACCTGGCTAGATGAGATTATTATGGTAGGTCTAATTACGGCTGGATCTAAAACGCACGAGGGTCGCCTCATTCAACAACAGAGAGTTCAGTATGGAACATGTTGTGTTGTTGACACAGACCAGGAATTACTTGCGAAGAAAACATATTAACGAATTAAATAAACAACAAACAACGGTCGATGCAATGCACATACAACAAATTACTCTCCATTCGCTCTAATTGATAAAAAATATCCATCAATACTGAGGGACTTTTAATATTCTTCTTCAATTTATACCGTGATAAACACTAGCTGATTTCGAAACCTGTCACTTTTGGTGCTTTAATGTTTACTTCACGAAACTAAACCGGTTACGGGTGTAAATCATACAACCAGTCGTCAAACCATGATAACATAGTAAACGTTGTAGATCAAAACAGAGGCGCTATTTTTCTCTGTTCCATTGCTGGTTGACAAAAGCTTATTTGAATCTGTTTATGAAGTGCAGTTTATATATCAGGGTTATTGCATGATAAAAAATATGCACATGTACTACAAACATAAATAGAAACTATAAAAATATACGAGAAAAAAAATCATAAAACACATTGCAAATACTACCGTGTCTCTGAAGCTATTCCCACTCCATAGTGTGAACACTGCATCAACCAAAAAGCACGAAATGGCGGACCGGCGCAAAGGATTTCAAAATAAAATCCCATGCGAACTGCATCAGTGTTCACGTTCATTTTCATTCATATACATATATTTTTTTCCTTATATTTTTTTCTTCTATTTTTATTATTTAGCTTTGTAAATCCGCAATTTTTTGCCAGTTTATGTGTGCTTGTGGCCTTAAGATCACGAAATAATACATGTAAATAAATATATAAATAATTAAATACGCGATGATTTAAAATAAATAATTAAATACATTCACTCATCAATGCAAAAATGATAAAAAAAAAAGTTTAGAGAAATGCAAAATTAGGCATACTAAAAGAAATGCAAAACTGAAAGTTGATTTTGAATTCTATATTTAAAATTTTCAATCTCCACTCATTAATTTGTTTCATTATTTCTCATTCTCTCTTTAGCATATGGGCTATATCAAAGTTGTTTTTTTTGTTTTTTTTTTGAGAAACCAAGCAAATAAACAATTCAATAATAACAATGTCAAATCTTATTACAAACTTACAGTGCTCATTCTAGATAAAAAAAGGAAAAATATTAATAAATAAATAATTTTAAAAGAACAAAAGAACATGGGGCATGTAATGGCAAAAATGACCATTACATATTCAAAGAAATTAAATTAAAATGGCAATTATTCAATAAGATTGTATACAAAAGAAACAAGTTTCTTAGCATTGTTGTTATTAACCAATAACAAAGAGTTATTACTACAGTTCATATTCCTGTAATCATTCATCATTTTCTTTCACACAACAAATCAATTCTTGCAGCTTTTGTTCACAGTTTGCTGAGTGCATCTTGGGTGGCTTTCTGCTGCCATTTGATAACTCTGCTTCAAGTGTGACCACCATAAGGCAGCAGATTGCGGTCTCGCTCCTTCAAAATTCATGTGTCTTTTAAAAAATAATGTACATAATTTAATGTAAGTTATATAATATAATTTAATCTCATAATCAGCATGTAATGTCATTTTAGACTGGTTGGAAGCATGTTTTTGCTGCACATAATTTAAACTTACCAAATTATGTGACTACTTTATTATTTACTCAAACATTGGTTATAATTGGCTAAAAGAAAATTAGTACCCATTTCTTTTTGTAGATGACTTGACTGAGCTGTGTCATCTTTGTGGGGAGCATGATGGTGACACTCACTGGGTAACTGTTGTTTTTCATGTCTTCTCAAGTTTGGCTTAAAAAGGATGACAATAAAATTACAAATTACCACTAAACATTCTTTTTAAATTCTACAGTACATGCTTGCAAAACAAGTTATTTTAGTTGTAAGGCATGATGGCCTGCTTTGTAAACTGAGTAATTTGCAACCATTGCTAATATTGTATAACTATTTCACCATATTTTTAGTTTCCTCTTTTCCAGATTGGCTGTGACATTTGTTGCCCACGATGGTACCACCAAAGCTGCGCCAAGAGGCCCTTCAAAAAGAGGAAAATCAACTATTCATGCAAAGCATGCCACTCTTTTCCTCTTTCTGTTCATTTCTGTTAATTTAATACGCACACACACACACACACACACACACACGTGTTGTGTATATAATAAATAAACGTTTAGAAAACTGCATCTAATACTACATTCTGGTTGAATTCATCAGGTCTGTGTGTGTTTTTTGCTGTGTTATAATGGTTGTATTGGGCCTTTACAGGTATTTTAATAGGCAAAAAGTAGTGGGTGAGTAATAATCAGTCAGATTTAACCCTCATGAATATAAGTAACACATTTCAGGCCAGAAATAACCTTTCAATCAATAAGTAGAGGCTTCAATCACCTTTTGGCAGGCAAAATACTGCATTATAATGGTTGTATTGGCCCTTTACAGGTATTTTAATAGGTCAAAAGTACTGGGGGATGTTTAAATCCACATAAAAGCAACTGCATTCGTAAAGAGAATGGGCGATACACCTTTAACACGCTGCGCGCGCTCCCGCGGCCGGCCATCAATTTTCAGCGGACCATCAATTTTCAGCGTCGGTGTACAAAGTCAATTGCGCTGGGTGCAAGATAGGGCCGGGGCCCACAATGTGAAATACACTTTGCTAGGACTGTCAGAGATTGTTCTTATAAATCGTGAGAGGAGTCTTACCTGCCAAGATAGACTCTCCGAAGACCACCACATCCTGAATGAGAAGAGAACACGCAAATAACTTGAAATTATAAATCATAAAGACAAATAAAACATGTTGCAGATATGACATTCTTGGGAAAATATTTTTATTACCACAATAGTGCACTTCACACTGCATATAGATATTCCTGCATATAGTTAGGCCTATGCAGCATTTCAGCTAAATGAAAAAAAAAAAAAAAACACACAATAAAATCATATTTCTTTCAGACAAGTATGCAGAAATATCCTGAAAAAGGTGCAGAGATGCAACCCCTTGGGCGAGGTGGGTTGTCAGAATAAGAAACTTATTTTATTAGTCTAATTAATTTAGAAAAATTTCAAGATTCCACTGCCTTGTGAGAAATACATTCTACAGGGCATTTCAAAGAATCCTAAAACAAATGGTAAAACATGATGAATCAATTGCAAGTGTCATACAACTTTATAGTTTAGCTGCAGTGTAACCAGATTTGGGATCTTTCAGGCCCTATTTTTTTATATATAATTTTATAGCCTATCTTTGAAAAAGTGTTTTTATTCTCTCCACTAGATGGCATAACTAAACTGAATTTGGAAGATTAACCTAACCAGGACTTCATCAACGCTAAATCTGAACAACAAACATCAAGTACCCTAGATCTATATGCTATAAAAAAAAATTCAGTTCATATCAGGACTATTAACAGTTAAAATCATTGAAAAGGAATCAGTGCAGACAGCAATACAATCCTTAATTTTTATTATTTATTTATTTATTTTATTTTTTTGCAATGAAGTCTGATTTTGGCATCAAGTATTCCAACAAAAAGGGGCTGTGGTGCGTCTAAAACATCAATGAAAATTAAATGTAATTGCTCAGTACTGTATTGCAGCCTTCATTCAGGATGTTGAAATTGTAAGCTGGGGCCTCATTTATAACCGTTGCGTACGCACAAAACAGGCCCTGAAAGAGGCGTAGGGGAAGAGCGGGGCACAACGTAACATTTACATTTAGGCCTACATTTAAATTTAGTCATTTAGCAGCCGCTTTTATCCAAAGCGACTTACATCTGAGGACTAAATCAAACAAGTCATCGTGAAGAGGCAACAACAACACAAGAAGCGCTCAAAATACAAAGTTCAAACATTGCTCAGAGTATTATATAAACCAGGCAAGTTATATATATATATATATATATATATATATATATATATATATATATATATATATATATTTATATATATTAAGTGCTCACGGAAGAGATGAGTTTTCAGTTGTCTTTTAAATGCTATCAGGGATTCTGCATTCCAGATGATGATGGGCAGATCGTTCCACCAGCATGGAGCCGTGAATGAAAATGTTCTAGAGAGAGATTTTGTGGCTCTTTGTGATGGTACCACAAGCCGTCGCTCATTGATCGATCGTAGGCTTCTGGTAGGGATTGTAGACTCGTAGCAGCGAGTGAAAGTAAGAGGGAGCTGAGCCAGTGGTCGATCTGTGTCAACGCCTTGAACTTGATGCGAGCAGCATATGAAGAGTTCAGATGCAAAAGCCTCTAAATGCCATTTGAAATTTTCTTCTAAAATGACCATTTTTATCAAGCTTGTATATTTTAGTTCAGTAATTTCACTTAAATGACAATTAATAGGTAATCTTCATTGCCATTTAAGTGAAATTACTGAACTTAAATATACAAGCTTGATAAAAATTGTCATTTTAGAAGAAAATTTCAAATGGCATTTAGAGGCTTTTGCATCTGAACTCTTCATATATACATTTCATTGTTTTTGTTTGTGTTTTCTTATATAGGTGTATTTCAAGCAGTTGCGTTAAATACGAGTGTTTTCGCTCTGTTTTCTGAACTGCCACCTACCTGGTACTCCTGTTAACAGTAAAAAAAAAATCACTAGTTTAGCTGTGTAAAAAAAAAAAGAAAAATTTCAGTGGCTCTCTGTGAGCCACAAAAATACTATAACGGTAACTACTTACCTGTTCTCGCTCGGCCTTGAATAAAGCACTGCTGTGGCAGTATGGAACACCTTAGCCTGACGTTCACTGTGTGCAGGGCCACTTTACAGCAGGACGATGGACATGACTGCTGTCCATTCTGCTTAGGCTTGGAACATTTGAAGCAGGGCCTCACTGAGGATGCCTGTATGAATTGTAGCACCATGTCCTGGGAGCAGAGAACTTCCAGACTAGGTGCAGTAGAGGCACTCTTGACCTCAGAGGCCCCTCGGAAGGGAAAAGTGTCGGCTAAACGGAAAAGGGTGGAAACGGTGAGTGTCTCCACCAGTAAGAAACATAGAAAGGATGCTTTAACCAATAGATTGGAGGTGTTGACCTCAGAGTTTGCCCAGAGTAAGTCTTTAATTCTAAATCTGCAACCAAGGGAGGCACCATCACCGATGCTGCCTGTTCCTGAGGAGGATATGCTGTCCACAGCAGCCTCTCAAAGCCAGTTTCGGGAAGAAGTAAATGAGGAATTCTTTTCAGGAAGCCATTCTAACTTCCCTCATGATGACTCTCAGAACACAACACAGGGTTCAGCTGAAGGAGTAGAATCGGATCAGGATGTGGTGAGACAAGCCCTCCAGATTGCGTTGGCACGCTTAAGCCCCTACAGTGGTAGCTCCCTCCAGTGCCTTTTTCAGAGGAACAGCAAAACCATCTGTTCTTAGCATTCCCCATCCAAAGATTATATCGAGGAACTACAGAAGTGCAGGGCTAATCCCAAGTCACTTACTCATCATACCACAGCAAGCAGAGCCTTGGCAGCAATGCACGAACCAGACTCTTATGGCCTGGGTCAGATGGCAAAAGTGGATCCATTTATCGCCTCTTTTATCATATCACCGGAGGAGGCTTGGAGACCGAATGCTCGCTGCCCACAACCTCAGTGCAGAATCAAGGATGATCTTCATAGTCAAGCATATAATACTGCAACATGCATGGGTCACACAGGGAATTCACTCTCTCATCTTATGCTGGCGTTATCCCAGTCTCTCCAACCTATTGGGGGTGATCCATCAGTCCAAATACTAAGCGATGCATCTTTACAAGCATTCGCATTCATTCAAGAGAGTAGTGTAGACTCATGTCAACACTCACTCAGGCACGCTGACAAGTATGGCTGGCACAGTCTCCATTGTCAGAGGCCTGTAGGAGAACACTTCGTGACCTCCCTGTAGTCCCAGGCCAAATGTTTGTACCAGCGGCACAGCAAACTCTGGAACAGAGCATTCAGACGAATAAGACCAGACAGCAGCTGGCAGACCTAAGAGGAACTCAACCATCGCAAGTTAGACAAGGGTATGGGGGATGGTATTCTACTTGCTCTCAACCTTTTGTTCGTTCTGGTGCTGTTCAGAGGAGCCGGCCAAGGCAACTAGATCAGCATGTGCAGCAACCCAGAGCACGAGGACAACAATTATTTTGGGTCTCAGGGTGAACTTCAGCAAGGGTCAGTTGATCCCATTTCAGTCGGTCAAATTCATAGGCATCACTCTAGACTCGAGATCAATGAAGGCATTCCCATCACCTCAGAGGGTGGACAGCATATTGCTCTTACTCCAGCGTTTTCGGAAACAGATCAAGCTGCCATTCAGAACGGTCCTCAGATTGATGGGCATGCAGCAGCTGCTTTGATACCACTGGGCCTACTTTCCTTGCGCCCTTATCAGAGATGGGTAAACAGTCTTCACCTGAACCCCACATGGCACAGGAGCAGGCTGGTCAAAGTTACAGAACGATGCCTCCTTACCTTGATACAATGGAAAAAGAGGTCATTCCTGACGAAAGGGGTAGCTCTGGGTGTGATTCCTTCTCACCGGGAGATAATACAGACAGATGCTTCACTGAGGGGCTGGGGGCAGTGTGGCAGCACAGGATGATCAGGGGGTCATGGAAGCCTGAGAAAGCCACAAGAGACATAAATACCCTGGAGCTCCAAGCAGTGCAATTAGCTCTGAAACATTTTGCGCCGGCCCTAAAGAATCGCCATATTCTCATCAGAACAGACAATACATCGGTGGTATATCATATCAACCATCAAGGGGGCACGAGGTCCAGTCAGTCTTTGAGAGTGGCACAAGACCTCCTGACATGGGCCTTCCCTCGATTCACAAGCGTCAGAGCGATGCATATACCAGGAGTGTCAAATGTGGTGGCAGACTTCTTGTCTCGCCACAGACCTTTGCCAGGAGAATGGAGACTCAATCCAGAAGTTGTTCAGATGATTTGGCGACAATTTGGCAGAGCACAGGTGGATCTGTTTGCCTCAGAAACCTCAACCCACTGCCCCCTGTGGTTCTCCTGGACAGAGAAGTCCAGCCCATTGGGTCAGGATGCGTTAGCACAAGCCTGGCCAGATCTCCTACTCTATGCCTTTCCCCGAACCCCTTAATTCTGCCAACTCTCCACAGAATTCTTCAGGGGAACAACAGGATGCTCCAAGTGGCACCGAACTGGCCAGGGAGACATTGGTTTCCAATGTTATGCCAGCTTCTCAATGGGGAGCCCTGGAGCCTACCCAGGAGGCAGAACCTGCACCTTCAGTTGCAGGGGCAGATTTGGCACCCAAACCCAGATCGGTTACATCTCTGTGTCTGGCCGCTGAAGAGCCAGAGTTACTGTTGAAGTCTTGTGATGTTAAGGTGCAAAACACAATCCTGAATTCAAGAGCACCTTCCACCAGGAATATCTAGATTGGTGTACACCAAGAAGTTTGGTCCCAGACCACTGCCCAGTACCAATGGTATTATGTTTTCTGCAGTCCCTGCTAGAAAATAACAGGGCTCCCTCTATCCTAAAGGTATATGTGGCTGCAATTTCTGCCCAGCATGTAAAAGTAGATGGACAATCACTAGGATCACATAGTCTAATCACCCGCTTTCTGAAAGGTGATCAGCGATTGCACCCTGCTTCATCGGTTAGAGTCCCCGCATGGGACCTCAGTCTGGTTTTAAGATCACTTATACAACACCCATTTGAGCCAATGGAGCATTGTGACTTGAAGTGGCTTTTAATAAAGACTGTATTCCTTTTGGCAATAACGTCAGCCAAACGTGTTGTGAGCTGCACGCATTGTCAACTAATACGTCCTGTATGCGTTAGAATGCGGGTGGGACAATGGTGACATTGTGGCCTAACTCCTCATTCCTACCCAAGAGGCTCTCAACATCATTTAGGAATCAACCAATTGAGTTGGTAGCACTTATTCGTTCTGTGTCTGACACACAAGAGGGCAATCCAACGGAACAAGTATGCCCAGTGCGAGCCCTTCGGGGCTATCTGAGTGCCACAGAGAAATTGCAGCGGTCGGACCAAATCTTTCTCTGCTACGGCGGGCCATGAAAAGGCCATGAGGGTCCTTTTGGGACCCTCAACTTCAGCTTAAGGTTAGGAGTAGCCTCCTCGTGACCTTGTTATGAGTCATCCAGTGGGAAGCACTGCCTCTGGCGGTCAGTAAGAACGAAATAGAACGAGAGTTACGACTGTTCTATGAGTTCTGGATGACCGCCAGTGCACCCTGTCACTCGGAGTCTAGCGAGAAGATTCTGTAGAGACAGGTTGCAGAATGTCACGGGGTTAAGTAGAGGGGATCCCCATGACGAATCTGGTCATGTGATGACTTTGTTGTTATTAGACTCGACCTGAGCATGAGCAAGAGAGATAATATTCAGTGGGAAGCACTGCCTCTGGCGGTCATCCAGAACTCATAGAACCGTAGTTACAGTCGTAACTCTCATTACGTTGAGCCCCGCGCTCCCCCTCCCCCACTTCCGACGCGTAAGTTATAATAACAAACTTGACGGGAAAAATTACGCACCTGCACGCAAACTCTGACTCATGCGTACGAACGTATTTGAGAAGGAGCAGTTTGGCGACACCGATGGTGAGCTGGAGTTAAATGTCTTTTTCGTCACTATTAGACAGAGAAGAATATATAGAAAATTATACATCTACAGAAAGATAATACAAATATAATTTCACAAACCTATCATCACTTAAAGCAAACGTTGGGCCGTTTAGTGAAACTGACGCATATCTATTGGCAGATGAAGTAAAACCGTAAATCTTCATTATGAGTCCTAATCATAAATACAGTGCATGTTCACAAAAACAGTTTAAATAAATAAAAGAATGATTTAAACTATGTTTTACTTTTGATATAAACATTTAGATTAAATATGCCATTCTCATAAACTACATGAAATCATTACTGAGAAGTTACAAAAAAAATGTATTTTCAATAAATAGAAATGTTGTGCATGCAATGCTTTTGAATGCTTTCCTCTGGCATGCTGTGTTTTAATGTTTTAACTGATAGCTAATAGCAGATTGTATGAGAAAATTGTTTCGTGCAAATAATGAACAACAAGGTCTATCTGTTTCCATTAAAAAATATAAATCAACTATAAATACTATTTGGCCAGTGAAAAAGACTGAGAAAAACTTTCTCTGAAATGTATTCAACACTATTTGATTTATTTATTCAAAAACAAGGCAAGGATGGGCTAAAACACACATATATATATTTATTAATATTATATTAATTATATATATTAATATATTTATTATATTTATATATATATGTTTGTTATAATGTGACGGCACATCCATATTTCATATTTTACTAACGTCTTATACCGTTAAACATGGTATCACGTGGATGAATAATCATATGCAAATTATATGCAGATGAGGATATGCATAGTAAAACTAGGCTGTAATCTCCATAGGCTGTATGGTTATTTCGGGGAGGAGGCGCATGTGCGCGCATTCTTCCACTGATTGGGTGGATTTGGGTTCTGGTATGAATGGTTTTATAAGTCTGAATATTTTTTGCGTAAGCCATTTTTGGCTTTCGGGCACACGCACACTTTTACTAAGGATCCTACGCATAGTTTTATAAATGAGGCCCCAGGTGTCTCACACCAAAGGCATGTGTCTTATCCACTGCGCCATCACCACACCCCTAAAACCTTTAGTGAAGGTTTTGGGAACGTTCTCTTTTGGTTGTAAAAAACCTATAACTTGCAGGGAATGTTCTGGAAAGCTCTCTTTAAAATATACTGTAAAATAAAACCTAAAAATAGCCAGCAGGGAACATTCTGGGAAGGTTTGCTTTGGGTTATAAATAAAAACCAAAAAATAACCTGCAGGGAACTTTCTCAAGTAAAAAAAAAATGGACATTTTCAATGTTTAAAAAACATTACGAAATAATGTTTTCCTAACCCAATGGGAATGTTAGCAAAACGTTCTGACAATTTATTTTTGTTAGCTGGATTAATGGTTAATGGTTGCCTGGAGACGCTGGATGGTTGGTGTAAAGATGGCATGGAATGGAGCTCAGTCGCAGACTTGTGAGTGATAGAAAGACAGTGAGAGAATTTAGTTCAGAATTAGAAGAATTGCCAACAAAGAACCCAACAAACACTTTCCCCCTAATGTTCTCATATGGTTCCCATTTGGTTATTGTTTTGGGAACCAAATAAAACATTCCAGGAACACTCTTTAGGTTCTTTTTTATAACCTAAAGAGAACTTTCAAGATCTTTCCCTTTATTTTTAAATCCCGTTACCTGCAAGTTTTATATAACCTTATAGAGTTCCCATAACGTTCACTAACGTTAAAAGTTAAATAGTTAGACAAAACGTTCCTAAAACATTTTTTAAAAACTGGATGTTTTGAACGTTTAGAAAACATTGACAGAATTACGTTTTCAAAACATTTTCAGAATTATAGAATGGAATTTTCTTCTAACGTCACGCAAACAAAGAAATAAAAAACGTTCTTTAATTCTATAAAGCCCTGGATGATTGAAACGATCATAAAACATCCAGAGATAACGTTTTCTTGATGGGAATGTTATAAAACATTCTAAGAACATATTTTTGTATCTGAGAATGTTGTTCTAAGAACGTTCTCAATAGTATCAATACTTCTAGGAACTCTTAATAGTAGGAGAACATCAGTCAAGTACAAATAACTTCACAAGCACGTTTCATGAACATTTTTATAAGAACGTTTTCACTCAATATTATGAGAAAATCATTTAAGAACAAATAACATCACAAGCATGTTCTATTAATGTTGTTCTGAGAAAGTTTTCACTCAACAATTGCAGTATAGTAAAAGTTGTTATCCCTTCTCAAATGTCCATGCAATAATATCTTGATATATTTGTCTGAGGCTAAAGCAATGCCTCATGTTATTGTCATGTTATTATATCCTCCTTAGAAAGAGGCGATCAATTCTGCATAAGCAAATGCCCAGGATGAGGTTAGGAGGTACAACAGACTGTTTTAGACCTGAAAAGTCTCAGTGCATGAACAACAATCCCATGGCTTTAGCTTCATGTTACTAGCACATATATGGAGCATTACATCACTAGGATACCCAAGATGTTTGGCAACACTGCTGTGCTCGAGTCAAAAATGTTTTTCCTGATGAGAGCGGGGTTATTTCCATCTGTCAAGTAAGGTGCTTCTTGCATGTTTTGGGTCTATATTTGGATTAATGGAATCTCCTTCTCTTAATCTGAACAATTATATCTTCAAAGTCACTGAGTCGACATTCTATGCAGTGTTTTAGCTGACGCTTTTATTCATGTGCATTTATTACAGGGTAAGTCCCCCATGAAGAAACATGACATTAAGGTAAAGTGCACAATCAGGGTATATACAGAGTTCCTTAAGTTAAATTTACTACTTTTTAATACCTTTTTTACTACCTTCAGAATTTTTTTTAAAACCATCATGACACTGAATTAAGTGTTAATCAGCAGCAACCTTTCTATTATTTACACAGATTTTGACATTTATAACATATAAAAATGGCAAAAGATCTGCTGCGTGACAGGATTTAATAGGGGAAACTGCGAAAATGCAACTAAAACGAATATTTTTATCAATTTAAACTAAATATTGGATTCAATATAGTGTTCCTTACAACTCACTAAAGATCCAGTGATCCGTGGATATTGACATGCAGCCAGGAATCGTGTTGCCTGACATTTATGTTTGCCTGATTTCGACACCGGAGAAATAAAAGCAATATAGACCTAAACATAAAGCAAATTTGCCCAGTGAACGCTTTATGTAAATACAATATAGGCAGGTCTAAATCCGGGTGATCACTTGTTCACAGATGATGTCGATCGACCATTGAATATGGCGTCAGCATCAAACATAGACAGAGACGAAAGATCTTTGATTGTGCCCAGATAAGCTAAAGCCCATATTTAAATGGACTAACGCAAACACAGAATAGGACACCTGATAGTCTGAAAAAAATAATACCTAATTTTTAAAAAATAATACCTCTCAGACTACATTTAACACTTTTAATGGCCTTAAATTTGACAAATTTGATTTATCACTTTTTAATACTTTTTAAAACCCCGCAGACACCTGATTTGTGATTTAAACCAAGCCACATGCACGACATGCTTCACCTTCTGTTTATCATAGTGTAATCTCTGGATTTTTCCATGAATGGCTTCACTTTCACAATAAAGCTCCAGAAAAATAGCATAAAAAGGGAGGTGATGGACAGCAGATTTCTTTTGCTCAACTTTTCCTGGATGGCTGTATTTAAGCATCTGTGAATGAACTACTATCTAAGGTCCGACTGGTTTGTTGCTTAATGATTGTCTTTTGCGCAATAGTTGTCTGCATATTAGAAATCCAAGATCCAGGACAGATAAAAAGATAAAAACTCTTGTGTCACTACTGAAACATTCATGATTTCCTTTACCCCGTTTTTGAAGGTATTGCAATGAATTCAATAAATACTTCTAAATTGTGGTAAAGGCCGGGAGAGTGCAAAAAACACAACCTTAAATGTGCACGCATGGGGTCAGGAAAGTTGGTTAGGTTATGCATTACACATTAATGCAAATTCCCTTATGCAAGAGTAAAATAATTTATTTTGTGACAGGTTTAAAACTTCCACAACTCTGAGATGAAAACACAATGTGTCTGACTTTGGAAAGAAAAGCTTTTTTGTTGAGCGCTGTCTTCCTCATGTTTACAATGGGAATAGGTTAAAAATCAATGGCAGAAAAGGAATTATATCACCCTTAGTCTGTTTTTTATGTGATAATCCACTTGTTTTATGGTTCTGAGACATATAATTATAGAAATTGCAGAATATAAGATTGCACATTGCTCTCATTTATTTCAGTAAGAAGTAAAGCACACTTTGGAAGAAAAGTGTTTTTACTTTCTACGTTGAATGATATGTCAAACGATGAACTTGAATTATTTAGTTTATTTGCTATGTTTGCTTTATTTTGTAATTACTGAATTAATTAAATAGCATAAGCGGGGTTAATCCATTTATTATATTTTTTCTAAATAGAAATAAACAGTGAATATTGTTTGAAATCATGAAATTTCCTCAAAATACAACATATTAAATAAAAAATAGCACATTCATTTCACACACACACACACAAAAGCAATGTTACGCTTATAGACTTCAGCCAGTTTTGACCACCAGAATCAAGACAGCAGCATGGCCATGGGAAAAAAAATAGAAAATGAAAATAAACAGTTCCTAAATTGTTTGATGTGGGGAGAATTATACCAATTCACATTTGACAGGCCCCAAAACAGGGTGCTTGGATTCTTCTGTTCATGAACTGGTAAGAAGACCCATAAAAAAACGCATGCACTTTAAAGTACCACAAAGGTTGAGATGAGAGGGCACTTATAAAAAGCCATTTTTATCCACATTCTCTCTATGCCATGCTCAAACATGAGGTGAGAGCACGTGGACACTGTCCATCCTCACCTGTCAGTGTGTGACCTGGATTGAGCTCTTGTGAAACAGCATAGTGAACATTCCAGCATGCATTACATTGCAGTGCAAGGACCTTATCTGGGTTAACATGGTATGCTGTTACTGGGAAAAATCATCACATGGGGGTATCTGAACTTGTTTCAATGAAAGCATGGAATTCAGAAGAGTTTCCTTGCAAACATGAAAACATTTGAAAAACCGATTGCTATTTTACCAGACTTTCATAACACACAGCATGAAAAATAATACAGGTGACAGACGCTTTGCAATGACTAATTCATATTTGCAATGCTGCAACTCGATGCTTTGACCCTTTTGCCAGGTAATTTGAACACTTCATCAGTCTGGCATCCGTCAGGCATGACTGACCTTCCTGTGGAACTCCTGATGTAAGTCGATGGATGTTCTCTAGGCTAGAGGCATAATAACAGATCATAATTAGGCTATCTTTAGAAAAGAGCCACGGTGAGATTTAGCCTCATCGAGACTTCCAGCTTACGTAAGTGATCTGGAAAGGATGCTTTCTGTACACTAAAAATTGCATTACGTTGTTTTGTTTTTATCAACCTACCTGTTCAAAAATACATTTAAAATAGATTATAAATATAGATTGGATGTGCCATTCAAATTCCTTTAAAACACATGGTGTCTTCAATGTCAGACTATTTTATGCCCCATGGGTAGATTTTTATTTTAAAATTTATTTTTTTCTTTTAGTTATAGGCTAGATCTCATTAAAACTGGACAAAGTTAATGGTGCCTTCATCATTTAGCCTACTTTTGCTATGTCTTTTATGTTTACATTTCATTGTTTTACCATTACCCAGAGCCAAATGTTTGTTTTTCACTATAAAAATGATGCATAAAATAATTGAAACATCAATAACCTAAATAAAAGGTGAAAGAAATGAACCATTCCAGTTTTAATTGTGTGATACTGATCTTAGAATGTGGAATCATACACACCAAACAACATTGCTTCAATAAATGAAAGATAGATAGATAGATAGATAGATAGATAGATAGATAGATAGATAGATAGATAGATAGATAGATAGATAGATAGATAGATAGATAGATAGATAGATAGATAGATAGATAGATAGATAGATAGATAGATAGATAGATAGATAGATACTTGAGTGAAAAAAACTGACAAAATCAAAGTAAATGTCATTTGAGTAATGAGCAAAATATTGTGCACCATTTCCAATTAAGCTGTAATTTTATCAGTTTCTGAAATGTGTGAAAATATTTTTATCGATGAGTATTTATGATACATAAAAAGACAAGCCTTTAGCCTTTGCAAGACAAAAGACTGGAGTTTTCTATTTTATTTCAGAAATGTTAAAAATGTCATTTCCACCACAGTCACAGAATACTTTTAAACACAAGAATTGAGGTGTGGTGGACATGACACTATGATCGAAATATGCATCTCAAAATTAAACTTATACTATACTATGATATGACAATGTGGATTTTATTGTTTGTCTTTTTTGTTAAAAGTTTCATAATTTGACTGAGTAATTTCACTTCCGTCTGCTAAACCAGATGAACATTTTTTTAAGCACAACTGACTGCACAGAGACTTACCTCACCTTAATACACCTCACTGTGACTCATAAGATCTGAACTGATCATTGCATAAAACAATCATCCACCTCAAAACAGTTAGGTGTCAGATTCAGTTCTCTACAGGAAGATGATACTTGTTTCGGCACTTCCTGTTACTCCACCTTCAGCACTCTTCACTTTTCAGACAGTATCCATCTGCCTGAAAAGATTATCCTGACTCACAAGTTCCACACCCTCCATTTGTGGAGCCCTTTTGTGCTGTCAGGTTAGTCTGAAGAAGCTAATTGGTTTCAAGGCTTTTTGTTTGTTTGTTGTCTAATCTCTTGAAATTTCTACAGATGAATTTTACACTCTCTTATAATTTCAATTATATAATTGTAATTGTTTTACGATTATAGGGCCTGTAGGTTTATTTAAAGGGACAATGTGTACTTTTTTATGTATTTTATTATTTAAAATCAATATTTTTATTCATAAATATGTCCTCAATGGGGTACAACGAAGAATGTATTATCTTTATATACAGTACATGGGTTATGTAGGTCCAAGGAGGTCGTTTATTACGTAGGTCCAAGGAGGCTTCCATGTAGTTCCGCCATCTTGAAAAACTACAATAGCAGCGAGGGACCAAAAGTACTAGGCCAACGCGTTTCCATAGCGCATTTGAATTCAGAGCCAGCGTAACGTAAATGAAAGCAGCAGAAACGGAGGAGCAGAGCAGTGAGAGGTGCTTGTCACGACCCCCGGCAAGTTTAAAAGTTACCATTTATAGTTAAAAGTTTATGACATATAACAATGCACATATTTCAGAAAATATAACGAATAAAGAAGGCATAACTACTTATTACAATAGTTAATGTTTTTCACAGTCAGTAATTCATACCATAGGCCTAACATTCATTTGTTTGTTGTCAAGTTTGTTTGATAATTGATAATTGATTCATTTGATAAATCAATGAATAAAATAACAGCTGTGGAATCAAAGTGTAAAATAAGAAAAATGGATTCTGTGTTGTTCAGTATAAACACTTTTTTCCCAAACAATTAAGTATGCAACAATCTCAATAATCTCTGAGGATTCTGAATGATCACTCAAAAAATATACACTCTCCCTTCTTATTTCAAGAGGGGGGAAAAACTACACCAGCTGCGTTCAGCCCGGACAAAACGTTGCACACAACGTGTTTTAAACAGAAACGGTGATGCGTTGAACACCCCGTTCTGATGACGCAAGAGTTGCAACTATGGAGCCCGATAAGGCCATTCTCAAAAAAAAAAAAAAAAAAAAAAAAAAAGGCCATTCTCTGTGTTCTTCGTGAAGAATTTTCAGAGCCTGATGAAGTCGGTATAAATATGTGTTTAATTAATACTAGAAAATATGCCCGATGTTACAGTAACTGCACTTGCCGCCCAGAACACAAGAGAACATCCCAATCAAGTGAAGGGATTTGTGGAAACTGAAAGCACACATCTTACCTAATTCAGACTAAAACACATTCTGTTTTGCCTCACACACTAACTTTATTTGCATTTCATAATGTTTTAATAACCTATTTTCTTTCTGATTTTTAGGAAAAGCACTTTTATTTCTATACGAAATTTCATACACTTGCAATGAAGCTAAGAATATAATAAACGACATCATGTTGATATCGTATATTTTTACAATAAATGACAAACATATCTTCTAATATCCTCAGTTGTTGCATATAGCGATCTGCATTGAACAAATTATTTAGAGTAAATTATTTTCCTTAACCCATTGTGCGAGTTCACTTTAATACCGCGTGCTTTATGTTGCTGCTGATTGGATTGCAGTTCTGACACACCCACCAAACGAGAGAAAACATATCTCAAACCCCGTTGTTGCACACCGTTTCCTGGAAACATAACGTTCAACTAGGAAACCGTAGCAAAACGGTGCGCACCGTTTTGAACTTGAACGTGCCCCAGATGTATCAGATGTCTCTTATAGAAGGAAAGAAATAAATAAATAAAACCCCCCACACACTCTTTTGGCTAGCTCTAGCTGTTGCGGGGCCAAATCGTTGGTGCACTTTCACGGGAATGGATTTAAGTTAACTCAGTACCAAGAGGATTTGTCGAGACGAATTCACTTACATTCCATCCAGGGAAATGACGAAGCAATGCAGTGATCACTTAGACCTCGAACCACGAACAGAACAGTCACGCAGCCCGGTGCGGGATGAAACTCCAGTTCAAACGCAACGACGAAGCAGCTTGCGACGAATCTCGTCCCCAATTCAGTTACAAGTCATTTGGAAGTTCTTCTTGTGACAACGATACAGCTGTCAATGATGCAGTTGTCCTTGATGCGAGTTTCTCCGTCACAATATCGCACTATGCACTAAACTGATGACGCAATCCAATGACAGAGAGGGTTGAAATTATACTAAATACAGTAAAATAAAAATAACACTATGCATACAAGAATCGGGTGAAAGTTATATTTGTCACTTTAGGCCTGTACTCCCACAAGTAACAAAGTCTCTAAGAATGACGTTACTTTCATAAAACCGAGGACATAGCTCTCTTGTCGCCATGTGCGATCAATTAACTCAATTGCCTTCTGTCATTAACTCAATGCAACTTACGTCCGTAAACTTTGAATAATCTCAATGCTGATTGGTCAACATTAATACACACTTAAGTTCAACACAACACCTTATTTGAGTAAAGCAAATCAGTTTAAATAATACAGAAACAAACGATGTTGGTACACTTTGTTACATCACAGTCAAAAATAATAAAAAACAAATAATCAAATGTATAAATTTTAATACTCTGCACTTTTCAAATTATGGCATATTTTAAGGGGTCCCTACAATCGTATAAAGCCCGCCCAGGCAATGGGCTCTATGCACGAAGGTATTTCCGGTGAAGGTGGATGCTCAATAACTTCCGCTGATCGTAGAGTCCAATGCAATACTGAGAATTTATATTGAATTTTATACTCCATGGTTATACTAAAGAATCGTTAGTCCCAAAAACAGAGAAAACAGACACCCCTCATTGTGTTTATGCTTCTTTTTAAAATTATATTAAATACACATAACTATATATAAAATTACGTCTAAACGTATGTACGTTTCGTTTCAAAGACGGGACGACAGTAAATTTTGAAGACTCTGCCATAATCCCGTTTTCCTCCGCTTTAATCTCCACAACCGGAAATGGACAAGCATCCTTGCGTCAAATGCGGAATTTATGCGTGCATATAGCCCATTTGATTGCCCCGAACTTTTCTTGTCTGATCATAATTACTTCTCAATGGATCGAGTCCAGACCGAACTTCCCGACCAAAAAATGTTGTGGGCGGAGTTCGGGCTGGCATCCAGGCTACATTTTCACTGCTATGGGAGAAATTCCTATACAATGTCTCTTTAAGAGTCGGTACAAATGGGCTTCAAACAGTTGCCAAAGGTATAAGGCAAAAAAATATATATATTTTCAAAGTTAAAATTAGCCATAAACTTCTTTGGAAAAGAAAAGGGGAAAGAGTCGATGAGGGAAATTCACTCCATCCTCACTCTGGAGGTTTTAAAATCTTAGTGCATCACCATGGAAACTGGTGTAAAACACAACATTTTGACTTATTGAATTATTTGTATGTGTTACTAAGGTCCTTGACCAAGTAATATAATGTGACCCAATAATAATAATGTGCTTTCCATTTGCTGAGTCAGTGTGGGCATCACTGGAAAACCATTTCTGAACACTATAGTGTAAACCATTTGCAAGATGGCTTATCCATGAGAAGTGGAAACCTGTATGTGTTTAATTATTTTGCGGGAAACAAAAGTAGATATTTTGAAAACAACACAACTTTGGAGCCCTTTGACTGCCACTGTGTGGACCAAAAAACACCCAAAATTGCACTACATTTGGTTACAACTTACTTCACAAAAGTATGTTCTGTATAGTATGAAGGTAGTATAAATGAAATTCTGTCAAATTACATTAGCCATGTTGTCATTGCCATGTGACCCGCGACATCAGTTGTGTCGCTTCACTGCCATTCACAAATCCTTCCCGTGGCTCAATGGGATAGTGAAGTCTCCATCAGAATCGTGTAGGTTATTCTGGTACCTTTCACCTATCCTGTTTTATGAATACTAATAATTCAGACACAATACTCAATTCACATACTGTTTTTGTAGCCCCGCCACTTTTCAGCGCTGCGCTTGATGTGTTCTGTCTTACTGTTTGTATTCCACAGCATGAAGGTAAGATCTTACGGCTTTATGAATGATATTTGTTATGACCTCCACTTCAAATATTACAATGCTCATGACAACATTCGTTTATTCTAACAAAAATCCACTTCACCAGCTAAGTAACAGCGATGCCATAGAAATGTACAAATTACCGCAAAAATGGAAGGTTCAAGACAAAATTCTAAAGATGTCTGCACCAAGATGTCCAGATGTTTCTCTGGTGCATAATGTATTATTGTATAGGAAGCATTTGGCATATTCGAGAAGAAGGCACATTTCTCAAAATACATTCTTTTATGTTCCACAGAAGAAAAAAAAGTCATCAGTTTTTAGAAAGACATGAGGGTGAATGAATGACAGAATCTTATTTTTTTTGAGCAAACTGTCCCTTTAAGTTTTGACTGATATAATACACCAAAACAAACTCTGAACAACAGAAGCACTACATGTTCATCTAAAGAAACCACTGATGCCTTCAACCAGTCCTGTTCTAAAAAAGAAAGCTTTACCATGTTAAATTGCAGATGTTTCTGGAATGGTCCCAGATGATTCTGCTGAATTTTGGGGAGCCTGGGAAGCCTGCTAATGCTAGCAGAGAGCCAAGAATGACATTCCCTACGGAGCAATGTGTGATCCTAGTATGCGCACTAACAGATGTTGAAGCTCTTAGTCCACCAATCTGACCTCTCACCTAGACAGCACACCAGAAATGAAGAAGACTGTCCGAGTGAGACAAGAAATGCTTCACATTACATGAAGGCACAGTGGTATCCATAATGATTTATAAGCCCAGCAACCTGCTGTTGTACTTGGACAGTGATGTCTCTGGTGGTGGAAGGAGGTGACGGCTAACAGGCCATTGGTTGACCTTGAAGTGTACTGGAGCCCCCTGATGAGAGGGACATTCCAGTTGGAGCATTCCTTGTGTCTGTACTTCTGCAGCTGAGAAAAGTCACACTGATCCGTCACAAGTAAACCCATCAGCCAGGTATCTCGCAAAGCATTTATGGAATGCTAGCTCACACCTACTGAGGGAGGCATGTCAGGCAAAATATTTATACTGAAAACAGAAACCCACTGAAGAGCACACAGTCCTCTTCTCCGTGGACTTATATAACACGGTTAGGTGTCTCAATGCTTTTAATGGGTAAAAATAATCATTTTGGTCAGATTGTGAGCAAAGATCATGATATTAATGAATAATTAATATGAATAATACCAGGTAGTTTATCTTGAAACTTGAATGTATTGAGTTGGCAGACTGGAATACCAAAATGGCTGCTTTTACACCGTGAATCATTTGTCTGCATTCTTCAGAAAACTATTTAAAAAATGCATCAGATGAACAGAACTTGGGAGTCAAAATTCTTAAGAGATTAATGTCACTGACATTACAGGGAGGAAAGGTGAAATTCTACCAGGCGTTTTTAAAATAGTTTTGCACCTTATACAAATCCCCTCGGGTTGTTTATCCTATACAGCAATGAGATTAAATGTGGAAAGTGAGGCTTCCTCATAAGATTCCTGTCTATACGATTTTTTTAAGACTCAAGTAATACCTTGTCTCTTCTAGAGCAGTGTTCCTCAAATCAGTGTTCCTCTCAAGGAGGTGATGGCGCATGGATAAGACACATGCCTTTGGTGTGAGAGACTCGGGTTCGAATCCACTGTGAGACACCAATGTGTCCCTGAGCAAGACACTTAACCCCTAGTTGCTCCAGAGGCGTGCGACCTCTGACATATATAGCAATTGTAAATCGCTTTGGATAAAAGCGTCAGCTAAATGAATAAATCTAAATGTAAAGGAGGTCTTGCAGAGTTTAGCTCCAACCAAGCTAATCAAAGTCTTCTGGATTACTAGGCGGTGTCCGAAATTGCTCCTTATACCCTTAAACAGGGCACTATTCGAGAGGACAGTCATTTGTTGTGGTGACCGAAACCATTGTGGACTTTATCCATCCATCCATTTTCTGAACCACTTGACCATTGTGAGCACAGAGTAAAATCATACAAGTATAAACTTATTTATCATTAATTATTAAATAGTTTAATTAAGGTTTATTAGGCTGGTTTCCGTGACAGAATTCAAGATAAATCTTTTCATCACACTTAGCGCACTTAGTATCCGAATTCGCTCACTTGTTGTCATTCGCTTCTTCACTGGACTATTGGACTAATAGGCTAGGGAATAACGAATGAGGGTGTAGGGGTCAATCTCAAACACAGTTCTAGAAAGGTAGGCAGGTGAGTTTGATCAGGACTGGACCTAAACTCCGAAGCATTTTAATTCCCCTTCTTACCTAACATGTCAGACATTTCTCTTCTTCCCCATTTGGAATGGAATGCTTTAACATGTTTTACTCTGAGGGCAAATTCCTCTCAATGTTGAGCTATAAAGTTTTAAATCAATATGGCTTGCAAAGCATTCCAAACTGTTGAGACCCTTGTCTGGTTAGGTTTAATTTGCCTAGGGCAGTTGAACACTCTACCCTGCCTCCAAATATGCCTATTTACCTACTATATAATTAGGCAAAAAACAGTACATGAAAAGAGTAGAATGTCTGTATTCATATTTTTCATAAAACATGCAAAAATAACCAATATGGCCTTCAACTTCCAGATTCGGACGTGCCTAAAACAGACCACGGGAGAGGAGTTGTGAATGGCAGTGAAGCAACGCAGCTGTAAGCCACATGAAAATATGGCAGCTGTATACATCCAAATGTAATTCATACTACAAGCATTTATTCTATAGAGCAGTGCTTCTCAAATCTGTCGTGAGGACCCCCTACCGCTGCACATTTTGTATGTCTCCCTTCTCATAGACATCCAATTCAAGTCTGTGGCTGAAATTGAAATTCGAACCTAAACCCTCAATCACTATTCTCTACGTTATGTTTTATTAACAAGGTTCGGGAGAAACACGTTCTAATGATCAAACAATCAAGTCAGCCAGCTGTCAGCAATCAGTAATCAACTGGTCCAATCAATCAGCACAAGTAAAGCCTATAAATACACATAGTCGACTCACCCATATTCCTCGACAGTTTTCAGCATCCCTCCACCACCCCATCTCCTCACACTTGCCTAGTTATCTTCCTAAACAGAGATACAGGGGGAGTACTCTGGGTTCGGGCCCAACTTCCGAGCTCGGAGCCCTCCCCCCGGACAGCACGCCAAATATGCATAACCATTTTATTCTCTGATCATTAGTAAGTGTGAACTCGTGAATCCATTGATAAAGATCACTTGAAGGAATGAATGAAAACGAGTGAACAATTTAGAGAGGGGTTGAGTGTAAATCGACTGTTCACTTAGGGGGCTTTTACACTGGGCTCGTTTGCTGCGGTCCGAGCCCGAGCGCGTTTGTTTCCGGCGCCCCCCGCAGCGTTGGTCTGGTTTCACACTCAACTTGATTCTATCGAACCCTGGTGCGTTTGCGTGCATCTTACGTCATCGCGAACGTGCGCGTCGCATGATAGAAAGCAGAACGTGGGTAAATATTGTGTTTTTTATTAATGTGCTGCTATTATGAGCAGTTGAGTGAACAATACAGGTTTACTGTGCGTGTGTCACATAAGGTGGACTTCTGCTGCTTGCAAACGGACTCTTTTGAGGAGACAGTGGATTTCCAAATGTGTTGCTCTGATTCCATGCGCAATGCACGAATACACTGCAGGCTCACTCTCGTTCGTATCCAAGGTAAATCATCAACACAATCATCCCGTACAAGTGTTTTATTTAACTGAAGACATCACAATAAGCTAAAACGCATGCGCAGGATACTTTACTTCCTGAACAAGTGCGCGCCCGAATCCGTGTTGATTTCACATTCACGCGAACCGCGGCACGGTTCGGAAGCAACCGAACTCAGACCACCTCCTCCAGGTAGTCTCGGGTTCGGTACCCCAGTGCGCACCCGGGTCCCATGACAGCGTTCACATTAGCGATTTTTCAAGCAAACCGTGCCCCGTTCCGAACTAAACTGCCAGTGTGAAAGCCCCCTTACAGTCTATAATGTCCACTATGGTTTCAGACTTTATTCCCTCCCACCTTCTCAGCCAAGACAAAAACCAGCAGACACAGTCTTTGTAAAGATATATATTAAAGTTTTATTCAAATAACTGAAATGTTAATGACATATAAAACAATTCCCCATTCTTGAAGTTCACGGCAACATCCAAATATGGGTCAACCAGTTTGAACTGCGTATCTACATTTCACGTAGCTAATGCTCAGTTTTATTATATAACTTAATTGTAATGCAAATCTTTGGCATGATCACATTACTAAATACCAAAAAGTAAAATAATATACAAAATATATTAAATTCTCTCAATTCAAAACCGTCCTTTCTGTAAACAGTCCGAGTAGTGAACAAAACAAGCATGACTCCCAATACAAAGCATTGGCCAGCAAGTGCTTCGCATCAGAGACAATAGGAAAACAAGCATTTAATAAAAGTGAGAAAAGGTTAAATTAACACATTACCCACATTGATAAGACTGTTCGTTTTTGTTAGTTTTAACTGTTTATACCATTATCCCACCATAAACCAATGCAAGTGTACTCTTGGTTGAGAACAAATGTTTCAGACTGGCAGAAATGTCTCTGTCTCAAATCAAGGCTAGTCACAGTCACTACACTAGAGAACCTTTGAGTCAACATCAAAACTAGTATTTAAATGCTTGCAGTAGATCCAGCTACTGCAGCACTACGAAAATAAACAGATCCAAAAAGAGGATGGTAGTCTAAATGGCAACCGTTATGAGCAAGGCCAAGGGTCAGTCTGGAGATAGCTTTTTTCCTCTGAGCAGGGGCATTCCACCACAGAGGAATGTGGGAAGATTAGCTCCAGCTTGTCTGCGAGGGAGTGGCGAGTGTGGTGGTTGCAGTTCTGGGTGCAAAATAATAATAATATGGCATCTGAAACATCAGCTCCTGTCCCTCCTAAGTAACACTTACCATAAGTGTCACTAAAAGAGTATGTACCCTTCCACTGTTCCCAAAAGGAGGCTTCCCATTCCGCCACTTAAATCAGGAAGTGAGAAGCGCCCACTGTCAGTCAGTTATAGTAAGAACGCCAACTGTAAGGATAATTTAGTCAAAGGGAGTGCTAGTTAAGGTATTACCAAACTATTCCTGTAAATAGTCTAATCCTAGGCCTCCCGGTTCAAACTCCATTTGGCCTCCTACAATCCAAACTATTCTTTTCTTGATATTTCAGGACGAAGCAGTTGCGATGGCACTTCTACTATACATGGAGTATATAAAGTTAGAGATATATTTGTCTGTTCATTTTATCTAGGAATGTGGGATATAGTCTTACATGGGTTGGTATACTTGAGCGGTAAAAAAACAGGGGACAAAAGAAAGAACACTGCCCTTGGTTGTTCCTTTGAGGAGAGTAAAAAACAAACAAAAGTTTCACAACAGTGGGATATTTCTTCCTATTACTCCATTCTGACAACACGCTTCAAACACAATCAGCAGCAATAATCATAAATACAAAAGAACATCAACATATACAATGTGTTCATAAGTCTTGTGGTAGCTTTTTGGAGCTCGGTAGTGTACTGTCCAAGTACCTCACATTCAGACCATACATCTCACAGTCCAGGTTGAGTAACCAGGAGAGATGAAAAACTTTCGTTTGACGTGTGGAGGAACTGTCAAGAGAGCTCAGCTCTCCTTCACCAAGGATCAGTTTTAGGTAACTCCCACCATCTGTTCCTCTCACTTCCTGATACAAAAACTGACCGGCTTCAATGGGGAGTTCCTTCTCAAAGCAAGCACACCTTCTCTTGACATGATTGGTCCTCAGACGGAGACCCAAGGAGAATACTCAGTGTCTAAGAGCAGAAGGCAGCATCAAGCCGAACACTGTTCGTCTCAGAATTCAGATGAGGATCTCTACCATGTCATTTTCGACAGCGCTAGTCATCTGGGTTGTGTTGAGAGAAGTGGAATCTGTAATGAAATGCAAGATCTTCAGCTTTGTTGGCTAGTATCTGGAGAGCAAAAAAGCTTTACAAAACTTTGACTGTTTTGTTTGAGTTCATTCCCCAACTGTTTCTTTGACATGGTGCTCAGGTTATTCTTTAACAACTTAGGTTCAAGAGGGCAAGTATGCACCATCAATATAGAAGGTCTACCATTAAGTGTTGTTTTTAGCACCTGATACTACACAATCGATGTGTGATGTCAACCAACAAATCTTATCAAAGTGTTCCAGAGACACCAATTAAAGAAGTGAGATAAGTGAGGATGGGTTTATGCACACGAGTTTACGCACCAGAAGTGTAAGGCTGTAGAGCAGATATACCTTCAACGGGTTCTGCTTTAGGGTTGGTCTCATCTGAAGGCCCTTCACACTGGGTGCTGCGGTCTCGACACTGAGTTTTGGAGAGCTGAAGGGGCAATGGAGGCATTGACGCGGCTGCTGTCTGGTCATCTGAGAGGCTCTTCCCTGAAATCGCAGACGGAAAAGGAAGCAGTTTAATTACTGGTCCAAACATATGCATGCCACCACGCAAACATTTGCCAACCTGTAAACTCCCTTTACTATTCTGGAGAATCTATTCTAGAAAAGAGGGAGACTGAAATGCATTCCGTTTCATGAGATGTAAACTATTTAAGGAACACTGGCTAGTCGCCACACTCATTTTATTTCGGATGCCACATTCTTCCTTGGCGACATTACATAGCCACTAAGTAAAGAAGCAGCCAGTTGTCCAACTGAAAGTATATGTCTTTTTTGGTTCAGATAGGTCACAGGCACATAACATTGGCATATGGAAGGGGTCCAATCCTGCTCTCAGAGGCCCAACATTGTGAAAAGTTTAGCTACAACCCAGCAAATCAAGGTCTTTAGATTACTAGAAAGGGCAGACTGTCAGGTTGAAGCTAAACTCTGCAGGAATATATGGCCATCCAGCAACAAGATTTGACAGCCCTGACTTAAGGCTACTATGCTCACCTTTGGTTCGGGTGGTACTAAGTGTGGCAACCGTGTTGATGGAGGGCACAGATCGAGCAGGACGTAGGCCTTGCGGTTCAAGTCGGCCTTGCTCTCGTCGTGACCGCTGCTGCATGACCTTTATAATAGCATCCTTCTCCAAAAGTTGAGCATAAAGTGCTCGAATCCTGATAAAACAAACTACTTTAAGCACAGACACTAAAGGAAACAAAACATTTAATTTTGCTAACAAATACAGACTGACTTTCCAGTTGCAGATAGGAGCATAATAGTGGACGTACCTGTTTTCCATCTCCTGATGCCTGTGGTTGGGGGACGACAGGTCCTCATTGAAGCTGCTATTGGGTGAATGACGAGGTGAATGGTTGATGATTGTTGTATCCCTGGAAAGAGCGTTACAGTTATACACGAGTAAAAAATTCTGTCAAGTTATCCTTTTTCCAATCCTTTGTCACAAAGCTTGTCTATTGTTTTGACTCACCTCTGAGCTGCAGCAGTAGCAGCGGCATCCATGGCGAACTGACGCATCGTGCTCTCCTCAAGATACTTTTGCTCCCAGCGAGTGATGTCAGCTTCCAGGGCCAGAACCTGCTCCTCCCTCTCTCTCAGTTGCTGGTGTAGAGAGGACACGTTAAGGTCCGAGTAGGACCCAGGGCTCGTTTGTTGGGCATGAGACTGCCACTGAAAGAGAAAACGTTTTACTTTTCGATCCCAAGACGTTTATTCTCACACACCAATTGGGTGAACAAAATATTGCCTTTTTTACCTGCTGTGCTCTCAGGCTCTTCAGTTCCTGCTCCAGCCTGGTCCTCAGTCGTAACTCCAGCGCCTCCCTCTTCTCGCATGCTGCCTGCAATTGCGCTAGGGCACTCTGCATCCTCTCCACCTTTTCCACGTATGCTCTTTTCCTGCGTAACTCTTCTTCCAGCTGCCTATTTCGTGTCTGAGCGGAGATCAGCGCTTGTTCCAAAGCTTCTCGCCGCCTCTTCCATTCTTCTCCTGAGCCCCGCAGATGCTGCAGCTCTTTTTCCAGACGTTCCCGCTCTCGAAGGTGATCCTCATCTATGGACAGAAAAAAACAGACATTGTGAGAACCATGTACCACTACTACGGTAAAGTAGTGCTACTCAGTCATCATGCTTAGTTGTCACACAGGCCACAAAATGAATGACCATGCTGTAAGACTGGGGTGTGTCGAGAACATTCCCTGGGCTGTAGTCTCATTCTAACCAATTCTCAGGGGATAAGCTTCCCACAAGAGTCTGGAACAAAAGAGGCAGGCTTGATTTACACACGTCTGTCTGGGTTTGCAGGGGAGTGGCCGAGTTTCCCTGTGTCCTTTGACCTACGCTGCAGACTTGCTTTAGAATTCCCAGATTACAAAAGCGATTCCCTATATTCCCATTTGGGGGGCTGATTCCTCAAACCCTCTAAGATGACTTCGCATACTGAAAAGGGACATACTAAAGCCCAGCTCAGTTGTTTTTGGGTCACTCTGAATGCCTTGTGAGATAAAAAAAAAATTAGACAGCAATTAGTCTTCCATTCCGCTTCTACGCTGATTATACAACCCAAAGCAAATGCCTTTTAATGGAATGCAGATTTTCTCTTATCCACTTACGCACACAGGCTCGTCTTTGTACTAACTGGATCTCTGGAATGCCTCTGAGGCAGGCAGTAAACAAGTAAAGCAAATGTTCCACTAGGTCATAAAGCATAATAACCTGCACATTTTTAAGCCTTCAGAGATGCCGAATCGTGGCTTTGACATGCCTCCATGGAACTATGACTTGGCTCAGAAGGAAACATTCATAATTTTTGTTTGCCCTTTTCCCATTTTCCCTTTTGGGGTAAACCAATTTTATTATGCAAATATGAAGGACCACTTCATACATCTACTCTTGGGATCATACAAATCAAATGCTGAACAACAATCCCTATTAGGATTAGCAAAACAAATCCAGTTTACCCTAACACAGCTCTGAATTCTTTAGTGCTAATATGCCCAAAAATGGAGAGCCAGTGCACAGGGCATCAGAAGAGGGTGCTTAGGGCCTCAGAGGCTGAAATAATGGTGGGGGCTGTTGGGAAACATTCCAGGAGGATGGAATATCCCAAAATACCTGAGAATATTTCAGGAATCCAGGTCACATTTACTTAGTGTTAATAATGGTTGGGTCAAATTCCAAAAACAACATTCTGAAACGAAGACTATAGCATGAACCAAAACAACCATTTACTGAAAAAAAGTCTTGCTATGCTTATGGCCCATTTCAGTGTAGCAAGCAATATATCAAACCAAATGTCAGAACTTACATCAATGATAAACATGCAGTGCATTGTTAGAGGAATGCATTATTATGCCAACAGCATAAACATAAAAACTCAGTGGGAACAGCTGGGGCTGCTTTCATGCTTGACTACACATTTGGGAGAAGGATAATTTATAGAGGAGCAAAGGGGAATTCTTACTTTGCTCAACCAGTTTGGTGAAGGCATGCCGACTCTTGTCTTCAACTTCCATGGCTGCTCTCTGTTTATTGGCCGTTTCCAGGCGGTCTAATGTGGGAGTCAACAATTAGTATCTATCACCTCATACCTAAACATGTAGCTCATATTTAAGACAATTAGCCGAGCTATGTGAAATATATTACCCCTGAGATCTCTGTTGAAGTCATGAAGTCGCTTGATCTCACTCTCAAGCTTGTTTCTCATGGTTTTCTCAAGGGCTTCTCTCTTAGCAGATCCCTTCATAAGAGTCTCATATGCCTCCGATATCCTCTGAATCTCCTGTTCGAGCTGAAAGAGAGGAGAAAGACATTTTAATATCTGTTATTTATTAACAGACAGAAATTCCTAAATTCCTAGTCCCCATTTACTCTCACTGCAAGGAAGAGAGCAGATATTATGGACATTATGCCAAGAACCTTCTTTTGTGTTCAGAGGAATGGATGGATGGATGGATGTAATGCTTGTTTGGAACAACATGACGCTATATAGTATATGACAATTTTCATTTTTGGGAGAATTTAACCTTTCTTTCTTACACCAAAATATAAAAAGACAAGGATCAGAGCACAAGGATGATAGATAGACCAAAAAAAAAGAAGAGAAAGGGAAAAAGGGGAAGAATGTGCTTGGCTGAGCTCTTCATGGTGCTTGCCCACAAGTGAATCACTCTCACAGAGCTCTCCAGGGACTGGGAATTGAATCAACATTCCTGAAAGAACACTTATGAGTCCCAGGTGTCTGCACATTCATCTCCATACAGGGCGGGATGCCAAAGGTAAATGCAGGGAACAAAGGAAATGTGTGTTTTGAATGCATACCATTCACTGAGACAGGAACAATACTTAACACTATATGCACCTGCATGGCATTTGCGACCCAGAAAATAGCTTGTGAAAGAGTACATTTAAAGAAAAAAAATGAATTACACAACATCAGATAACTGATTTCTATAAATTGTAGGTGTTATACTTTAAAACTACTTGGTAAATTTACAAGCAGGACCCTGGGTGCCATGTGGGGATTTGTTAAAGAGTGAAAGTGAAAGGGGCCATTCAGTCATGGAAACCACAGCTGTGGGGTCTGGTTGTTGCTCTTAGCAGCCCAGTCTGTCAGCTGTGGGCTACGCAAAGCCCCTTCTTCATTCTCGGACACTGAGATGAGCCAAGACATCTGCTCCAATTGGCATCCCATTGGAATCCCAACAAAGAGGGCTACAGAACATCCCAGAGAGGCCTCCCCCTTTAGAGTTCTCTGATTTACAATTTATCGCTCTTTTGTCGGCAAGAAAGTCCGATCTTTATGATCCACTGTTCTAGGATGGCATTCTTTTAAGATAGCGCTCGGAATCACAACAAATCTAAGTATGAATCCGGACTGAAATTCAATCTATGTTATGACACTGCACAAAATACACAATGCCCAATAATCCTTTGCAAAACAAACATAAGCTTGTTTTTTTCCCTCCTTGTTTCGCCTTGACGCTCTGGTATTTCAGTGATGACATTATCACATTACAGAAAAATGTTTGGCATTGCAGGCATGGGTAAATTCAGTGTTTCACATGCTAATTCAGTTACTGGGAATTTTCACTCGGTCACTAGGAATGAGTCCTTTTCAAATTACATCGAAATTCTAGTGATCCTCTCCCTTTCCCACATTCCTACACCGCAAGAGGGCTAATCTCTTGAGAATGCAGCAGCAAGAAGACACCAGGGCACAATGATTTCTTGTTCCACACTCTTTGTTGGGTCATTTCAGAGACTGAAATCAAAAGGCCACAGCTGGCTCCTTTGCATCTATGTGGCACAATACCAAGAATATCACAGTTCTAGGAGGTTTCTAGAAGCCACAAGCAACAAAGAGTCCCCTCTTACCTTCTGCAGCCTCGTCGCCTTCTCGCTGTAGCTCTCAACTTCTCCCTTCAGTCTCTCGTTCTCTTTAATAAGCTGCTCTATTTGGCAGTTTTTCACCGGGATGCTGTATCCTCCAACAATGACATCCTGGCCAGCAGGGGTCAACATGGGCAGGGCGCTGTGGTGAGGCGCTTGCGATTGGGTTGGAAATAACCTTTCAGAAATAAATATAAGCCATTAGTGTGCACCCACAATGTACCTATATGTAATATAAAGTGATAAAATATAGCTGATTATACCTGTGATGCTGAGAGTGGAAAGCAGGAGGGGGCTCTTTATAATAGTGCCCATGTTCCTGTGAATGACTAAGCATATATCCAGGGGATCTGACCATAAAGGGGTACTCCGGGGGTGGACCGCGTTGGTCTGGCTCATGAATCAACCTCTCATTCACTACAGGACCAGAGTGATTATTGGAGAGCTGAGGGTAGCTATGCGATGAGCTCATGGGAATATTGTCATGGGCATAGTTCCTCTCCAACGAGAGCTGCAAGAGGCGTTCGCTGAGCGAGCGAGCGTGCTCCCGCTTCACGTCCCACATGCCCTCGTCCTGCTCGGCTCCTCCAACCACTCCAGGGGTCTCCAGGCTGCAGTGCTGAAGCCCTACTTGATCTCTCTGGTAGGCCAGGTACTGCGAGTGTGCTTTCGCTTCCTCATAAGTTGGCAGCTCCTCTGTGTGGAGCTGATAGAGGTGGCAGACTGGACTCTCTAAATGCTGGTAGTCTCCCTGGTGCTCTTGGCCCTGGGGCTCCTGTCGGGTGGACAACTGGGGAGAAAGTGATTCCTCTTGCGTTAGGCTTTCCAGAGATGAACGAGGGCTTCCTGCACCTCCTCCACTGCTGCCTCCACGCAGTGCCTGCTGCTGGATGGCCAACAGAGTGGGGTCAGTAGGGTTCCCATAACGGAGCTGCTCTTGAATCAGTCGGTGCAGCACAGTGCCTGACGAATCCTCTGCTGTTCTCATTTCAGTCTATGTTTTGCAGACAACAATAAACGATAGTGTGTTATGAGACTTTTCTGAACTGTGAACCTGAAAAAAAAAATAATTAAAATTACTCATTTATATTGCAACACTCTACAACAGCAAACACTGAGTGGTACCTCACTCCTCATGCTTCTAGGCTGACTGGCTTTACCCATAGCAACACCACATTTACCCAAAATACCACGGGCACCATCCTACAACACCAACCATGCACTGGGTTTCTTCTTAAGTTTATAATCTTGATAAGAATTAGAAGTGAACAAAAAAATGGAGCGGGATCAAATAACTTTCCAAAGTTGCGAAAATGATTTCCTGCTACAAACACAAATTCCTATCCAGTGGGTCACCTTTGTTTTACAACCACTACTGTAGCGATACATTTAAACATGCCAAAGTGAGCATGGAAACAAAATGATATTATGACTGTTAGAGCTAGTTCCTCATTCTTTTCTAGTTAAGTCACAAGTCTATTCCACCAACATATTCAAATTCATTTAAAAACAGTTAGATTAACAAATACAACCTACAAAGAAAACCCAATCGTTTACGCACAGTATCAAAAGCAGCAAGAAACTAAGCAAGATGTGACATAAAACTCAGTTTAAAACAACAAGCTACTTTAAAACTCCTTAAAAACTTACCAAATCACAGTAGCATTACGAATAAAAAACACGGACGATATATCTGTTTAACGATATAATCCTTAAGGAAATTCTTTGAGTAGGGCTTTTATTTCCATGCGTATATTTGACTTGCGTGCGCGTCTGGAGAGCTCCTCCAGCAGACTGAGCTCAGGAGGGGAGGGGCTCTGCTAATAAATGACCGAGCTCCGATTGTTCACGGCCTTTGGAATGCGCGGAATGCGAAGGCTGCAGTCCCTCGGGGATCAAAAGCAGTTCCGCTTGTCGCTCGCCCCGCCCCCTCTCGGGTAGCGCAGGGAGAACCGCTCGACCCAAGCCGAGCGCGCTGATCAGGATGTGCTGAAGGGGGGCGGGCAGTGCGCGCGACCAGCGGAACTGCATTCACTCTCAGCCCCGTGCGCATTTGTCCTGCTTCTGGAAGGCGCTTTTGTTTTTAACGGTGAGAGGAATGCAGTAAAAGTAGCAGAGATCTGTACCCTTTGTTGTTTTGTTTTTTTACACTTTCTTGTGAAGTTTCAGCGCGCCTACTCAAATGCATGACTTCATGCCTACAAAAAAAAAAAAAAAAAAAAATCATGGGGAATCGGTACTCACTTCCTATGTATTTAATTTGCCTGATTTTGGATGACGAAGTCTCATGCACAATATGGTTCATCAAAGGGATATCCATATTATTACTCACCCTTATGTTATTCCAACCTGTATGACTTTCTTCTGTGAAACACATTGTAGGGACTGACAGCATCAGTCACAATTCACATGCATTGTGTGTGTGTGTGTGTGTGTTTGTATATATATATATATATATATATATATATATATATATATATATATATATATTAGGGCTGTACAAAGAATAATTGCGATGAATCACATACAAAATAAAAAGTTTGTTTACATAATATATTTGAGTGTGTTGTGTATAATTGTTTTGTATATACATAAATACTGTGTGTATTTATATACAAAATGACAAAATAAACAAACTTTTCTTTTGGATGCTATTAATCACAATTAATCTTTGCACAGATTAATTATATGCATGTATATATTTAAGAAAGTGTGTTATTAATATATAAAATATGTATATTTATATATAATATAGATTATGTATTTCTATACAGTATTTACGTGCAAATAAATTCTTAAATATTGCATGTATTTATGTATACAAAATAATTGTAGACAGCACACACACATATATATAAACACAAACTTTTATTTTGGATGCGATTCATCGCAATTAATCTTTACGCAGCCCTAATATATATATATATAGATATACACTGTATATATATATATATATATATATATATATATATGCAATTTAAGTGAATTGTGACCGAGGATTTCATTCTCCTGTTGTGCTCCATGGAAGAAAGAAAGTCATACATGAGCGTGTTTTTTTTCTCTCTTTTTTATTTGAAGGGGGGGCTGTGCTAAAGCAGGAGAAAGAATCAAAAAGACAAATGCACAAGTGAAATATAGACCATGAGCTATTAGAGAATCGATTTGAAGGTCTTTTGTTTGGTCTGGGCTGGTGAATATTTAAGCCATGGCCCGTGTCAGTTAATTGCTGAGTGTGTCTGTGTGGATGATGGGGAGGGGGTGTCTGTATGTGTGTTTGAGGCATGCTGCCAACCAGCTGTCCGTGGAGAGCAATCCTCTTCCACCCCTTAATCATGCCTCAGAAAGAGAGACGTATTGTTCTCTCTCAAGCAGACATTACAGGGGAGAGGTCTACCATCTGCTCGTATACCCTACACCTCCCTTACACACTTTACACAAACACTCTTTTCACAAACACACACGCCTGACCCCATCACACAACGCAAAGCCTCGTTTTATCACACATCTGACACATTTATTAATCATAGCTCCTATTTTGGTGTACAAACAGATATTTACAGGCAATGAAACGAGGGATAAAGAAGAAAGCCGCAGATGACAGATCTGCTAATAAAGAAAGATATGTAAGGTTTGTGTGTAATTGGCAACTTTCGGAGAATTAATTGGATAAATCTATGACATAGAGTTGTGCATTTACTATTGAAATGTCAGTATGTTATTGTGAATTTGCAAATTTCCCTAAAGTATGAATATTGTTTTTGGGGATATTTAATTTGAATAGAGGTAGAGCTCACATTCAAGTGTTTTTTTTATTTATTTATTTTTATTTTTTTAGAAACTTTTACTCTCTATTATTACAAAGTGGTTTCTGTTCTACTGCTTTAAAAAAAAATAAAACTATGACCAATTTACTCTCATCTCTCATTATTCACTTAACAATAACCGTTTACTTTTTATTTTTTTAATTTATTTTATTTAAATAATGTTCAAAATGTATTCATTCAAACTCTATAGAATCAGCACTAATCAATGTTTGTTAAAAAGCATGAACATATAAATACTAAACAATGATTCAGAGAGCTATTTTGCACACATTTGTTTCATTCATAATATTTAATCTCAATCTTGTTTCATTTTTGTTTGACAGACCAAATTAATTTAAATAGTTTATGTTTATTAGTTTATGTTAAAACGAAATGAATGACATTTTTGAAAACACATAATCTTAAATATCATTTTTACAACTATGTATTGAATACACCACCTGCTCTGGAGAAGACGCATTGGAAAGTAAGAAAGTCCCTGCCTTTTGTGAGTGGCAGCTGTGTGTAGAAATCAAGCCTGCACTTGTTGAGCAGACATTTGGACTCCAATCATATCATGTTCCTTTTTGTCAGATTCAAACACATACAAACGTTTTATTTAGAGAAGTACAACTATAGCTAATTAGCATGGCAGTTACAAAAACACTGCAGGTAATCTTTATTTGCTTCACCAATTCAGCTCATGTAGCAGATATCAATCTCCACTGACTTCTTTTGCAAGCTCCTGTATAAGTGCAGCTATAAAATGAGAATGCTTTGCTATATTAAATCCTATATTCATAATAAGAAAACAAATAACTATTGAAGTTAATGTGAGTCACAGTTTCTTCTCTAATTATGCAATTAGGTCTTAAAATAGCATTGCTTGTTCCATCATAAAGGTGAATGTGTAATATCTAGAGGGGCATTTTTCAGGAGAACAAGACTGAAGGTTATAAGGAGAGGGGGGGGGGGGGGGGGGGAGACCGTCTCTGCATTGATTCTCTTTGTCTTCCTAGAGAGGGAGGAAATGGCCGCATTCCACACATTAGCATGTGCATCGGGGCCAGTGTGGCGGCCAGTACGGGTGGGAAAAGAGGGTTGAGGGGGGGTTTTCAACTTAATTAGCCTTTTCTTTAAACACAACATGTCTACACGCATGAGCTACTGCATGTACACAAGACAAAGTTGGCTCTGTGTGTGCCGCTCCAAAATGTGTGTGCTTTTTTAGACTTTGAACAAATAGTATGAGGATCATGGGTTTTTCATTTCTAAAATATTAAACAGATTGACCTAAAATTCAGACACAACATTTTTTTAATTGATTAGACATTTGCAGACAACAACAAACACAGGTCTATAAATGCATTTACAGACCGACCCAACTGCACTTGCCTAACATGCGATGCATGGGGGTTCACAGGTGAGCTCATTTGTTTGAAATATTACTTTAACAGTGTTATAAACAAACTTTATAACCTTTTTTTGTCTTATATACCGCACAGCCCCATAAGAAGTGTTCAGTTTTGTTCTCATAAACTACGGACAAAACAGATTCACAAAGAAGTTTCACAAAGAAGATCTCTTGTAGATACTGCAAGTTTATCCAGATTTATTATTATATGTATAGTTGCATTTCCACCGCATTTACCAGGAACTATTTGTCCCAGGAACTTTTTTCATTGAACTTTTTTTTGCCCCAGAATGCTTGCTTACTGCGTTTACACCACGGACTAAAGTACCGGTCCAGGGCGGGAAGATTACAACATGACATCACGACTTTTGCGCAAACATACACGCCCCTTTCGAGTCAAATGGCGTGTTATCTCTACGCATTTTGAGCTATCCACGTGTATGCGTGTATGTCTACGCCATTGACTTCCGAGAGATTCCGCATGTCTGTACATGCTGTCAAATGTCCGAGCGAAACGAAGCAAAATGTAGATCTACATCTGGGGAGTTATCTTTTTTTCCCCTAGGATGGTAAGGGAACAGTCATAAATGCCATTAACCCCAGTGACGGGTAGGTTTAGCGACAGGGTTGAGGTAAGTCATATATTTATATATACACAGTAATAACGTTAAGTCAACGGCGTTCATAAACACGCTGAAAAGCGATTATGCGTGTTGATAGCACACTAAAAATGGAAATACGAATTGGCGTGTCATACACACGCTACTTCATGAGATCAGTCTGAAGATTATGTAGTGACGTTGAACCGCGTGCAACTGCTCCTCCCAGTCTGCGCATTTGTTTTGAGTGCGTTTTGAGTTTTGTATGGAGGAGATTCAAGTGTGTGATTGATTGGTTTACTAACAAGGTAATTAAAAAAACGGCAGAGACGAGCACCCAAAGCGTATTCAGAAAGCTCGTAATGCTAGATATAAAAGTAGACGTTTGTCATCATCGGACATTGACCGTGAGATGGATGGGACGAACGTGCGCCATCGGGTAGAAAGAACAAGTGGTAAGAACCAATCAGCATGTTCAGCGCACAAGTCCCACCCCGAAAGTTGCCAAACTCTAAAAAATGGTGCATTCACATGCTATGGAAAATAGGATATTTTCCACTTGTGAACTGGTATTTACCAGTGTGTTGCGTTCAAGTGCTTTTGGTGTCGTAATCTGGTAAAAACATGGAGATCCAGACCTGTTATTTAGCTAAAACTATTTTAGATTGCTTAAGTCATCTGCAACAGCAAGAAAATGATTTATCAAAGCTCAAAAAGGTAAATAATATGCTGTATATTTTCTAGACCATATATATTTTTACTATTCACGACTCTCGCGGTGCTCTCCGCCATTTTGAAAAGGTCAAAGTTTATCTCATCTCGGCAACTCGTCCATCAAAATATTCTACGAGTTGCCCAGTAGTAAATACCACTTGAGGGGGTGTTCATGTGCATTTTCCACGTCAGCTTTTGGTATTTACCATAATTACCAGTGTTGGGTGTAACTAATTACTAAGTAATTAGTTACTGTAATTTAATTACTTTTCCCTTGAAAATGTAAAGTAAGGGATTACTCTTCATTTATCTGTAATTTAATTACAGTTACTTCTGATGTAATTGAGGTAAATACTGTGTATAGATCAATCCGATCTCACAGCGATTCATATGCATTTTATAAGGTGTCTAAATCGTACGACCGTACTCGTACAAATTCGTATGTGAATTTGTACATAATTATTGTAAAATATGTATGAAAAAAGTGTGAAATGTCATGAGATCAGACATAAAACAATAGTGGGTTTAACATCAAAATGTATTGTCTGGTGTTAAAAAGTATGTTTTTACAATGCAACCTTTTCCACCTTGGTCAGTTTAAGGATAATTCATGCAATTTTATAGTATTTATTTGAACGAATTAAAACAGATTCATGTCTATCCTTGTATTATTCAGCTGGTTGAGATTGATATGGGATTTTGAAAGTAATTAGTAATTAAAAGTAATGAAATACTTTTTAGAGAGAGTAATTAGAACAGTAATCTAATTACACTGTTGAAGAGGTAATTAGTAACTAGTAATTAATTACTTTTTTTAGAGTAACTAACCCAACACTGATAATTACCACAGCACATGAACGCACCAAAAGTACTACCTCGCCAGCAGGGACTTTCCTCCAGAGATTTTTTTAACCCGGAACTTCATTTAGACCCTGGTTCCTGCGGTACCACCCCAAAGTTCCTAGTTCCTGGGGAAAGTTCCTGTGGTGGAAACGCGGCTTAAGTGTATAAGTACAATTAACTTTTGTATTTTATTCTGTAAACTACTGGCAACATTTATTTCAAACTTCAAATAAAAATGTTGTCATTTAGATCATTTATTGGAAGAAAAAAAGCCATGTTTTCAGATCTCAAATAATGCAAACACAAGTTTATATTAATTTTCAAACACAATAATGTTTTAATTTCAATAAAGTTCAGAAATCAATATTTTATAACCAATACGGAATAACTGATTTCCCAAAAAAAAGTTCCTTTCAGGCAAGTCATTTCACTCGGCAGCCATTTGGCAAGCTATTTCAGTCATGCAAGTGCAGCTCCTATCTCTTTGAATAGGGAAACATCAAGTTCTCCAAAGCTGTTCACCAAACTTACGATTAAATCCCATATTTTAAATCATCAATGAAATCTGACAACCACTATCTCATAAATGTTGCTTCTTATGCTCAAATAGCATTAAAAAAAATATTTTTCAGGCTAGACCAGCCAAGGCGCATGTGCAGTCCTAAACGTGCGTCTCCAAAACATTGACTGTTCTATATCAACCTGGAGATTCTAACGGCAGCTGCGGTGACACAATGACTAATTCGGCCATTTTGGGGCGTTGCACTTTCTTCCATTCATAGTAACACGAGTGCACCATCATTGTATATCTAAAGTCTTTGTTTCCAAGCACAGCTTTCATGTTTCTAGGCATTCTCTCTACCAGTCGCTCACATTGCTGTTGGGTGACTTTACGCCACTCCTGGCACAAAAATTCCATTGTGACATTGTGTCTTACCTCTTGATCACATTCCAGAGGTTTTCAATAAGGTTCAGGTCTGGAGTTTGGGTTGGCCATGACAGAGTCTTGATCTGGTGGTCCTCCATCCAAAGAGTCTGGCTGTGCTGCATGGAGCATTGTCCTGTGGGGAAAAAAAAACAATCCTTCGAGTTGGGAAAGCTAATTTTCTTCCAGGATAACCTTGTACGTGGCTTGAGTCACGCATCCTTCACAAAGACGGGTGTGCCTGATTCTGATCTTCTCTGAGTCCCTCTATTAGTTAGATAGAGACCTGGAGAAGCCTACAACCCACTGTGAAATTTGGTGGAGGATTGGTGATGATTCTTCAGTAAGGCTGGAATCAGGCATATCTGTTTTATGGGCTTGATAAAATCACAATATTTCAATCAAAGCATCCCCTTAAACTGGGATTTCGGATAAAACAGCGAGGTCGGAAGATCAATTTTGCTTATATCTATAACCCAACACATAGACCTGGGTCTTTCAAATGTCAAAGTCCATCTGCTGGGGCAGTGATCTCTATCTCTCTCTTCACCTCTGCCATATTTCAACCAGCCTTTGGCCTTTCATTTGCCTAACCAAATCCATTCTGGCCTGAGGGCCAGTAGTCCATTAATGACCCCTCAACCCCTTTCAAAAAATCCCATGGAAAGGACAGCTGTTCACATCTGAAAATGTGGAGCTGTCCATGACCATTGGAATATTATCTATGACAGGTGAGGCCAGGCATACTGAGGGCTCTTGTCTCAGCCCTCGGGGCGTCATCTAAATCTTCCCCTCGATCACTGGAGTGACAGAGCTTTCTTTCAGGTGATTCTGCAGGGAATCAATCTATTTGGTATTTGATGACTAAATGTTCCACAACACATATTGAAAAGAATCTCTTTTCTAGGTATCCAGGTGTGCAGTGAGTGTAATAGTGGGGGTCAAGGCCCAGAATGCTGTCACATGCTTGTGACGTCTACTCTATGACCGCTCCTTTGAGCTCCAAATGTCTCTCTGACAGTGGCCTTCAAAGGCAGGTTGCAATTTTCTTCTCTACTTCACAGAACACAATGAAAGCTTTGGCCAGCACATCAGAGTCCACACAAAGAACAAAGGGCTGTTCATGTGCCTAAAGCACTGGACTACAATACAAACCTGACATTTACTCACACACACACACACTGTTTGATTTTAAATTTCACTGCACACTTCAGCAATTCCTCAATGTGTCACATTATAAAATGATGTTAAGGGATTACAATAATTTAAAGGCAGTTTATTGCAAAATTTGTATAATGGTATTTTTTTTTTTTACCATTTTGCCTTTCCTAGTTAAGTTAATTTTAAATTGTCCTGCGTAGTGTTTTTTTAGTATCATTTATATGTAGTAAATAGAAATATTTTTGAGTTTTTCCTCACTATATTTTTATAGTTATTCATTTTATTTCAATATTGAGTAGTGTTATTTTCATTTTCTATTAGTTTCTTTTAAATCTTTTTATTTCAGTTTCAGTAATTTTCAGTTATTTCTTAATTTATTTCATTTCAAGCAGTTCCCATGGCAATATTTCTATTTTTGTTCATCTAACATTTACATTTTATATACTTTAACAAAAACATTTTTTAAAAAGTTTTAGCAAGCAAAAACAGCCAGACAAAAAAAAGTAGCATCTCAATTAATATGAGGTTATAAATAGGGGTGCATTTAACTGATACGCATGCATAGTAAAAATTAACAATGTGCAGCAGAAAACGTGGAGGTAAGGGCTTTTGAGTACCAACATTTTTGGGGACAAGGACACCTTTACTTACTAGAGTGGGATTTTTCTCCATCTCTGGTAAGATAGCAATCATGATGATAAGTGTGTTCATTAATTTTAGGGGTGGAACGGTTTGCAGTTGATTCGTGATCCGTACGGAACAGGCCCGACAGTTCAGCACGCGTGTGATTCGCGGATTAACTGCTAAATTTAAAGGGATACTCCACTTTTTTTGGAAATAGGCTCATTTTACAACTCCCCCAGAGTTAAACAGTCGAGTTTTACCGTTTTTGAATCTATTCAGCCGATTTTCTGATATTTAGAAGAATATCAGTAACCAGACAGTTTCTGGTCTCATTGACTTCCATAGTATATATTTTTTCCTTCTATGGAAGTCAATGAGACCAGAAGTCTGGTTTTGATATTTTTCTAAATATCAGAAAATCGGCTGAATGGATTCAAAAACGGTAAAACTCAACTGTTTAACTCTGGGGAGTTGTAAAATGAGCCTATTTCCAAAAAAAGTGGAGTATCCCTATGACAGAGTGAAAGGTTATCATTTGGACGTGTTTTGTCTTGCCAATACACATTCAAATTATTTCAAACAAAGAAAAGGTGAAAATCGGGACCGCCTGCATACAGCCTCACACACCCGAACGATTCATCTTTTCGCATTTACTACACATAAACATACACACACTACAGCACTGTAAAAAAAAATAAAAATATGGATGTAGTGTCCATGATGTCACCCGTAGGTTTCTGAAGAGCATTTTTGAAGCCTAAAGTGGGCGTCGCCGACTGTCACAATCTTGGCAGCGGGTCACTTCTCATCACTATACCGGATAAAATAAAATGGGCAGAGAGCTGAGTTGCTAATGCTATATGCTACTGAAGTTGATTTAGAAACCCGCGCTCATTCAGTGTGTGCATCTACTTTTTTTCAGTTGAGAAAGAAACCGGATGTGTCAGTCTTAAAGTGACAGCAGCCTAATATTCCAGCTGTGTCATTAATGCTAATAAAATAAAATAAAACAAAACATCATCATCATCATCCACCATGTTCGAGAGAAAAGAAGATAGTAAGGAGAGCAGTCATGAGGAAAGTGATGTCGACAGCTTGTAGGATAAGTGTGCCGCGTAAAGTGTGAGTACCAAGCAGCAAAATAAATAAATAAATGAAAAAAAAGCAGACCAAAAAAGCTGCACTCCTGTTTATAAAATCTGCTTTCTAATAGCGAACACTTAAATAAAGTTCAGTTCATTGGATTTAATAGCATTAGGTATCATGAACAACGAACAACAAAGTGTATTAATCTAGGTCAATTTTTGTTTATAAATGTACTATTGTTCATTATTATTTCATGATTAGTTGGTCATTTTTCTTTTAAACAAATTGAAATGATTAAATGTATTAGTATATGTGGAAATTAAAATGAACCAAGTTTAATAAATCCTTCAAAAGTACTGTTCATTGTTAGGTCACGTTAGTTGTTTCAACTAATGTTAACATAAAAATCGTATAGTTACAGTGGAATCATTTATAAAAAAGGGTTATAGAAAGCTATGTGAAAACCTGCCCTTGTGCCTCATAGACGGTCAGACATTCCATGATATCGCTGTTGCGGAAAACTATTCCAATTTTCTATTGGACCCAATTCCCGTGTTTATGGCACTCAGAAGAAAAACAAAGCTTGTTTATACCATAAACACGATCTCTTCAGCATGCACCAGATTCCACTTCACTGTTTTTGCTGATAATATTTAACCCTCATCGTGCGCTGTTTAGTAAACACATGGGGCAATTTACATTTTCTTTAACTTTTTATTGTATACTCTTAGAAAAATATTATTTTAAGGAGGCATTGATGGTTCCATGAAGAACCATGGAAGATTTCCATTGCACAAAAGGATCTTTATAGTGGGAAAAGGTTTTTCATATTATTGAAATATTCTTCACACAATGATTTTTTTTTTTACTTCTATTGCAAAAATCCCCTTTACTTTTAAGATCGATTCCGAAGGAGCATATCAATTAATCATGCTGTTATATGTATATATAAACATTTTATACATGAAAACAACTATATGACGATATTTGTAAAGTATGATATACTTTAATATTATTACTTTAAATAAGATTTGTGTTTGATTTTGCTGTTGTTGTCTGTAAACAAAGCCTGAGGAATTCAGTAGCAGATGCACCTGTCACACGAACACCATATGGCACATGTGAGAAGAGAGCATTCACTCTTCAAACCCCCTCTGCTTCCTTTCAAACAAAAACACATACAGGGGAACACTCGTGTTACTCTCTAAATTTCTACTTGTACAGAAGGGGGGGGGGGGGGACTGAATTTATTGATATAAACAGGCCACAGAAGCACCAGACAATAACATTATTAACTTCTATTAATGTCCTGTTTTATGTTTGGGGTCTACCATGGATGTATGTGTAAAAATATTCAATTTCTTTCCCCTTTTTTCCATTTGACAAATATTACTGAAGCCATTCCCCTCTGTTTTCAGCAGTTGGAAAATCATATGTGAAAATACACTGCACTTCTAAAAAAAATATTTCGGTAACACTTTACAATAAGGTTAATTATTTAACATTAGTTAATGTATTAACTAACCATGAGCAATACATTTGTTACAGTATATTTGTTAATCTTCGTTGATGTTAGTTAATAATAATAAAGCTGTTTATTGTTTGTTCATGTTAGTTCACAGCGCATTAACTAATGTTAACAAAATTTTAATAAAGTATTAGTAAATATTGAAATTAACGTTTACAAAGATTAATAAATGCTATGTAAGTGCTGTTCATTAATAGTTCATGCTAACTAATGTAGTTAACTTATGTACCTTATTGTAAAGTGATACCAAAATTTCAAGGAGAATATTTAAAAAGTTTCCAAATCAACATTGTAATGCAATGTTACATGTATTTTTCTATGATAAAATTGTAATGATAGATAAAAACGGTTTAGCAATCACCATAGCCACTTCTGTTCCAAACTCCCTTAATGTGTTTACCAACAGTCCCCCCATGCGCTGAAAGGTTTCCCCCCTTGACAGCACCTGTCCCCCCTCAGAGCAGCTTTATGAATAAGAGGTATTCTCTCACTTTCTCTCCGCATTCCACACGGCTATTATGACGAGAGCAGGTGTAAAATAGTCTGGGCTGGATAGCGTTTCAGCTTCACATCAGGAGAGTCTTTCAGCCATCATAAGGGGCAATTGTTATTGAGGTCTTCCACGATGTGAACCTAACCTACCCCATATATCATTTAGGGGGATGTATATATGTGTGTGTCTTTGCTGAATTAAAAGTATTACTTTCTTTCTCAGAAACAAATCTTACAGATACCACTTATTAAAGCATAACATGCGTTTCACTTTGTTAGCAAATGCTGTAATTTTATACTTGTTTGCCAACAATGACAGTATACAACAATATCAAATATAATGCTTATTGCTTTATAAGTCTCAGTTGTAACAAATAAATAAGGACTTTATCACAATTTTAGATGATAATTAAATCGTTTGTCGCAATGTCATTCTTCTAGACTATTTGTTTGTCCTAATCTTATTTAGCGAAAAACATATACATTGTGTTTTAAATTAAATGAAACGTGTTGTAATTTTGAGGAGATGACAATGAGATGTCATTCACTCAGTTTTTTTAAGGATTACAGCAAATGGCTTAAAGCAACATTATACGCGTTTGCTTCTGTATACGGAGGTGGCTAATTCGTAACAACTCGTACGAAATCACTCATATGAATTAGTACGATTTTTGCTAAATTGTACATATTTTACGAATTGGCCGATTCGTATGATTCGTACGAATGACCTGGCCCTGACCCCGCCCCTAAACCTACCCATCACGTGGGTTTAGACAAATCGTACGAATTCGTATGAGTGAGGTCGTATGAATTGGTACGAATTAGCGACTTTTTAATCACTCGTACAAATTGGTCGTGAGATAGCGTTGGAATCGCCCATTAACCCTATGCCGAAGCAAAGGAAAAAACAGAAAATCACAACTATTCAGACCTATTTAGTTTGACTGCGCGATAAATCAATACTAATCAAACGATAACAGACAAAGCAATATGACATATTCTGAAAACATTCAGTCGAGTTGACTTAAAAAAACCCACTGCCTTATTAAGTAAATTATTTAGTAAAAAAACTTCATGTGCAATTGAAAAAATTCAATTATGTGAACTTGACAATTATTTATTTATTATATATACTTCAATATATTATGACTTAATAATTGTAAGTGAACAGGTTTCATCACTTTTTTAAGTTAAGTCAACTGATCACTTTTTCCAGTGTTGTTGCTCACTCACACATTGCTGTCGACACGGCATCAATCGTTTATTTTCAGTCTGCATCGAACTGCGTCTTGTTTGAAAAACGAATCTGAAGTAAAATGAAGCGAACAAATCCACACTTTCTAGATGTATGAGGATCACAAGGATGCTTATGCAAAGACTGTTTATCCACAACTTGGCACTGTAAAATGTCTTGTAATAGGCACATCTATTGTTTTGTTGCTGGAGTAAACCCGTTTCCATCTATCATATTTACATGACGTGTGAAATGGGTTGGCGGAGCTAAAGAGGCAATGACGTAGACATCGATCTTTCGTCACACTATGACATAATAATGTGACAGAATCTGAAACGACTTGTTTTTGTAGCCTGGTTTAAATAAAACTCTTTTTGGATTAATAAGGAAGTTTGAAATTTACAGGATTTTTATAATAGTACAATCTCTTATGCGTCAAAAGATCAAGGAAATTTTGATTTGTCAATTCATGACCCCTTTAAACTGAATAAGAAATGTTCCTTTATCACTAAATCCGATTAAGATTATTATAAAGAGTTATTATGGCAGTTGTTTTAAACTGTAATGAAATGTCACAATACTAAATTTTTACTGTATTTTTTAATCAAATAAACAGCCTTGTTTAACATAAGAGATTTTTTTCAAAAACATTTTTACTGACCTCAAACTTTTCAATGGTGTATATATTACCTTTACATGTTTGCTTTTTTATACAGTGAGGATAGAAACCTTCAGCAAGTTCTCAATCAGATCCCTTTCTGTTATTTAATTAATCCCAGAGCTCAGCTCATATATTAAAGTCACAGTAAACTCAACGTTCATTGCTGATACAGCATTTAGCATTTTCTTCAGTATGTGATAACGATCTAAACGGATCAGGTCTCATGTGCAGCACCAGGACACAAGAGCAGATGGTCTGGAAACCTCCCCCACCAGCTCTGATAAAGTTGTCTCTCTAGGCCATTTTGACTGGGGATCCATGGGATGTCTCATCAACCATTGAAATTAGATGGATGCTTCTAAGCCTGATGCCTAGTGACAAGACTCGCACACATACAGAGACACGCATGGGCCAGGTGGCGAAGATCAGGACTGAAGGGATAGGGCTAGGCTGTGTATCTCACTGTCCAGCTGCTGAGTGGAATCTCACAGTATTGTTGCAGCATGATTGTTGTGGCGCCTTCTGCTTCTTTCTTTGTCTGCAGTCAGTATATGGTGCCGGATGAAGTTCTTAATTTGACTTCAAAGGGGCGGTTTCCTTAAAAATGCTGAATGCTTATTTAAAATAAATAAATAAAATAAAAACAGATCTGTATTAATTGTTTGAATCTGTATGTTTTCATTTTATGATACCAATATGTATATTTTCAGAGTAAACAATACTTATCTATAGAGTCTGTAAAAGTCAGTTTAGAGTTTAAAGGGTTAGTTTACCCAAAAATGAAAATTTTGTCTCTACACTGACTAGGCCCACAGAGAAGGAAGTGAAGAGTTGAAATAAAGTCGTTATTTTTGTTTGTTTTTGCGCTCAAAAAGTATTCTTGTCGCTTGATAAAGTTAAGATTGAGCCACTTTAGTCACTTGGACTACTTTAACAATGTCTTTAATAACTTTTCGAGGCCGGCAAATTTCAGTTCTTAGAAGCCTATGGACTAGTATGCAGGAGTGATCCAGCTCTCAGATTTCATCAAAAATATCTTAATTTGTGTTCCGAAGATTATCGAAGGTCTTACGGGGTTAGACATGAGGGTGAGTAAATACTGACAGAATTTTAATTTTTGGGTGAACTACCCCTTTAAAGTTTTAAGATTAAAATAGATAGGTGAGCAAGTGTCGTCATTAAATAATTAATAGATAGATACGAGAGAACACCAGTTCATAAAGCAAACAATAGTCAAACCTGTCCTCAAAATTCACATACGAGTCATGAAAATTCAGTCAGTTTGGTTATGTAATGTGGAATGTGGCACTGTAACAGTAAGAACGCAAGTTAAAGTTGAATCCATGTACAGCTAATTTAACTAAATAAACAAAACTAGACATAAACTTGACCATAAATTGAAACAAAGACTCACCAACAGCAGGTTAACAAAGACAAGAAAAAATGGAAACAGGGCTATATACACACATACGCACACACACTTAAGTCAAGTCGAGAATATAGTGCTTTTTACAGTACAGAGTCTAAATAAACAGTCTAAAGACTAACAAGATACAGATATGAATAATTAAAGAGATAAACCAATGACAAGACAGAACTGATAAAACAACCAAAGAGAACGTGACGCATGAAACAAGGTAGCCAGTCAGAACATGACACAAGAACAGGGGACGCAAATAACTGGATCATATGAGCGAAACAGGGAATCAAGACGTGACCGAACTAAGACTGTGAACATGAATAACTATAAAGACATGAACAAAACCCAAAACCAATCTTACAGCACTTTCTTTTTATTAGAAAGATGGTTCTGTTGTGTGTGAACAGAACCATGTTTAGCACTCTAGCAGAGTAGCCTACTGAAAAATGCATTCAACTGACACCATTACATAGGAAACTGAGACGTTTGATCTTTTGCACAACAAAAGAGTAACACAACATGCACACAACTGACAATAACAAAACCTCTTGCATAATGCAAAGAAGTGCATTGCTGCTTAGCTTAGTCATTTAGGGGCCAATGAATTCTAAGCTGCATCAAATAACAGTACAGCATAATGGGCATCTGTATAAGATCTACAACTCAAAAGATGTTGCAATATGATAATGATCCAACAATATAAAGCCATGTAAACAGATTGCAGACTGTTCATGCTAGCTAGACAATAAAAAATAAACATAGATACTTATTAGACTAAACCCCTCCAAATGAATCTGATCTAAGTGTATTGCCATTACCCTTAATTTAATTGAAGAATTTTTTTTACACATCTTAATTCAGCTAATTCAAAAAAAAATCAGTGTAAATGGGTCAGCACAATTTAGTTTTGGGGCAACATTAAGTGAATCTCCCAGTATTGTGTAACTTTTGCATTTGTCAAACAAAACGTTGTTGGTCCCATTTTTTTTTTTTATTTACTGAAGTTCAAATAAGTTTCTTGTTTAAACAGGCAGTTTCATTCGTCATTACACACAATGTGTTTTCAGAAGCCACACGTATGCCACATGTTCCTTCAGAAATGATTATTCTATTCTAATTTGCTGATTTTGTGCTCAAGAAACATTTCTTATTATCAACGATGCTGTACTGCTTGATATTTTTCTGGAAACATGAAACTTTCCTTTAGTGTCACTTTCGATCTGAATTTAATCTGTCCTTGCTGAATAAATCTATCATTTTCCAATCAGAAAAAAATCTTACTGACCCCCAAATCTTGAATGGGAGTGTATTGAGTGTCTAAGGAATGACTTAAACAACTCATTGAAAAGACACACAAAAAACAAATAAGCAGAATGTGAGGGAAAAGAATGGCTTTGAGTAGTTTTAATATAAAGAATAGCTTGTATATTTTTCCATGTAGGCGCCTCCCCAGATAGCAAACTGACATTGAATCAACGTGGAAACATGACATTGAAACAACGTTGATCTGACATTGTTTTGCTCATCGAATTAACGTTGAACCAACGTCAGACGAGTCATTCTTTCAAAACTAACGGAAAATCAACGTTGTTTCAACGTTATGAAAGCAAACCAATTTTCGATTTTATTTAGCTTTGAAGAATGCCGCATCCGACGTTGATTCAACGTTAATTTAATTGGCAAAATCAACGTTGTTTCGATGTCATGAGAGACGTCGTTTCCACGTTGATTCAATGTCAGTTTGCTGTCATTATCTGTTAATTATTATTATTAGGGTTACACTTTTATTTTGAACACTTTAGACGTTCTATATAAGTAACTTTTCAACTACAAGTAACTTTCATTTGAGTATTAGTATTTTATAGTAGACTGTCAGTAGATTGTTAGGTTAGGGTTAGGTGTTAGGATTCGGGTTAGGAGAATAAGTTTACTAGTAGTCGCTAAGTTACTTATAGTCAGTTGAATGTCTGTTGGGGGACCAACAAAATAAAATGTTAGCAGATATTAAGCAGACACTCAACTAATACTCTACATGTTGTAAAGTAACTTATAATTAGTAGAATGTCTAAAGTGGACTATCGAAATAAAGTGTGACCTTTTTTTTTTAAATGTAGGAGAGAATGTATTTTTCTATAAACAGATGGCTCAAAAAGTCTGGGACCACTAGTGTGAATTAAAATGTATATCTGTAAAGACAACGTTTTTAGTATCGCCTGTAAATAACCACCATTGCTTGTGTTATACAAGCATTGGTTTGTTGAATTAGGGTAGGAGGGCAAGGGGACTGGACTTTGGATACCCCTGGCTGCCCCCAGCTCTGTCCTGCCTGTCTGTCTGCCTGTTTCTGGCACTCTGCTCCCATTGTCAGGCACTTCCTGATGGGAGGTGCTTGGGGAGAGAGCGCTCAGTCAACTGCAAAGGAATGCAGGCAGAAATTACGGATGTTTCCTGGGATTTCAAAATGCAATTCCTGCTATTTTCCAGCCCGGCGTCTGGAGCGAGTGCTTCCGGCTATACACACATTTAACACAGAGCCTGAACCCTGAAACCGTGTCGCTGGAAGTGAAGCAGACGCCTTTTAAAAAGAGGACATGGGGGGTGGGGGTTGCATGGGGGGACTCATGGCAACAATGTACGTGCCTGGAACCTCACATGGAAAAGGAGGAGGAGGGTACAAATCTCTTCAAAAAAGTACCAAAAATATACAGTGTTGCAAAATTGTATGCTCAAATTATTAAGTGTGATTCACATACAACATTTATACACTAATGCAAGAAAAATGATTGTGCGTCACTGTGGCTTGTGTAACTGTTTGGAATATTCGGATTGCAAAGTCCTAGTCATCCAACTTCATTCCACAATGACACTGGCATAAATATGACAATACATGACATACTTAACACCCATCCAAGGGTAACATGAGACACATTTAATAGCCCTCCTTTACTTCCTTCCATTATAAGCACATCACAATAGTTGAAGTACGAAAGCCGACTCACCTTTTAACATTAAAGAGTGTAATTACCATTTGACTGGGCAAGAGGAAATGGGGCTCCATACCCAGAGGCTGTGTTAAACTAGCCCAGCCAAAACCACATAAAGCCAAAAAGGGGAATAAGAGAAGGAGAGTAATGGCCCCATATACAGCAGCCATGGAGAGACTCAACGAGGCCTTCACTTCCAGTCAGTTACCTGAGACCACAGCTCACTCCTACTGCCATTCAGAACAATGTGCTGCCAAACACACAAAGAGAGCGGGAGGAAATGTGTGGGAAAGAAAGAACAGACACGGTGAGAGAAACACGAGTTGGAATCAGAAAGTCATGTTCATTCCAGCATGCTGAAAAGCTTTCATCCAGTATACAGTATATGCCCAAAGGTCTGAGGCCACATTAAAGATCTGGGGTAAATTAACCTGAAAATAAATAGTTTCATGTTTTATGATGAAATGTTATTATCTTAAATGGATGAAATGGCAACATTTCTATGTAACGTTTTTTTTATTGTCTATACTGTCACAGATCAGCAAAATGGTGTGATGTTTTAAAGAAGTCTCTTATGCTCTTATGCCGAGGCTGCAGTAAAAACAGTAATTGTGAAAAATATAAATGTTTTCTATTGTAATTCATTTTTTAAATGTAATTTAATCCTGTGATGGCAAAGCAGTATTTTCAGCAGCCACCACTCCAGTCTGATGCCCATTTAATGTTGAAACATTTGTTTTTATTATCAATGTTATATATAAATAAATAAATAAATACATACATACATACATATATATATATATATATATATATATATATATATATATATATTTGTGATAATTTTGGGGGATTTTTTCAAATGGTCAAAAGAACACCATTTATTTGAAATATATTTTTATGTAACAATGTAATTTTACTTTGTATTTATTGCATCCTGGCTGCATAATGTATATATTAGGGCTGTCAAAACGATTAATCGCGATGAATCGCATAATATATGTGGGGCACTGTGTATAATTATTTTAGATATATAAACACACACACATGCTTGTATATATTGAAGAAATATTTTCATGTATATTCTGCTTATAGATTTATATATAATTTATATTATATAAATATAAATATTTTATATATAAATATTTTTTTTCTTAAATATACATGCATGTGTGTTTTTTATATATATTCAAAATAATTATACACAGTGCACCCACATATATTATGTAAACACAAAATTTTATTTTGGATGCGATTAATCGTTTTGACAGCCCTAATATATATATATATATATATATATATATAAATGTATGAACAAACAAACAGCCAAAAAACAAAACAAAAAAAGTTCCAAAGAACTCTTGTAAGTAGGTGATAATTCTTAATTCGTAAAGAGGTGATAATTCTTGCCAACAAGAAGATTTCTATTTCTCCCACTTTCTGGACTACCTTTATCCAAACCTGAATTTCCACATTCTTGTCTTGGCACCTATCTGTTGCTCTTTAACTTTAGCTAGTATGTAAACTGAGACAAGAATGAAGCTGACATTGCTCTGTTTTTCTCAGTTAGAGTGTGAATGTAAGAGAGACAAAAATAATAAGAGAGAGAAAGAGAGACCTCTTAGATTAGATCTCATTTTCCCAACACTATTTTTATAGTGACTATTTCTGTATTTCCCAACATTCCAGTGATGCATCAGCGGAGCTAAACAGGGAAGTCTGTATTTGTAGACAAGATGACTGCTTGTTTACTGGGTTCTGCTCCGGGGCATATAGCAGCATGCTGAACATTTGTCAGGTGAGCATCTTTACATAATCAACATTCCTCTCATAGAACATAAAGATAGCATGTCAATAAACACGTAAGATCATATATTGATCATGTATTTTTCTAGCAGTATCTCAAATTCAGTCTTTTTATATTAGTTAATCAAGTAAATTCTGCACAGATACACACTACACAAACAAATATAAGGATATTGACAGATATTAACAAATTGTAAGGTGAAATAAATAAAGTGTATATTAAGGGGGGAAGAGAGAGAGAGAGAGAGCCAAGGTTAAAAAAATAGTAAGTATAAAATACATTTGAATTTATATATATATATATATATATATATATATATATATATATATATATATATATATATATATAAATGAAAATAATAATACATATTTAAAATAAAATAAAATCTGTCCACACACACACACACACACAAACTGAACAGATCATGGGCAATCAAATTTAATAATAATTAAAAACTTTTGGCAGTGTTAAAAATCAACAAATATTCATTGGCATGCCAATGCTACACCAATGAACAATAATAATACTGAAATTTCAAAGAATAGTGTAAACTAAATAAAAAAGTGGGAAATAGGAGGGAAATATATATATATATATATATATATATATATATATATATATATATATATATATATATATATATATATATATATATATTAGGGCTGTCAAAACGATTAATCGCATCCAAAATAAAAGTTTGTGTTTACATAATATATGTGGGTGCACTGTGTATAATTATTTTGTATATATATAAAAACACACATGCATGTATATTTAAGAAAAAAAAATTATTTATATATAAAATATTTATATAATATAAATTAGATATAAATCCATATACAGAATATACACGAAAATATTTCTTAAATATATACAAGCATGTGTGTGTATTTATATATTTATATCTAAAATAATTATACACAGTGCCCCCACATATATTATGTAAACACAAACTTTTATTTTGGATGCGATTAATCGTTTTGACAGCCCTAATATATATATATATATATATATATATATATATATATATAAAATAAATAAAATAAATAAAATTAACTATATTTGAGCTTTTTTTATATATAAATTATGCCCACAAACATTGCCAGAATGGGCAAGTTTATAGAAATAAAAAAAGCTATTGCTTGATGATAAATTATTTAGATTTTAAGTTTGAGTATTGCAATGGTACTTTAGTTTGACAGTCTCTCCTTTTCCCTGATGAGTCTTGACCCGCAAAGCCATAGGTTACAGCCTGAGAAAACATATGGAGCCAACTGAACAAACATCTTACTACTGACCACGGGAATGCTCCGACTGACCCAACTCACCACGCTGCCAGTGCAGCTAAAGATGACATACCAGAGAGACAGGGCAGATGGGCGGTCAGTGATGATCGGAATGAGGAAACACACACACACACTAATGTACTGTAAGAGGACTCATGGTAGGGCAGGATCTATTACATCCGCCTATTGTATGTGTGTGCTGATCATTAAGGATGGGAGGGTCATTTGACCTGCTGATAGCCCTCGCCAGACATGCAATGGAGCGGTTGATGTCATGCACAGACCCAGAGCTTTCTCAGGACATGGATGAGAGCAGACGAGATAAGACCGGCCTCACACCTGCTCATCAGACACCAGAAAGTCTTCATCACTAAACTTACACTCATTATCACTATTTTTTTTGTCTTTTAATCTTTAGTTTTTTTTATCAATTAGTTGTTTACAAGTAGTTCAATTTAGTAATCACAACTTTCTTAAGTTTATTCTTATATTGGGGTTACTTTAGATTTTATACACTACTGTTCAAAAGTTTGGGCTCAGTGATATATATTTTTAATTTTCAGCAAGGATGCATTCAATTAATCAAAAATGAGAGTAAAAACTTTCAAAACGTCTTCTGTTGAACTATTCATCAAAGAATGAGTAGTATAAGTAACAAAACAGTTTTCCACTGTGGAAATATTAAGTGCTTTTTGAAACATTATATATAAATAAAACAGTTTAAATTGTAATAATAATAATAATAATAATATACTGTTTTTTTTCTAAATATCAAAAATAAAGTAAAAACAGTCATATTTTGAAACAGAGCGATTCACTGATGTTCTGTTGATGTCTTTTCTATTTTTTTTGCATTCCATCAACTATCAGTACCGTCCCGTTTTATCTGTTTTACTCTATTTTTGATAAATCTAAATGCAGTCTTGGATAATATTCTTTCAGAAACGAACAAATCGGTAACAACACTTTATAATAACTACATGCTAATGATCAACAGTTAATTCATCATTCATAAAGCATTAATAGACATTAATAAGCAGTTTATAAATACAGCTATAAAAGCTTTCTTCTTGATTTAAAAACATATCTATAATTTGTTTAATAATTGTATTTTCATCCTTTATTAATGATCAATTTATCATTTCTGAATGAAGAATTGCATTTTTTTATAAACCAGTTATTTAAGAGTTGTCAGTGGTTCATAAGATTACTTAGAACGTGTAAGCAAATGATTAATAAATTATTTAAATGTACATTCATACGTCTTATTATTCAGACATAATGATGGTTACTTGGTGTTAATAAATGCTTTGGTCCCACTTTATATTAAGTGGCTTTACGTACTATGTACTTACATTGAACAATAAGTACAATGTATTATTGTGTCCCTGTTGTATTGTAAAACACTTTTGCTGCTATTGAGGTGTGATACGGGTAAGGTTAAGGACAGGTATGGTAAGGGTAGGGTCAACTGTGTAATTACAAATGTAATTACATAAAGTAATTATAGCTGTAATTACATGCTGGTATTTTTAAAATATAAGTACAATGTAAAAACATGTATGTACACAATAAGTCCATTGTATCAAATTATTAATTTCAATGTACGTATAGTACTTATAGCCACTTAATATAAAGTGGGACTAATGCTTTATTAACATGTATTTATGCTGTAATTCATGGTTAATTCGGGTAGTTATAAAGCATTCAGTTATGTTCAGTTAACTATGTGAGGACTATGCATGCCTTGTAAAGCATTTATAAAGGAGATTTAAAGGCTGTTAAATATTCTATGTTCTGTATCACTGTGTTGTGTTTGTTACATTTGACTGTTTAGAAGATTAAGTGCCTTTAAATCTCCTTTATAAATGCGAATGAATAGTCCTCACTTTAGATGAGCTCACAAAATAGTTAACGGACCACTTCTAAATACTTTATAACTACCTGTATTTACTACACTTACTTACACTTCCTAAGCGATCTTATGAATGACTGACAACTCTTAAATAACTGGTTTGTAATGCTATACTTCATTAAGAAATTATTAATTGAACATTAAAGGAGTAGTTCACTTTTAAAAAAACTTTTGCTGATAATTTACTCACCCCCATTTCACCCAAGATGTCGATGTCTTTTTTTCTTCAGTCAAAAAGAAATTAAGGTTTTTGATGAAAACATTCCAGGATTTTCTCCTTATAATGGACTTCATTGGGAACCAAACGGTCCAAGGTCCAAATGAGAGTTTCAGTTCAGCTTCAAAGGGCTTTAAACGACACCTGACGATGAATAAGGGTATTATCTAGTGAAATGATCGGTCATTTAAAAAATAAATAAAAAAGTTTAAGCTTTATAAGCACAAATGCACGCCTTGCTTTGTTCTGTGATGAGCGTTCGTGATCAAACTCGTTCATCAAAATGAACAAATCTTTTTTCGAGTCATGTCTCGATGGGTCCTCACTCCTCAAGACCCTCATTCATCATCTGGTGTCGTTTAAAGCCCTTTGAACAGTTTGCACTGAAACTCTCATATGGACCTTGGACTGTTTGGTTCCCAATATAGTCTGTTATATGGAGAAAATCCTGGAATGTTTTCATCAAAAACCTTAATTTCTTTTCGACTGAAGAAAGAAAGACGTGGACATCTTGGATGACATGAGGGTGGGTAAATTATCAAAAGTTTTTTTAAAAGTGAACTACTCTAACAAAGGATGAAAATACAATTATTAAACACATTTTAGATATGCTTATAAATCAAGAAAAAAGGTATATACAGCTGTATTTATAAACTGCTTATTAATGTCTATTAATGCTTTATAAATGATGAATTAACTGTTTACTCATTAACAAATGATTAATAGTGTGCAGTTATTATAAAGTGTTACCAACAAATCTTATATGTTTGTTAATATTACTTGTTTATGTGTACTATTTTTATTGCTAATTTACACAATTTCTCATTGTACGCAGTTCTGCTACAAATGCTTTGGCAATATGGTTTTCGTGTGGTATTCCAGTGAAGCACACTACAATTAAACATTAAGAAGAAGACAAAAAGACAGAGAGAACAAAACATGTCAGGAATGAGGCAACTTTGGAGAAGGGCCTCAAATATGATGAAAAACACATCTCCGTCTCCTCAAAGGAATGTGCTTCACCCCGTTGCTATTTTACAATGAGCTCTCTGAATTTCAAAACTGTGAATGGTATACGGATACAAGTTTCAAGATGGCATGAGAAACACTGCATAAATTCAAATGAGCCCATCTGTTGTTGCATTATAAAAGATCAAACAAGGCTGAACAGAAGAGAATCTGATTGCCCATTAACTCAGTAGGAGTTCACAGGCTTTGCTCTATGCCTGTAAGCACACATTAACATTTTCACTCCTATTGTATGGCCTCCTGCTGTCATGCTGGATTCCACAAATGCCTCCATTTCTCCCTGTGGATCCACAGAGGCAGTGTTATCATTTCCTCCTTTTAGATGGATGAGATAAGAGTGCATGTGATCCCCTGAATGGACCCCCTCTCTTTCTGTCACCCCTGACCTGTTTTCCATCATAACGGTGTAATTAATGAGGAGCATCGATTCAGATCTGAGGGCCGATATGCTTTGCCAAATTCATTGTAATAGGCAACATTCTTGGTTTGTTTACCCATCGGTAGACCAAATGGATCTCGCACACATTTTTTTTTTTCATTTTCTGCCTAGATTATAGTGGGAATTCTGTAGATTGTAGTTAATTATTGTATCAAATCTGTGAAATGGAGCTTAATGCTAGATGAAAGTAGTTTCAAAGTATGCGCGCAGAATGGAAGAATGTAGAATTTCACGGAACAGATTTTGCAATTCATTTCAATTCAGCAATAGCACAGTATCCTCTCTAATTCAATGTTTTTATTATTTTTTTAATTATTATGTTTTATAGCTGCTGCAACAGTGATTGACCATATACCAGGTGTGACGACAATAAAATACTGGGCAACAGGGCTGATTAAATTATGATTATAGGCTCACTCTGCTGTTCTGAATATAGTAATCCTATACCATTAAGGAAGTAACCCTCCAACGTGGGAGACACCTTCAATAAATATCATTATAATGTGTACAACTTCTTGTGTTACTGTAACAACACAATTTACGGGAATTAAAGGGAGAATAGTCGGATTGTATTACAAAAGAATGACTATATTAACAAAAATGACAATCTGCAATTTGGATTGAAAGTTAGTTTACACTAGCCTGGCAAGCCAGACCTATCAAGATGTTAGGTCTGGGAACTCACAATTGCCATACCTCAATCCGAGGGTCGGGATAAAGGGTTGTCTTTCAATATTTCCTCTGCACGCAATAGGATAGCACCACAACCAACCAAAGCAACGAACGGCTGTGGATGAGGGAGTCCAGTGCGTTTTCCCTCCAGCAGAGCAAGTTGATATATTAAACTTTTGCCGTATCCGGTTGTCAAAACTCAGAACACATCTTCCTTTTTTTAAGAATTTTTTTCTTAAGAAATTTTTTACGTTCTCTTAACTCCAAGTCATCCAGAGTCGCGGTCAAAGCCGAATCGAAAGACCGCTGTTCGCCAGCATCATCTTGTTTGTTTTTAAGTCAGCGCAGTCTCATCCAAAGACGTCATATAACTGACGTCTTGGGACATCTTTTGACCATACGTCAACATCTGCTGTTTTAGGGTACCCTTTAACGTCGGTTAGATGACGTTATCGGATCCTAACCCTACCTCAGACCTAAACCTACCCCTAAACCTACCCCGTCACCTAACTGACGTTAAAGGTAAAGCGTCAGTTGTGTGACGTCCCAGGATCGTCATGTAACTGACGTTAAAGGGTACCCTAAAACGGTGGATATTGATGTATGGTCAAAATACACCCCAAGACGTCATTTAAATGATGTCTTGGGATGAGACTGTGTTATTGAAGTAGCAGGGAAATCACCTATGGAAAATCACGGCGCAGAACCGTCACAACTCTGCCGTCATTGTGTTAAGCCCGCCCACCAACTCTATACACGATGTGATTGGCCTGACCAAAGTTTGGTTTTTCCACTTCAAAAGCCAACAGAGATCTAGATTTCTAGGCTAAGTTTACACCAGTATCCTCACAACATGATGGCTTTGAATTGTTAAACTAAAATGAGCACCATCGTAATGTTGGCTGCGTAAATAGCTGAAGCACTGGAACCTGCTAGAGTCTTTGGATGCAGTCAGAGCCAAGTGGAAGGATTGTGACGTGAATGGCTTCACTTAAGAATTCTAACATCTCACTGTCCCACCACTGACTACCTTCGCAGCTGTCTTCCATATTCACTGAGTGGCGAAAGAACTACTGGTATGTAAAATCTTTGGAGTGACTTCTGACACTCCAGAATTTTGAACGAATGTCAATGTTGATCAAGAGTGATACAAAAGTAGATTACATGACTATTCAGACTGAAGGCCTGTTTACACCAAGACAAACATTTGGGTTGCACATTAAATGGCTGTTAATTCATCTGTTCAGACTGACAAGGAAATTCACATGTGATGAAATAGATTTTTTATGGAGAGGTGTTTTAATCAGGATTGCACTGTAAAGAAAACCAGTCAACTAATTTATGCATTTGTCTTAAAGGGTTAGTTCACCCAAAAATGAAAATTATGTCATTAATTACTCACCCCCATGTATCACGTACCAACCCCGTAAGACCTTCGTTCGTCTTCTGAACACAAATGAAGATATCTTTGATTAAATTTGAGAGGTGGATCACTGCTACATAGGCTGCCTAAGGGATCGAAACTTGACTGCCCAGAAAGTCAATGAAGAAAATGTTTAAATAGTCCATGTGACTACAGTGGCTCAAGAAAAAGTTTATCAAGCGACGAGAATACTTTTTGTGTGGAAATAAAACAAAAATAACGACTTCATTCGACTATTCCTTTTCTTCCTTCCAGGCCTGAGACGAGAGTTCAAAATATTTCCACGACGCATGTGTGAGAACTGAAGTAGAAAATCATCGCAATTCTCGCGGACTCGCACACTGTTTTGGAAAACCAAATTGGAGTCACATATGAGCAAAACATATTGATTTGGTTCACTTTTGCCTGCAGTCTGAAGTAAAACATGCAAAACAATTAAAGAAAGAGCAAAACTTTAAAAGGTAAAGACAGAATGTTTTACTTTCAAATATAAAAAACATTTATTTTTTTACAATTTACCCCCACTTATACTTGACACTTAATAAAAAATATGATATTATAATTTTATTTGGAGGAATTCCTAGCTACAGATCTTTGGCAACTGGCCCTGTCTTGCATAAACTGAGAAAGCAAGTTAGCATGAGGACAGAAATCGCATGAGTGATTTTGGTCTTTGCGATGGTTGGAGGCTACAACACCCACTTGCCAGAGAATACACCTTTTACTCTAATGTTCACCAAACCTACTCCCGCATTGATTTCTTTCTAACCAGTAATTCAATCGTACCAAACATCTTAGAAACCAAAATACATCCGATTATTATCAGCGATCACTCTCCGGTAACCATCACGTTTAAAACTCCTGCAGTACCAAAGCATCCCACCAGATGGCGTTTTAATACATCACTCTTGAAAGATCCAGAATTTGACAGCTACTTCAAAAGAGAGTGGACATCCTTCCTTGAAATAAATGACTCTCCAAAGTCGTCAGCATCACTGCTCTGGGAAACATGGAAAGTAGTTTTAAGGGGGAAAATTATATCATATTCAGTACATAAACAAAAAAAGGAAAGAGAAAAAGAAGTCCAACTGGAAGAAAGAATAAAAGAATTAGAAATTCTACATGCAAATAATCATTCAGAAAGCATCTATAAAGAAATTAAAGAAAAAAAAATGTTGCTTAATGAAATAATAAACAAAAGAAACCAATTTCTGATTCACAGACTCCGTCAAGAAACTTTTCACCATAGCAATAAATCCGGAAAATATTTAGCCAGTCAAATTAAAAGAAATAAAGAAAAAACAGCTATAACCTCCATCAGAAACTCGGCAGGGAAGCTAACAAATTCACCAGCTGAGATAAACAAGATATTTCAAGATTACTATACAAAATTATACTCATCTGATCTGGATCCAAACCAAGAAGACATAACCCAATTCCTTGATAACATCATTCTACCAAAACTCAACATGGAACAAATAAACACACTAGAATTATCAATCACAGAAAAAGAACTTCACTCCGCATTGAAAAGCATGCAAAATAATAAGGCACCAGGTCCGGATGGCTTCCCTGCTGAGTTCTACGAACATTTTTGGTCGACTTTATACCCACTATTTAGCAGAACAATAACAGAAATAAAACACAATGCAAAGTTCCCTTCCCACATGAATACAGCACTTATAACACTCATTCCTAAACCTAACAAAGACCACACCTTCACATCTAACTATCGTCCTATCTCACTCATAAATGTCGACATAAAAATAATTAGCAAAGCATTAGCCCATAGAATTGAACAAATCATACCGTATATAATCCATCCTGATCAGACCGGCTTTATAAAAGGTAGACATGCATCTAATAATACCCGCAGATTGTACAATTTAATCCACTACTCATCAATACAACAGAAAGATACTCTCATTGCCACATTAGACGCCGAAAAAGCTTTTGATAGGGTCAACTGGAAATTTTTACTCACCACGTTACAAAAATTCGGCTTTGGAGAGTCATTTATTAACTGGATCAAGATTTTATACACATCACCATTGGCCACAGTCACAACGAACGGTCTAACATCACAAAGCTTTACACTGCACAGGGGGACGAGGCAGGGATGTCCACTCTCTCCATCCCTATTCACCATTTTTATTGAACCTTTAGCAGCAGCTATCCGTCAAAACCCAGCAATCAAAGGTATTGAAACACCACAACAAACACATAAAATCTCACTTTATGCAGATGATATCCTACTATATATACAAGAACCCCTAACATCTACTCAAGAAATAATTAAAACAACCCAGTCCTTCTCAAAAATATCAGATTATGCAATAAACTGGAATAAATCCTCCATCCTCCCTTTACATAAAACCAAATGGGATGTGGCACCCCATCAATCACCTATACCTATATGTCATGATCACATCACTTACTTAGGCATTAAGATTTCCTCCAGACTGTCAGAGTTGGTAACACTCAACTTCACACCACTACTAAAAAAAATAGAAGACGATTTGCTCAGGTGGCTCAACCTCCCAATCTCCATAATCGGCAGGATAGCGGCAATAAAAATGACGATTTTACCAAAAATTAATTACCTATTCTCAATGATTCCAACCCACCCCACACTCACCTGGTTTAAATCACTAGACTCCATTATAACTCGCTTCTACTGGAAAAATAAAACGCCAAGGATAAAACTCACTACACTACAAAAAAGTAAGGCTCAAGGAGGACTAGAAGCACCAAATTTCCAATGTTACTCAATGGCTAACCAACTGCAATACATATACAAATGGATTCACCCCACCCAATCTGATATTATATGGCTAGATATAGAACAATCACTATGCAAAGAATTAAATATAGCTGATATACCGTTCCACACCAAATCAATCAAACAACACACATGTTTTAATGCAGTAACTATAGCCACCACTCTGACAGCCTGGTGGAAATTTCACCAAATCACAAACTCTACATTAGCTCCATCTAACCTCACTCCACTATGGAACAACCGTGACTTTATAAGCAATAAAAAAACATTGAATTTTCACACATGGGCGGAAAAAGGTATCACCCACATTAACCATATTTTCAAATCCAACACATTTAAACCATTTCCACAACTGGCCCAGGAGTATGGCATCGGGAACAACGAATTTCTAAAATACCTACAAATCAAATCTTCTGTCCTGACAAAAATAAACATCAGAGATACAAATTTAGAACTTCCACTGGCAATATCAGACTTGGTCAACATTTCCTCTCCAAAAAAACTTCTCTCTAAAATATACAAAATGATCTCAAATCAACTTCAGACCATATACTTACCAACAATAAAATGGGAAAACGATCTTTCAATAGCACCTGATGCCAACTTCTGGACCCAAATCTGTAAAAACATCTATCTCATGTCTAAAAATGCGAATCTTCAGTTAATACAATACAAAATACTCCACAGAACACATTACACAGGCAATAGATTAGCTAAAATGGGTTTCACATCAGAAGTTTGCACACATTGCAATCAAAATGCTACAGATACATACATCCATGCAACCTGGCACTGCACTCCAATCAAACACTTTTGGGAAGAGGTCACACAGGCACTATCCACTATAGTTGGCTGCCACATCCCACTGTCCCCTTCCCTTTGCTTGCTGGGGGACCTCACAATAATCACTGATAAAACTATAAACTCTAAAATACTCCTCATAGCGCTAACCATCGCCAAGAAAACTATCCTCATGAACTGGAAAACCAGAAATAAATTACACATTAACATTTGGAAAAATCTTATAACAGACTTCATTGCAATGGAATTCACATCTCCCCTTCATAATTACACATCTGAAACTAACCTCTGCCGTCCAACACTTTCTGACCTCTTACAGCTATGAATCCTTTCTCTGTTCTTAACTCCGACTCCTCACACCTTCTTAGCCAACCCACGAATATTCATTTTAGTTGTTTGAAGTTGTTTCTGCCATCATTGTTATTGCTATCTTCATTGTTACTGTTATGATTACTACCTTCACTTTTTTACTTTTTATTTTTGTTGTTTTATTGTTGTAATTGCTGTTGTTGCTGTCCTTTGCTCTAACCGTTTTGATCACCACTGCCATCATCATTGTCCTTCATTATTAATATTATTATTACTATTATTATAATAATTATTATTATTATTATCATCAATATTGCCATTGTCGATGCTGTATTAGAATTAAGTGTCATTGTCAGCACTATTGCAATAACTTCCCCCTTATCTCTTCATGGGTTTTTAATGCACCACAACATAGAATAGGGGAAAAAAAAAAAAAAAAAAAAAAAAAAAAAAAAAAAAAAGGAAGGAATAAGTATATTTGGAAAATCCTCACAAATACCAAGACAGGCAAGACAGGCGAGAAGTGGTTTCAACGGGACAGCATCTCTGTCCCAATTTGAGACCCTCTCGCACTGTACTCCCTATTTTAATGCACCTTAGACATTGCACATAACACACACAAAAAAAAAATAGAGAAAAAAAAAAAAAAAAAAGAAAGATAGGGACTGATGAGATGTGGGGGAAGGATATCTTATATTATATTATCTTATATTATATTATTATATCATATTTTATTTTTTACAGGATTGACAATGGCAATTGTTACATAGGAGGGAGGATGGAAATAAAAATTTATCAACACAATATGGACAGTATGGTGGTAGTGGGGAGTGGGATGGTGATTGCAATGACAATGGTAAATAATAAATGGTCACTTTGTATACGCATACACACACATACCCACACTCACATCCACTCACACACACACACTCAGATCAACACTTAAATCACTCTTGTCACTGCTGGAATTATAGATTTACAAGATTGCTCACTACTGCACTATGTTGGTTTGTTTGTTTGTTTGTATGTATGTCTGACTGTTAAATAAAAAAAAAAAAAAAAAAAAAAAAAAAAAAAAAAAAAAGAAATCGCTAGTTGTTTTCACATCACCATCTGACTGCCTTGTGGAGTCAAGTCTACACCACAGGCCCAAATAAGAACAAATCGAGAGCAGTCATTTTCTCACACACTGAAGCAAATCCACAAATTCTCAAAACACCCCTCAACACATTTCTAAGGGGACTTCAAAACCAAAATATTTTCTGAGTTTGCGTCAATCCTCCAAGTAAGAATGTAAACAGGCGATCCCTCCTGAAAGACCCTATCGTCAGTACAGCAAGAGCACAAGAAGAAATCAGACTCCCGTAAGTACAATGAGCCTCGGCTTTGACCCTCCAAAGTTGGCACACCCTCTCCCTGCACATTTCGCATTCCTTAAACACAATCACACTTCCCCTCCACCTCTACAGTTCTAGGAAAACAGCAAACGAGAATCCAGCACAATCAACAGCTGAAAGGAATGTCAGCTTATGTTGGCAGGTCCAGATAAGAAGCACTAAGCTGCTACTGCATAATAATGTAAACCATTTAGAGGTAAAAAGGTCTATTTGGTCGATAAAAGAGTGGAGTTGAATTCTCTACAGGAAAAAGTTGTTAAGAAAAACAGTGATATACAAAAAGATAGAAAAAGAAAAAAAAATTGCTTCAAGGTTGTTAGCTATTGCGGTAACATCAACATAAACAAACACACACACTAAGTGATAGTTCACCCAAAAGTGAAATGTCTGTCATTATTTACTCTCCCTCATTACGTTCCATACCCATAATGTATTTCTTTCTTTTAAGAAGCACTAACAGAGATATTTTGAAAAATGTTTACTGGTAACATTTATCACAAAATATTCAACGCATTCTCATCCTAGGGCTTCATATCGTGACGTTTTTGAAATTTCGTCTAAATCCAACGCACATGGCACCCTTTAGCGTCAATATAACGCACAGAGCTTTGTTCAGTTATGGTAGGTTTAGTTCTGGGGTAGGTCAGTATATGACGCCTTGGGATGAGAACGGGCTGGATATATTATGGATAAATGCTTAGCAACAGACAACCTATCACATACCCCGTATTGTACACGTGCTTTGGAAAGTCACGGAAACACATTGCATTAGTATATGCAGTGATTTCAGTGTTTGAGGGGAAATGTCAAATGGCGAAAGAAAACATGTTAATTAGAGTAAAGAAGTGTTTTATTTGTATATTTATAGTCCAAAAAATCTATTCAGGAAAGGTTTGCAGATACAGGTACAAATAATAGGACGTAGGCACTGCAAATATGCACGTTAGCCCAAGGTGTAGAGATGTACAGTGTGAACCATTAGCTTATGAATAGCTAGGATTAATTGTTAACCCCAGGTAAAGTCCAATGTGAAATATGAAAGAAAAAAAAAACAGTATTCAATTTACATGATGTTTAGAATGACCCAGCTATTTCAAGTGTGAAAAACCATTGCGTAAACTATTTATTTAAAGAGGATTCCTATCCCTATCCCTTTGTTTGGTTAGTTAATATATACATAAACGACACCAGAAATAGTGCTCAGACCCTCACCAAAATAATCAGTCCGAGATTGCCTGAACGAGGTGGTCTCTGAACAAATGAAAATGTGAATATATTTGCTTGCATGTGACAAATTTTGCTACACTACGCCTTCAGAAAGCTAACCGAACCAAGAACATGCAATATTGTAATTTTTAAGACCCTGTTTTTCTAACAAAGCAAATGATCTACAGGTCTGAAAACTCTAATTCTAGGACTTTACAGTTAAACCATTTACCAAAACATGACTTAAACTCAATAAAGCTAAATAACAGCCTGAAACTTTTCAGTTTGATTTCTTCCAGGGAAAAAACAGTTATGAAAGTGTTTGAATATGAATGACTGTCTTCACCTCAGGCCCTATGAGCTGCCATTGATTCACAAATGAAGGTGTTCTAATCCTCATCTTCTGCTTTTGTCATTCCTAAATGGGGCAAATGACACACACACAAGGACACACACGTACACACAAATTCAAGTCTATTGCTATACCAACACAACAGAATTACACCCAAAATGGATGCATACACCCTGGGGTGTGTGTCCATTCTATTACATAAGTTCTTAGAGGTGGAGAGATGGGCAAAGCTGAGAGATGGGCAAAGTAGTGATTAAATGCTGCGCATACAGGGCAACCCAATCCAATTACGACAAATGGCTGCCCTCATTAGTGCTCAAAGAGGCTACGACACAATTTAGTATTACATAATACTAGTGGTTACACTAGACACTGATCCTACCTAAAGACATAAGGGAGGGAAGTAAATATCCTGCAATAAAATTAGAGCTTGGTGTTAATATTTCTGGATTCTTCGCTGTTCTGCAACTGACAAGTGAAGTGAAGGGCAAGTATGGTAACCCATTCTCGGAATTTGTCTTGTCTTCAACGTTTAACCAACCCATCCAAGTTGGTGCACACACATTAGGAGCAGTGAGTAATATTGTAACCTGAGTGTTTGTAGTTTACAGCACTCATCAAAAAATATAATAATATTAATTTGTTAAAAATAGCCCAAGAGTTTTAGGATTTAATTTTCATTTAATTTAAAGGTCAGATTTATGTGAAAAATGGCTTTTTCTAAGCTGATTGCATGCTTAAATGGGTCATATAATGCCATTGTTGTACAAGTTAATATGAATGTTTAGGGTCTAAATGAAAACTTTGTAATACACTTTTATTAAAATTCTTATTAGTATTTTAAGAAAATACTCATTTTAATCAACTCTGTTTTCAGCACGCCGTTTCAGTGCATATACCTTTAAATAATAAACCCTGCCCCTCTGTTCTGCGGGCGTTTAGACACATCGCACGTGGAGAGTTGCCTTGACAACAGTTGAGGGTATATTTTGGAGAAAGAATGGCAGCGGGAGTCTCTGAGGACACATCTGTAGTGTGCAATCGTATCAGTTTAAACTGAAGTCGCACCCGGAACAAGATGACAGCCACAAAGAAGTTCGACAATTAAGACTCGAACAGGACGTTTCTGAATGGTTGGTTAATGTAATGTCACTTTGATCTATCTTTGTATGCACTGACAGGGTAAGTTAGAGTAGTGAGATAAGGAACGCTGTGTGTTTACTGATGTATACGTTAGTTCATTGACAGATTGACATTACAACTAATGGTCATGAAAAACTTTTTTTCGCGATTTGCAAAGATTAATAAAAGGTTGAAACTTTAGACTCCCTTCTTCTGGAGGTGCAGAGGGAACATAAATAGATTATTTTTTCAGGAGCAGCTTCTTAGCAAAACCTGCTTTATACTGACCCTTGTTCATAAAGAAGTCTACTATAAAATTATTCACCCAAACATGAAAGCATTGACGTTGATTGTGGGTAATAGTTCCCATCGTAAACAAAACTCAGCCACTGCGTCTTCAGCGGTTAAAATTTAGGAACATCAAAAATGATTCCTGTGTTTGTTATTGCACCCAAGAACAGAACAAAATCACTTAGAAGCCAATCTGCTCGAGCGTATCAACAATGACGGACTATGATAATAGCTCGCTCGGGGGTGCGTTTCCCGAAAGCATCGTTGGACAACTATGGTTGCAATTTCCATCATTATCAGCACAGTTCTACGCGTCGGTGTTTCCCGAAACCAATGTTCCAATGCACAGTCACAAACAGCATCGCAAAGTTGTGTGGTTTGAACGCCAGCTCTCAACCTGTGGTTAGAGGCATCGTTGCAACACATTTGGACGTAAGAAATCCTTATCTTGAGCAAAATAAGCAAGCTGACATTCAGCACAACCGGTGACTTTTATTTAGAATACATACAAATGTAATTTACGTCTTTTAGTTTTCAAAAGACTTGAAGTATCGATTTTGAAGAGTGCGCATGTGCGATTGTGCTCTACTATGTAAGAACGAGCCAAATATTGAGTCTGGTAATAAAGCAAAATAACTGAGAACAATTAGAAATAGTCCTCAGATGACATGTCAGTAATTTATATAAAAAAAAATCTATCTAGCATTAATTGGATCTCAAACAGTTTAATTAAAAGTAGTTATTACTCCACCACGTGCAAAACCAACGTGGTTGAACGATACTTTGCGACAGTGGGTTTCGGGAAACAGTCGTGACTAGCCAATTGTCTCCAACGTTGCATCGTACTATGGTAGTGAAGCAGTGAACTATGTTGTTGTACGGGAAACGCACCTCAGGGCGGTTCTGTGTTGAAACACTGCTGTCAATCAACAACAGTGGGAGGGGCGTCACGCGGCGTGTGACATCACACGGTGAAATGGCTCGATTTGAGACAGGAGAATACATATAAGGAGATTAAAACAAAAACACTGGATGGATTTTTATCATTAGATGATGATTGTGTACAGGCACTGCCAACAAACATTTCAGTACAATCAACTTGTAAAAGTGCGTGTACCATTATATGATCCCTTTAAGAACAGCAGCATGAGCACTGTGCGTCTCAAGGTCCTGAAGTGACCTATAGTCAGTCTCCAGACCTGAAGGCCTTTTCTGATGTATCAAATACTTATGTCAAGCAATAAAATGCAAATGAATTACTTAAAAATCATACAATGTGATTTTCTGGATTTTTGTTTTAGATTCTGTCACTCACAGTTGAACAGTATACCTGATACAAATTAAAGACTTCTACATGTTTTGTAAATGGGGAAAACCTGCAAAATCGGCAGTGTATCAAATACTTGTTCTCCCCACTGTATAAATAAATATGTAGGATGGGACTTGAGTTTGTTCATCATGGTTTACTATTGCAGCAATCAGACCATGACAGGCTGTCAAGCCCTCACGCCAGTAACAGACCGTTCCCATGAAATGGCGCAAGTATGACACGCCAAATCGTATTTTCATTTTTGTCGTGCCATCAACACGCATAACCGCTTTTCGGCGTGTTTATGAATGCCGTTTACTAAACGTTACATTACTGTAGCTATACACTGTAAATCTATGATCTACCCCAACCCCGTTCCTAAACCTACCCGTCACTGGGGTTAATACCATTTATGAGTCTTCCCTACCATCCTAGGAAAAAAAATAATCACTCTCCAGATGTAGATCAACATCTTGCTTCGTTTTACTCAGACATTTAACGGCGTGTAAATACACGCGGAATCACTCGGACATCTAACGGCGTAGACATACACGCATGCACGAAAATGCGTATAGATGCGTAAGTGGCGTGTGTGTTTACGCAAAAGTCATGATGCCATGTTGCCAGTAAACGCGTCATCACAGTGTCGTTGCAAAGAGGAGGGGATATTATTTTTATTTAAAAAATTACGAGAGCACATGAATTTGATGTGCATGGTAAAAACATTTAACAAATACATCAATAACCCATGAAAAATAAAAATTGCCAATTTTAATTTAATGGTGACAAAAAAAAAAAAAAAATAAGCGCCAAGAATTTAACTGGTGCCTCCTTCTCCTAAAAAACAACAATGAAAAAACCTTTACATATAAAGGTGCATGATGCCTCGGTCCCACACAGTCCCATTGCCATAATTCATTATGTGCAGACACCAAAATAACCCAGTTTCTTTCTACCTCACACATTGCTATACAGATAGTCACGCCACCGCCTGTTTCCACTGAATTTAGATCAGATAGGTGACCAATCGCATGAACGTTTCCATCTGGCTGCTATATGAGACAGTGGCGGCCTGTCAGGTTGAGACGGCACCTCAGTGTGGCACCATATCAGGACCAAAACAGGAAATGGCTTTTTTCCATGAATGAACGCTAAATAGACACATTTTAAACGTGGCTAAAAATGGTTGATTGCTTTGTCCATTGACTGCTTTGTGAAATGCAAAAAGAATTCACTATCTCTGTTACACACTGAACCTAGATAAGAGCGAGCAGTCAGTGCTGAATAACTTCCCCATGGACAAACTGATAAGGCAAATATTGCTATATTCAGGGCAAAGGAGACTAGTCTAGAATGAATTGACCATGGCGCATTAATCCTTGAATGGAGGTGCTCATAGGCAAGCTGTTTGTTCAGAGGATCCTTGGCATTGTTCCTCACACATTGAATCATGCTGATAAAACCCAGCCCACGTCTGTCTGCGAGACATTCTGAGAATCCTGAGGGTGTTTGGAGCAGTTTAATGTGAGGTCTTGCCAGCCAGGCCTTTATTCACTTTCATGACAGAGATGAACAATGAGCTCCTCCATACACAATCATGTACACAAACACACAGACTGTGGGCTGGAAGTGAGGCACGCTGCCCCCCGGAGGTTTCGCCAGGCTCTGGAATGCGAGATAAAGGCGTAAGCACTGTACGGTCAGCAACAGCAAACGTGGGAAAGTGTCTCTTACTCCTCTTATCTCGTCAAGGAATGCAAGCTATCTGAGAACAGCAATGCAACAGATGCTTCCTGAAAAGAGAAAGGAAGAAAGAATCCTACCTTTGCAAGTCCTTTTTTACAGGAAGGATATTTCCAAGAATAAAAGCAAACAAGGGACGGTGAACTGGGTTATATTGTATTCATTCAGTTGTATTTTATGAGGAACATCAACTTCACAAATAATTACAAAGAAATAGCAAGAAACACATTGAATTAAACGTGATTTTTTTAAGTAGAAAGACTAAAATAGTATTTTCTTGCAAAGCATACTCTAATAATCTTTATTTATGTTTAAAGTGTACAGTGAACCACACACAATTTACATTTTTTGAAGTAAGAAAAAAAAAGATCATTAGAATACATTTCAGTCTTTCTACTTAAAAAAATCAACTCTCAACATTTCAGGCTGCTGGTAATGGTTTAAAGGGATAGTTCACTTTGAAATTATTTTTTGATATGTTTTAGCTTAGCTCAAGGGCATCCAAGATGTAGGTGTCTTTGTTTCCACAGTATTTTTAGTTTTGATATTTTAGGTCAAACCGTTCTTATCTGTCAGTCATATAATGGAGGTCTATGGGGTCCTCCTCAAAGAGCATGCACAGAGAAGTCAAAATTTAACATGATTTAATGACTCATAAATGCAAGTACAAATTGATGGCCTAAGACACAAAACGAGCAGTTTGTGTGAGAAAACGAACAGTATTCATATCGTTTTTAACTCTTGTAATCACAGTCATGTCCAAGTACTCTGAGGGCGAGGGCGCTTCTGTCTGCGCAAGCGCCGGCAAGTGTCGGAAAGCCCTGGATATACAGGAAATTGCAATGGAAAACGATTTCGATATATCAACAGACAACGTCGATTTTTTTCTGCAACCGTGCAAGAGATCACTTCCTTCACTTTCCGGTGCTTGCACATCAGACCGAAGCGCCCGTGCCTTCAGATCACTTGGACGTGGCTGTGGTTACAAGAGGTAAAACAATATAAATACTGTTCGTTTACTCACAAAAAAACACTTGTTTCGTGTCTTAGGCCATCAATGTGTATGTCATTAAATCATGTTTAATTTGGACTTCTCTGTGCATGCTCTTTGAGGTGAACCCAGTAAATCTCCATTATATGACTGACAGACAAGAACGGTTTGACCTAAAAATATCAAAATTGAAAATAAAAACAAAGTGGAAACCTACATGCCCTTGAGGTAAGCTAAAACATATCAAAAATTAATTTCAAAGTGAACCATCCCTTTAATAATATTGGGGATTTTTTTTAGCTCACTTTGGGTCCCTTAGTACCCACAGAGCATTGTTTTAATGCCACAGCCAACCTGAGTATTGTTGCTGACCATATCCATCTCTTTATGACCACAGTGTACCATCCTCTGATGGCAACTTCCAGCAGGATAATTGACTGTCACAAAGCTCAGATCATCTCAAACTGGTTTCTTAAACATGACAACAAGTTAACTTTGGTTAGCTCAAATGGCTTCCACATTCATTGGATCTCAATCCAATAGAGCAACTTTGTGATGTGGTGGAATGGGACAGCCGACAAATCTGCAGCAACTGCCTAATGCCATCATGTCAATATGGACCAAAATCTCTGAGGAATATTTCCAGCAACTTGTTGAATCTAAGCCAAAAAAAAAAAAAAAAATATTAAAAGGCACTTCTGAAGGCAAAAGAGGGTCCAACCCATACTAGCAGCAATGTGTACCTAAAAGAGTGGCAGGTGAGTGTATATATTCTATGTCAAATTAACCAAATTTCAGAAAATTACGCAGCTCAAATTTTTGATTATAATATTTTTTTTTCGAAGAAAGACAAACATAAATAGTGATGAAATCCAAAAAGAGTAAAAAGAGTAACCGATTATTTTGTTGAGGGGGTCAAAATGACAATTTTTACCCAAGTTTTTGAGAAATTAATTACTAGTATCTCTATAAGTAAAACCTGTTGACTTTAGCAATATTTTTTGCATTATATACCAGTGACTTTTTTTGCCCCAAGTTTGCATAGCTACAGTATAACTCAAGAAGAAATACATCTTAATATCCTTTAATATTCTAGTTTTTAACAAACATTTATTTTGGTATATTCATTTTAAATGACCCTATATAGATCAATCCCAGAGATATTGACATCTTAATGTGGTTCCATGAGTAAATTGGAAAATGTTTTTTTTTTTTATGGCCAAAAACCAAATGTAGGTAATTTTACAGCTGATACCTTTTATTCCTTTTAAAGAGGAATATCTGAACAACAAATAATGTTAAAAATGTATAAATTATATTAATTTATATTATTAATTAAATATAATTTTTCCAAAGTTTGATTGCTTGTCACTCAAAAAGTTTGAAAGACATCTCAATATGATTTTAGATTCTGGTTCTCAATGAACCTTTCTTTTTAAGGCTCTATGTGGTTAAATGTTCAATTTGACCCATTTTCAAATTGTCAAAAACCAAATGTGGTTCACTTTGCACACGGCTGATACTTATTACATTTAAAGGGGAATGTCTGGATGTCCGTGTTGCATACAACACATCTCTCTGAGTGCCAAAAATACGATGGTCGAGTTGAGGCACATTAACTTGCCCTCAAAAGTTTATTTATAAGAATCTATATTTGAATCAGTTTCAGGGATATTTGTAAGAGATTTTGTTAATTTTATCAGATTCTGAAGCTACCAAGAGTTCAAATACGCAGTCCTGTAACAACACGTTACAGCATTGACATCTCTATAATCAACAAGATTGAACCATATAGGACCTTAAAAATTAAGGTTCCAAAAGAAAAGTTTATTGATAGTTAGAATCAAGAAGGATATTAAGATATTAATACTGTTAGTGTTAACTGTTGTCACACAAACTTTGGAAAAATAATATGGCACTCAGGTATATTCTAAGCAACTGTGTTGATAGAAGAAGAAGAAAAAAATAGATGCATTGGTAGTTTAAACATTATTTGTTGTTCAGGTATTCCTCTTTAAAAGAAACATTTATCAGTTGTATGCAAAGTGATCCACATTTGATTTTTGACCACTAAAATTTACTCATGGAACCACATTAAAGCCATGCAAACTTGGAGCAAAAAACACAAGTGCTTTTTTTTTTACTGTCACCATTGGCATTATGCAACACAAATGGCTAAAGTCAGCAGATTGTAATAGACCTACCAATCTTAGTGTAAAATTAAAATAATGATGCTGACATCTTTCTAAAGGCATTTTTACCCCCTGTAATTTTTTGGCATCAAATCTCAGGTGAAAATTTTAATTTTGACCCTCTGATTACTCAGTCTATATACATTCATGACATTTCATATTTTCGCTTCTATTAAAGCTACACTGTGTGATTTTTATCCCCATCTTGCAGTGAAAAGATATATGACCATCCAGTGGATATTAGTTTCTGTTCCTCTCAATTCCGATTTCATTTTAACACCTACGGTGGCCAATGTAGTCCAAGATTAACACGGCTTCCAGTTCGGCCTCGTCCATGAGTATTAACTCAAACGTAAACACGAAAGGCGAAGCTTGAATTAACGGGTATGTCCCTCTTTGGCTGATGTACTTTCAAGATGGAAGGGCAACATGGCGACCGACATTAGAACCCCTTACCCGTATGTATTTTCAGTGGCATATTATACACTCACGAGAATACTTTATTACTTTAACGAAGTAAATATCGTCGCGGTCCGATGAAAACCGCGTATGTCCATTTTGCAGATTTTAAGATTTTACGACCGATAGAATGTCCAGGTTCATTTCCGTATACAGCATGTTTCACATTATATAAATGACCAATGAAAAGCTGTGAAATCATGTCATCTGATTTCCACGTATATCCATTTGCTGTCAAAGCTGTCAATCACACAGCGTATCTCCCCGCCCTGTGGAGGCATCTCGCCGGTCTCGTGAAGTTTCATCTTAAGTGTCTCTGAAAGCTCAGCATTAGATTGGCGAATAACACTGTGAGGTAAAGTATCATCAAACTTTTGTTTTTGACAACTGTTCTCAAGACTTTCCTTTAAAGTAGGCCTAACTTTATCGAGGTAAACGTTTCCCCCCCCGATGCCAGACATAGTGGAGAGGAGTGACAAAATTACGGTAGGATTGTGTAAACAAAAAAAAGTATCAGTCCAGCATTGCCATGTCAGGGTATTGATTCATTGTCTCTTCATAGTTTGCAACAGACATTTAATAAACCAAGCGTATTTTATAAACTGAGCGTAGCCTATTCATCCGTCAATATGAAACGCGATTTGGTCATTCTAATTAATGATCGGAAGAATCATCGCGGTCGATCGCGCGTATCGACCACCGTTACTGTACAATATGCACGTATGTCCATTAAACTCGACTTTGGGTCAAATGTGGATTATATCATGACACTGGCAAGAATATGGTTACATTTAAAGATGTTCTACCAAGCATGACAACGCTACGTTCAGCTGCTTTTGAAATTACGTGTTTTTCACTTCCTGAAAAGTAACCGTTTTGGACATACGTGAGTTTCATTGGGCAGCGACAATATACATTATGAGCACATATATTTTGGAAAGAAATAAGTGTTTTTAGCTAAGAATAAAGTAAAAGAGTTACACAGTGTAGCTTTAAATATAAAGTATTTATGTCACCAGAAAAAAAAAAAAGCTAAAAAAAAAAAAAAAGCCGGGGACATCTGGTTAAATTGACACAGAATGACCTTATAGTTAATAAATATATTCTCTTGCATTTATACATAGTGAGTGAGTGGTGTCTCTGAGTCTGAGCTCAGTATCAGGTAGCTCTGATCCTTTTTACGTCTTCAGTTACAAAGCAAAATTAAATCCTGTGGTGTCAGAAATGGCATTTCACTCTTTTAAAGAAGCTATTTATTACACTAAATGTACAGAATGTGGTGCATGTATAAAGATATACACATACACCTGCTAGTCACATTAGAATCTCAGATATGCAAGCAAGCTACATTCAGGAATGAGATAAAGACGTCATGGTTCTAAACACTTTAATTGGAGATCCCGCAAGCACATGAACAGTGTTGTTTGTCTGTTTGCTTCGGCTCCACTTCTTATATTAAAGATTCTCTGGGATTGATATGTGCAGTTGAAAGGCCAGCAATGACATCACCTCTGCAGTTTTACAAGCCTATGGTTACACCTAGCTACTTGGTTGTCTATTGGAAGCTATGTAGTGGAACATTTTCTTGCTGAGGGTCAGGTCATGTTTGGTACTTCTGCCTCTGGGGGCACATGGCTTCATCTGATCCAATAGCTTACGAGAACATGCAATTGGTTGGAACATTCATGACATCTCATTGCTCAACAAAGCATGTTTCATGCAAAACTGTTCTTAGTAACCATGATTAATGATGGTTGATGGAATATGCTGCTGTTAAAGGGATAGTTCAGCCAAAAATGTATTTACTCTCATGTCTTTTCAAACATCTGTGGAATTCAAAAACTGTAAAAATGTCTCTCTGTGAGTCTGTGTGTGTTTAAGATATTCAACACAGGATCAAGATATTCAACGCAGGATCAAACAGGCTGCATCTTTATTTGGGAGACTGAGGACAGAGTGTTCAGCAATACTAATTTACATCTACACACAAAGATTGCTGTTTATCGGGCAATCTGCCTCATCACCCTCCAGTATGGTTGTGAAACATGGACCATATCTATGCTCGACATCTGAAAATGTTGGAATCTTTCCACAGCGCATTCAAAGTGACATGGCAAGATCGAGTGCCACATATTGAGATCCTGAAAAAAACAACTGTTGGAGTATAGAAGGAATCTTAATGCTCTACCAACTTAGATGGCTTGGTCATGTTGTGTGTGAGAATGCTGCCAAGTCGCCGTCCACACAAGATAATGTACTTTATCTAAGGCTTTCTTAAGAAGTGTGTGATAAAGCCCCTAGTGCAGTAAAACGCAAGCTCTGGTAGTAACTTAATCAGAATGGAGTTCAAAGCTATGAAGACAGGAGAACTGAACATCGCCTGACCAAAAGACACCAGAGAAACTAGGCCATGCTTGTTTCTGCCCCCTTAAGACAACTAGGAGAAACTTGTATATGCCCTGTCTGGAAAAGACAGTTTTCATCCCGCATCGGACTACACAGTAAACAAAGAACCCAAAAATTATAGAAGGAGTAATCATCGGACGACCATGGACTACCCAGATGAATTATGCGTTTGTGTGTTTGTGTGTTTTTAGTGATGTTTTAAACCCCAGTGGGTTCCATTGTACGAGCAAGAACATTCTCTAGATTAAAATATCTTCTTTTGTGTTCTGCAGATGAAATAATGTCATAAAGGTTTTGAAACGACATGACGGGGAGTATTATTATGGAAGTGCTTGATGGAAAAATGTTAGTGTTCTTGTTAAAGAAGTGGATTCAACCACCAGTCACCTGGTGCCATAAATAACAACTGAAACAGCCTCTTCAATCTGGATCAGGGCCATTATGGTCTCATGCAAAAGAACGAAAGAGATTAATCCGTAACAGGCCTGCTGGGCTACAAATGCTAGTTTTAAAAGGGGTCCTATTATGCCGTTTTATGAAGTCTCCATTTTGAGGTTATTGATTGGGGTGTACTAGAATATGTTTTCATGCTTGATTGTTTAGAGAACGCATTTTTTTCACATATTTTACATTATTACAGCACCTCTCTCCTCAGTCTGACTCAAACGCGAATTTCGATGAAGCCCCTCGTTCCGAAATACAAAATGTGCTGTGATTGGTTAGCTGGCCCAGTGTGTTGTGATTGGCAGCGATAAACATGTGTTCCGGAAATGTCCCTCCCCAGTCCCCCCTGTGTAAACATCTAGTGCAAATATTAAAGTTATTTCAAACCAATTTAAGCCCGTTTCAGATCCTGACAATGTTAATGAACAAGAGGATCACGCAGAATGGATTTCATGCACAGACTATGCCAGCACCGATTTCACAGGATGTTTCAGAGTGGTGTGTTTTTTGTCATTTTCTTATACATAGTTCCCACATGACGTCACAACATAAGGGCATTTGCCGACCAGGCGCCATTGCTGAGGGCAAAACATTAGAAGAAGTTACAATACGAGTTGAACGAAGTGAAATGAGTTTCGTGCTATAAAGTGAAAATGTTCATCTCCTGCTGGGTCAATGGATGATAAAATCGTGCCGGAGGTTCAGTTAAATCGGGATTTTACACTATACCCGTCATTAGACTCCATGGATGCGAGAAGACTAAGCTTTTGTCCGAGCAACGACAGAGATTATGGCTGGCGAGGATAAACAGGAAAGAAACTTACTCAAAAAAGCACAAAAGCACAATGTTGACAAAAGCACAATGTTGTGTTTTATTGCGAGTGTAAACAAATATAAGTTAACACATTGCATTTTGAATAATGTCCTGTATGAACAAAATGACGAGGTATTAAAAACAACATTGTTTCCACTGTTTTATCTCACATTCCAGCATTGCAATCTCAGATTAGGTCCCTAAAGAACCCGCATAAAATGTAGTTCCGCATTACATTAATTCAATTGCACGCGAGTTATTTATTTTTATATTCAGGCACAGAACCATGACGCCCGCAAGTACATGCATATTACAGAAAACACCGGTGACTGTTTTAAGGGGAACATAGGAATTAAATTGTGCAGGTTATGGCTTTTTAATAGACAGATTAGCATCATGCTACTTCGCTATGATGACCAAGTTACTTTTCCATTGATTGCACTTGACTTAAGCAAACGTCACCAAACCAGCCCCACGTCAGTCTGATCGTACACCTCCAGTGATTTCCAGGCTCGGTATTGCTCAGATGTGTAAAAACTCCTCACCAATACCAGATAATGGTACACATGAAAATAGCTACTGTATCTGAGGCAAAGCTGCATAATCATTGCTCAGTGCTCCCTTCGTTACTGCATACGGATCCACATTTTGTGAATGAAATTTTCGCATTGTACCTCTCTCTTTCTTGTTTCAATATTCTCTTTATAATCTATTTCACTTTGTCTTTTCATGATTTGCATAACAATATAAAGAGAAATAAATATTTGTTTGTAAAACGACATTCTCTGATAAAACTTTGTAAACACCTACCGTAAACACAGCGGTTTTGCCCTCAAAGATGGCGTCTCCGGGGAGGTCACGTGACATTGTTTGTCAGCAAACTATGGTAATACAAACAGTAATTGGTCACAAAAACCATGTATCATTTTCTTAAGGAGCGGTGAACAGTCTTACAAAAACAACAGAAAACAAGCTGTTCTCCATAAAATGTGAAGCGTACAGATAAATATTGGGGTTATAATGATCAGGAACGGTGTATAAAATAAATTTTAACCAAGTTCGTCAGTCTTGGGAAGGTCAAGCAAATGATTTTTGAACAGTAATAGTATCTCTTCAACATAGCAACAACACTTACTTCTCGAATACAGCTCAACCAGGCCTCGTTCCCTTTTTGGCGTAACTTCTTTGGAGTGGACTTGAGCCTAGTTTTTTTGTGCTCAAACAGCAACATTACAGACTAACTAAAGCAGAAAAAGTGAATATATGTATTGAACTGAACTGAACTGTAGCAGTGGGCTGTTTTTTTCCACGCGATTGTCATCAGGTTCAAGTACACACAAGCCGTGCGAGAGTGGTTATGTTGCCTGGCCGCATACCGCCTCCCATGGCCGAAACTGGTATTATGACACCTGCCCCACCTGCCGGGTTATTTAATGACATCATCAACCTTATTTCTTCTCATTCTTTTGATGCGTGTAGCTCGTTTTTAATCTCAATTTTTACAGATAGCACCCCTGTAAAAAAAAAAAAAGAAAAAACATATGCAGGCTAAATAAAATCAAAACATGTGGCTCCTGACGGTCTTATGAAACGAAACGATCAGTCTGTTGAAGAAACTGATCAATATCACCTGTAATCCACAGCCTCGGCAAAACGTCCTAAACACAAGGACGTTGAGCACGAGCTTCCTGTCAAATAATGACATCATAGAGCAAACCTATAGTCACACGTGAGCTGATGTGTTTGTTTACAGAGAGAGAAGATGTGTTGTTGTATTTTGATCATCAAAGTGGCCCTTACTCGTGCTTTTCCTGGACGCAACTTATATAAAAAAAAATAAGATTACATTCACTCGCCGATCTCAATCGGGTAGGTTGACTTTTCACACATTCCTAACGTTTGAGGTCCAGCAGGAGTTCAAACAACAAATTAAAATAGTCATCATTGAATCACCTTCCTTACATTCCAAACCAATATGAACTGCAGAACATTGGGGGTCTAAACAGTAAACCCCACAGACAAAAAACACTAAGATTTCTTTCACATTTTTTTTTTCAACAGAAAAACGAAAAAAAAAAAAATACATATGTACAGATAATGACTGATTTTTTGTCTTTAGGTATGAAGCTAGTCTCTTTACTGGGGTTTTATGGCTGAATTCCATATATTACATGGCCAAAAAGTCTTATGAATATCATGCAAAAAAGTAATTTTAAAAAAAAGTATTACATTCTGAAAGTTTTGACCTTTTAAAGTAAAAGTTTCAAAACAAAATTATCGGATACATTCTTGGTCTCTGTTCAACCAGTCAAGCAAGTCAAGTGTTGATTAATCTCAGTTCGCCCTTGACTTTGTCCAGGGCCTCAAGATTCATGAGATCCATGCAAATAAAAAAATGCTTTTCCTCTGCAAGCAAAAGAGTAAACTTCCACACTGCCAAATTCCTCAGCGCTGTTTGTTGAGCTTTGCAGGCCTGGTAACCAAGGTTATGGAATTCCGATCGCAAAACTGCTGGACCGGAGCCCGGCAAAACATATTTCCAGCACTTGGTAAGCTAAGGAAGGGAAGAAGGAGAGAAGGAGAGGGGGATAGAGAGAGAGAGACATTCCAAAGCAAATTAGATTTTAGGATGTTCCTATTCCCCCCATTTTTTAAAGTGAGGGAGCACGTCTCCCACTCAGGATCACTCCGTTGGTAAAATATGAGTCTTTCCCCTCTGTGCTAAATAACAGCATTTGGCTATTTCCATGTGTGCAGGAGGATGACATTAACATTCCATGTGCGTTCTCATGTCGAACGTGTGTGTGTGCTGTAAACTGTCAGGCCTGGCATGATCCATGCATTCTTGGGGTGAAACTTGACTAAATCATTACAGCGGTCTGCGATAGGCCACTTAACATAGGTGGAGACTCGAGAGAAAGCTTGTGTGTTTGACGTCAACTTCATATCTCCGCTGTGCAACACCGCCAAAGGATACGACCCCAGAGAATGTATCTGATCCCATCACATGTCCAAACAGCCTTTCGCTTGAAACACAAAATGACGAAGAAATAAAACCATTCACACAACCTCATCCACTCCCATAACAAACATGGCTATGAAAACAATCTCTTTTAATTCAACCCTTAAAACATACGTTATTCACAATCATGTCAGTTAGGTTTAAAAAAAAGATACTGTATATAAATATTGATTATATAATAAAGGAAAGTGAGAAAAGGCACAGCAAAAACAGTACAGATATGTCTAAAGTGCTCAAATAGTTGATGACGGTAGATGTAATGGGCCATTTGAAAGGTCAAATACAGTGAAAAAGGGAGCATGCACATGGCCTTTCCTTCCCTAGTGCAATAAACTTGGAGGTATTCAGCACTTTTTGGGACAAAAGTTTTGGCACTGCATTTGGTGGCATTTTTTGTAGAGCTGGGGGTCTTGTCCAATCATCTCGCAGCAACTATGAATCTCAACAAGCTGCCAAAACCCATTCTCCCTCTCAAATAAAAATGGCGATGCGATGATGTCTTCATGACCTGTACAGTATATATCTCCACAAGTACAGGTCAAGGCACTTTGGACTCAGTGGTCGTTTTGAGGGCTGCTGTCCTTGCCCAGGTATTTGCAGACGGTGTTGGCGTTTTCCTGCTCCATGCTCTGAATGTGACCTTCCAGTTTTTGAAGCAGCTCTTGAGACCGCAGCGCTTCCTCCTCTAGAAACCGTTTGGTCACCGAGCCGTTTGGAGATACAGTGGAGTCCTGGAGGAAGAGGGAGGAATTGACCGTTAAGGATGTTGTGCAGTGTCACAGTATTACACAGTTGGCTTGTCTTAGGACAATGTAAAGAGGGGAGACAGAAAAAGATTTGTGTACATGGGTCAGTGGCAAGTAAGACTGTACACAAACACCCATTGCATCGCCCTGACATTTTTTTTACATTATCCCCCAAAAATCAGACCAAATGATTTTTAAAAAATTGCATATATTTTTGAATAAATTAATAGATTAGCATCATGTCACTGACCCATATCTCTATTACTGACCAAAGGCAGAAAGTTGTCTACCGAGCTGGAAGCTTGAGCGTCTTCTCCATTAACTGCCGCACTGAGCAGAGCTGCCATCCTATGAGCTTTACGAGATGAAGATGAGGATGAGGCAGATGATGCAGACGAGTGGACTGGAGACATCCTGGTCTCTTGTGATTGGCCATAGGAGTGATGAGGGGAAGTTCGTGCCAGGTTCTCAAGCTGTTTGAGGAGAGTCTGTATTTGGTCCTCGTATTGCGAGGCTCTTTCCTGCATCCGAGTCTCCATGGCCTGCAGCTCCTCCTGGTGTCTGCGCTGTACATCCTCATCAAATCTATGACAGCACATTACAGAACTGCATAATATTATCTAGTGTTTTACACTATTAAGAAATAGATTTTCTTAATCAGCAAGGACATTTATGTTACAAAATCTAAACATATTTTAACATATAAGGTAATTATAAAAAGAAAGGTTTCTTGGAGACCAAATCAGAATATTAGAAATACTTCTGAAGGATCATGACACGGATTACTGCAGTAATGGCTGCTGAAAATGTAACTTTGCCATCACAGGAATAACTTACTTTTTAAAATGTATCGAATAGAAAACTTTTTTTTTTTTTCAATTTAGCTGTTTCACTGGATTTTTAAAAATAATGCTGCAGAGAAGCTGCACCTCAATTCATATGCTATCCGTCCTAAATAATATTTCAAAAATAGAATTATATGTCCTAAATCGTAGTATTTTGAAATGAGTGTTCCAAAGATACCCGGATGGTCTACTATTTCCGGTCAGAATCCAAAGTGCACATCAATGCACACTCTGTTGGCTAATATTGCCCATAACCCATCGCACGTCGTTGGACAAGGATTCAAAGAGAACTACAAACACGAGTGGAAAAAACGAAAATGTATTTATTCAATGTTGGCTACATTATATTGCATCTGCAGCAGCATTGTGAACTTTTGTAAAGATACGTTTAGCCATTACCTTTTAAAGAGATAATTACATTCAAATTGCAAACATATGACGAGAGTCTCTGCTTGAAAAACCCACGCTGGCAGATGAACGTGCTACTATATTTCTCTCTGAAACGAATGGAGGATTTTTATTATTGAATGGAGGATTTTAACTGTGACAAGATGATTGACAGGGCAGTTTGCGGTCATAGGACGCACACGACAGAACTATCCACTAAAGATGTCCCAAAGCTTGTCTTCTCTCGTCTACTTTTGCTACACACTCAAAAGTACGTAGTTTTTTCATAAAAAGAGTACATACTTTTAGGGCATAGTATAAGTAGGCGAATTGGGACGCAGCAAAAGTCTTACTGACCCCAATTTGTATGTTTGTATGATATACTTGTTCCTATCAAATGAAGCAAGGAAATCTGACTTTTTATACAAAGAGGCTATATAGTAGTGATGCTACATTTGACACTGAAGCTTCAAAGCGCCTATCGAGTATGCAGTGCAATTTCTCATTAAGCTCCATGCCGGAGCGCATATTGTTTTCAGATAAACAAGAGATCAATGTGTTTCCAGTCGTGTGAATGCTTCACTTTGCGTGTCGGAAGTTTAGAAGTTTAAGTCCATTTACATATATATATATAAATATATAAACATATTGCCTATGTTACATGATCAAATATTCTGACTATAAAATAAAACTATAAAATCATTAGAACAACATTTACTTGCATCAAGCAACTGTGACGGTATTTTTATAATTAGTCAAATATAATTGTTACATTTATTTTATTGCCACACTTTAATATGTGAATTATATTATAAGAAAACTGAACATTCAGTGTTGTCAGGCTTTTATATGTGCTTAATGGATAAAACAATGGCGCTGCACACTCAACTTGTCATAAACATGGCTGCTATAAATTTGACCTGGCACAAGATTTGTTTTCGGCACTCTTGATGCTTCGAATCTTTTCCCAAAACATTCAGGGGAAATCCTCAGTGGATCATGAGGCTTCATTTGCCCATCCCTACCACATGGTCAGTCACATTTTTGCTTATTTGATAATTGAGAAAAACTTATCTTTAAAACCATAAAAATTTCTGTTCATCCCAAATTTTCAATGCGGTCTTAGACTTGTAATTCTCAGACTGTATGAGTTTAGATGAGAGAACATTTTTATTTGGAAGTACTTTGTACCTGTTTTGGGCATTGTGCGAATGGTTCTTGTTCTGATTTTGTAGTAACGCTCTCTCATACTTGTCCTGCCAGGTCTGGTTGTTGGCCTCCATGCGAGCTCGTAGCTCAGTCATTTCTAGCCTCAGCTGCCTGTTCTGCTCCTCCAAACTGTTCAGAGATGACACGTAGCTGTCTCTAAGACTTGCCAGATCTCCATTACCCCTCTAGGAAAGAAACAAAGAGAAAATGAAAATAAATGAGCAACAATGACATGGAAAAAAACAGTGTTACGGTACAATCACAAAGAGGCACAAAATCACTCTCAAAAACGTTTTTGTTACATCGTTCCTTGCTGGAGGAATGATCTTCCAAACCGAATCCCTGACAATTTTCAAGAAACAGCTGAAAACTCATCTCTTTCGTGAGCACTTAACCGCATCCTGCTGAATAACAATAATAATAAAAACTATTTCACTATTGGAAAAGTCTGGAGAGCCATTAGAGTGGGAAGGCATGAAAAAGGTTGCTTTCTTTCTGCTCGATACATGAGTAACATTGGTTTTGCTATGTTTCACAGAACCAATAAATAATATTGTTGTTTTTGATTCACAGCCAATTCATCCACACTTGCGCAAGCTGTCTGATACACCAGCTGTTAGTCGTTACCTGTGTTGCATAGCATGTTTAGTATATTCCACCTTTAATAAAGTCCAAAACATTACTTAATCGTGAACATCTAAGTTAAAATAAAGGTTTACTGAGCAAAGGATGGAAACCTTAGGTGATCTTGACTCGACTCTCTCTAGAAGATCATTTAGATGCTGATTCTCAAGCTTTAGAGTTTCAAGCTGGACTTGTGTCACCTACAAAAACCAACATGAGAACATAATCAGTTTATAAACTACTAATTATCAACAGGTCTATTAATATAGGGTCATGAATGGCAGGTTTTTGGTGGACCTTGAGTTCTGATGCCCGACGCTCTGCTCTTTCTACTTCTGCCCGTAGCTGTCGCTCAATACTAGAGGCGGAGCCAGTGAGTGTGGCAATGGTGATGTCACGCTGATGAAGTTCACTGGTTAACTGAGACACCTCCTTCCTCATTCCCTCCAACTCCCCACAACGAGTCTGTTCGGCCCTCTCAATCTCTTCACGCAACTACAGGCACAAAGATTTATCAACATACGCTTGTCAGTAATTTGTACACATTAATAAATCTTTCACAATCATTTTTGAAAGCCCAGTGTGTTAAAATAAATAAAGCTGCCTAACCATACACTTATAATACATAAAAATCTCAAATTGCTCATACACGTTTGATTTCGGCTGAACAGCGAGCGTGTTCCTCTTCCATCTGTTTCCACTCATTTTCTCGTCTGCTCATCTCTGCTTTATGCTTTCGCATGCTCTCCAACCTGACAAAACAAAATGAAGTTCAAGGTTTATATTCCAGAATGAGCTTTTAATTATTACTCGCCGCTGTTGTGTATTCTCATGAAGAGACTTTTTAAAAACATCTCACTTGTCTCGGAGTTTGATAACCTCAGTTTTCAAGTGACTCTCACAGGCCTGGGAACTGTTCAGCTTGGCTGTGGCTTTCTCTAGATCTTGTCTAAGGGAGGCCAAGCTTGGAGACGAACCGTGTGAAGCTAAACATTCCTCTAGAGACCTAAACAAAAAGATAAGTGACTTGTAAATCATGGTTGCATACTGAGCTTGATACCTAGCAAGTTACTTTGACTGTTGTTAAATGGCCATGGAACATTGAAATGATTATGATAATGTACCTTATAACTTGCTCTTTTGCTTGCAGAGTTTGGTTGAGTCGGGACACTTCCCTGCGTAACTGCTGCTGCTGGACTCCTGTGCTACGTACAAATTGATCCTGAGCATTCAGTGTGGCCTTCAGCTCCTCTCGCTCTTCACTCAAAACCTGCAGAGAATAGCTTTACTATTATTCCTTCTGTTATATCACATATTTGATTTAAAACCACATTCACCACTTTTCTTTTACACTTTACAATAATAGCGATGCTGCAGCTATTAAACCATCAGTTATGGTGGAATGATGTGCTTTGACTCCGAGCTTTCAAAATTTTAATAGAAAAGAACCATAAAAATATCAGAGAATTTATCCATAAAACTTGTGCACTATACAACTGAAGTCATGTGTGAAACACAACCCAATATTTAAATTTAACCACTGATACCTAACCTGATAACTGCTCAGAATGAAACATTGAATAAGTGAGCTGAACACAAGAACCCAATCAGATTCATGAAAAATCATTAAAAATGACATATATTTTTCAAGCTTCAAAAGGTTCATATAGAGAGTAAAAAAAAGAAATCCATATGAATAGAGCAGTGTAATCCAAGTCTTCTAAAGATATATGATTGCTTTACATGATCAACATATTTAATTTGGGCTTTTATTCACATATAAACATTGAACAGTGCACATATTTGGAGCACATCAAAAATAGTAAACCTCATTGGTTCTTGTGCGTCAAACAAGCACATTTAAGCTTTCTTTGACCATATTTGAAGTGCTTTTTGTACATACACTGATCAATGTTCCTATGTGGATAAAAGCCTGATTTAAATCTGTTCATCAAATAAAGAAATTGTGTCTCTTCAGAAGTGTCTCTAATTTACAATGCCTTTGACGGACAAATATTATAATGTTAAGAATATTAAAAAATATCTTTATGCGTTCTGAAAATAAACAAAAATCTTATTGGGTTTGGAACGACATGATGGTGAATACACCAGAACTTTCATTAACCCTTTAAGGTCTTAAGCAGGAACTCCCCAGGAGGATTTAAAGGCATATAAGGCAGTACTACACTATGTACAACACTCTAGAGGCCATTTCTAGCTCTACTTTTCATGTGGATCTGCATCTACCTGTCCCCGTATGTGGGCTGCAGTGGGGCAGCTGACCTGCTGTTCCTTGATGGAGTCTCCCAGCTCATCCTGGAGCAGCCGCAGTCTCTCCAGTTCTAGTTCTTGTGTATGTAGGGTGCCCTGAGCCCTCTGTAGCTGAGAGCGCAACCGCTGGAGTTCCCCCTGCTCCTGCGACCGACCTACACCCTGAGACTGAGAAACCCAAAAGTCACACATATTAATAATAAATTCAAGTTTACTTATAAAGCACATTTTAAAACAACAAAAGTTGTATCAAAGTGCAGTACAGTTAAGAAAAAATACCAGAATTAAACAACATTACCAAAGTGTTACAATAAAATAAACTTAACAGACAAGTACAACATTATAAAACATACAATTAAAACCCTAGATACCTCAAACAGCATCAAACCTATGGAGAATTTTTTTTTATCTTGTGTAACCACAGCCATGTCAAACTGATCTGACGGCACGGGCGCTTCGGTCTGCGCATGTGCCGGAAGTGATTGCATGCACGTCTACCTCACTCATTGTTTATACAGAGATTTCGGAAGTTTTACCTTTCACTAAACAAATTTAGATATACAGGAAATCGCAATTGAAGACGATTTCGATATACATATATACCTGAGATGAAAAAACAAAATCAAAGATGATACCCAAGTTCTTACCTCTACTGTGCAAGGCTAAAGACAGAGTACCTAACTGGTTTTCGATGCCAGAAATATACAACAGAGTATGTAGTGAGTAATGACCTCACTTTTTAATCCTCTTTAAGCTTTAGGCAATTTGACTCCCTCAAGACAAGAGATTATTACTGGAACAACAAACATTTGACCTGGAAGGAAAGTAATATAGTAGTGTATCGTCAGCATAATGATAAGCGACACTGTACTTCTAGAAGAAGCATAGAAAAGCAGGGGGTCCAAAATGCCACATCTTCCATGATGAAGTTATGAGAAAAACCATCTTAACGCAACCCCTGGAAGCCAACCACCCGTACTATTAAATGAACTTTAACAATCCTCATAAGAACAGTGTTGAGCTCAGAGCTAATTTGTGGGTTCTTGTACCAGAAACCTCAACCACTAAACCATTCCAAGATGTCATGCTTGACTCAATTATCAAACCTGGTATAAAAGATAGCTTTGAAATAAAGTCCACCTGAATGAGGGAAAACTGTTCAGCCAGGTTCTTCCTTTGTTCCTCCAGTGAGGCCACTTGTCTTTGATACTGCATTCTCTGCTGTTCCCATTCCGCTGAACGCAGACGAAACTCCTACATAAAAAAATAAAAAGTTCAATTATTGAACTAAAACTATTAAATTATTCTGATACAAAAAATGAAGTCCACTTTCTATTTAGCCAGTCTCTGTACCTCCATCTTGCTATTGAGGAGGGACAACTCAGTCCTGTCCTCCTCTCTGCTCAGAGCTCCTTCTCGAGCCTCCTTCAGATGTTTACGCTGTAGCTTTTCATAGCTGCGTTTCAATTTAGACAACTGTTGAAAGGAGTTGTTGTTAACAAAAAGAAAGGTTTTGTAGAATCAGGTTTTGTGTTTGAGAAAAATACTGTGTGTGTAACAATAGTACTATGGCTAAAATAAAAGCTGATCTTACCTCATCTTTTACATGCTGCAAATGTTCTTCATACTTCACAACCAGCTCTTGTTTTCCAGCTTGCATCTCTTCTAGCTGTTTCCCGAGCACCTTGATCTGAAGAACATAAGATCATGCTTGTCAGAGCCTGTGTGAACTGCAGCTCAAACATGACACCTAGTGGAGTGTGATCTGATATTCTTACAATGAAAGATGGCCATTCACTTTATTGTAGCATATAATGCATAACAATGCAGTCAACACAGATGTACATGATGCTGCGGTCTGAGACCACTAGTCAAAGAAATGCTTTTTTCCCTCTGAAGTAAAACATTTTTCATTGCAAATTATATTATCAGCATAACAATTTTAGATTTATTCAAATTCAATGAAAAAAATAATATGAACTTCCTGTAGTATTTGAGGCATAATTTTTTGTAATGACAGCAGAACTCACTTTACTCATTTGTCTTTTTAATTGTTTACTTATTTGTCTTTTTAATTTTTTTGTCAGAAAGTTTTTTTTTATTTCAGATTTTGAAACTCTTTGTTTAGTTTAACATTAGATACTGAAGCACAGATTTTCAACATGATCTCATAATATATCATATAATATTTTATTTAAAGCAACATTAGATGCATACATCTACGCTTTAAATCGAATTCATTAAGTCAGTTATACTGATATGGCTAGCTGATCTAACAAAACTAAAATAGGAAATACCTTTAAAATATATACGGTAACAAAATAACAGAAACAAAACAGAAAACTGCCTTTGCCTATAGACCAACGCCACTTTTGCGTCAACGAAGGGTAACGCCCCCTTTTGGGTGAAAACACCTCTATATTGTCTGTGGGAAAACAAACAGATTCCCATGGGAACAGAACTTGCACTAGATCTGCAAAGTTTCTTGATAGCAAAAATGGCACAAACTTAAAGAAGCTAACGTTACTGAATACGGGGTTACAGAGGTGTCCCTTTGAAATGGTCGAAAACTGGATTAATGACCCCACGCAGTGGCCAAATATGAACTATTCAGACATCTAACGTTACCACTATCTCGTGGAATCACCAAGTAGCCTTTTTTATTAATTTATTTTTTATCATTTACACACTCACAGTATGACAAACTACTAGACGATGAGGCCATGTCACATATTTAACTTGATTTAAGCTATTGACATTTTGTTGTCGACTAGCTAGTTAGAAAGACTAAGCTGTTAGCAGCTAACGTTACCTTATTAGACTATGTCAATAGCTGAAATCAAGTTAAATATGATCCATTCATCGTCTAGTTTGTCATACTGTGAGTGTTAATGAAAAAAGGCTAACTTACGTGCTTACTTGGTGACCCCGTATTCAGTAACGTTAGCTTCTTTAAGTTTGTGCCATTTTTGCTATCAAGAAACTTTGCAGATCTAGTGCGAGTTCTGTTCTCATGGGAATCTGTTTGTTCTCCCATAGACAGTATAGAGGTGTTTTCCCCCAAAAGGGGGCGTTACCCTTCGATGACGCAAAAGTGGCGTTGGTCTATATTACTCATAATATTACAGTAGTGGTGTCATGATCATGATGATATCTGATCAGAGAAACTTAATGCAACATAGAAGTTAAAGAGCCAATAAAATAAAAACAATCAGTGTAGCTTTATTAACATTCCTGATCTAACTAATAGGTCACATAGTTAATGCTCAAACAAAAGCACAGAGTTCGGTCTAGTCCAGTCATGCAGGAAGACCCACGCCTTCATGCAGATCACCTGCTGTATTCCCTTTTCCACTACAAACTTCAACATTTGGAAACCACCATCCTGGAGCTCCAGCAGGGACATCATCACTTCTCTCACCCTAAACATCTGCCAGGGGTGAAGGCAGAGCATATGACGTATGTGATTTTGCTGAGCCATAATATTTACAAAGATCTCACCATTGAAAGATTAAAACCAACCAACTTAGTCCTTAGGAATAACTTGTGGCCTCATTTTATGTTTCATTGTGAAGTGAACGCAGTCTTGTCTCATAAAGTATAGTAGTACTAATCACAAATCAGCCAATGAACAGTTGATCTACAACAAACTAGAGAGGGTTTTGGTGAGTAACTACGCAAATGTTTAATACCATACAACAACCACATCGAATAAACGTTACAGCGATTATATGAGTGCTTGACATCAGATCATTTTTTGACTGAGAGTCATAATTATTGCTTTTGTCTCATTTGCCAAAAGAAAGTCTCTATCATATAGGCTAAATTGATAACACAGATGAATATGGAATCCATCAAATTGTAATGCACTTTTTCTAAATGGAACTTATCAACTTAACTGAACATAGGGAAAAATAATTGTGCTTCATTAATGATTAATTTATACATTGATTGCCCAATAAAAAAAAATGTGGACATTCTTTGTTTGGTGTAACACAATAGCCTCAAACTCCAAACTTAAATATGACCATAGCACGGTGATCAAAGTGTGATATAGTACCTCTGAGCTCCTCTTGTCGAGCAGAGCCCTGGCTGACTTGAGTTCCTCCTGTGTATTCTGCAGTCGCAGCTCCATGGATCGAACCTCAGCTTCCCACTCACGCCGCTTGTGCCCCACCATGATGTCAATCTGCCGCATCAACTCCTGTAACTCTGGCTCACAGGATGACAGGACAGAGCTGAGGAGATGAAGAGTAGACAAAAAGCATGTAAACAATAGTGAATTCTGTATGCCTAAATACATAGAAATACGTAACAGAGCGTTAAAGTCAGCATTTTTATTATTATATATATATATATATATATAAATGAAGATTGAGCAGAATTTGAATTATCCCCCTTACCTGACATCATGATCACGGAGCGTGCTCAGAAATTCCTCCATTATTTCTCAGTGACCTTCCATGTACATAGTTATTACATGATCAAAATCTGGACTGCATGCAAGAGAAAAGAGAGATCATTCATGAGCAAGTATAATGGGTGTAAATCACAATATCACATCTATTATTGTGCATTAGTTACCAAGGGCAACTATACTGCAAATGCATCTATATGTGTGCTGTGGTAGAATGAACTATTCTGACATATTGTGATTTCAGGCTTTCAGGAATCAGATAAAACAGTATTTCAGTGGTAAAACATGTTAACAAATAAGTTAAACAGAATGAGCCAGTGTTGTTCCAATAATAAAGAGGTATTACACGCTGAGCTATTATTGAAAGCTGAACTACTAACTAAAGTTATATAAAGTGATAAAATCACGTTGATAACTGGCTTGCACAGTGGGTCTTATTAATGTACTATTATGTTAGCCTAGTTCCAAATCACTATTTGGCTAAAATTAGCCTGTTAGCGTGGAGAACAAGTTCGCGCATTGTCTAACGTTACTTGTCAGTTTGCCGAGAAAATTAACGTACTCCACGACCTTTGAACTCAAGATAAAGTTATTGTTAACGTTTATATTTCGAAACTACAAATCTCACTTACAACTCCAGGGACACTTGACATGATGTTTGTCAACTGGGGTTGTAGGGGTGACAGAAACGCAACAGTTGAAAGCGAACAACAACCAAGAACGTCCCAACGAGAGAACAGAACAGTCAGCCACTCTCCCTATGCTTCCGCACTGTGTCACGTGTGCAGTACTATGGAAACCCATAGGAAATTTGTAAACAACACTGGTTCAGAAACACTTCCTGTTTCAGTTTGTAACTGTTTTCTTTATTTCACATGTAAAGAAAACATCATAAATATGTTTGTTTAACTTTTTTATTCAGTTTTATATGTTCTGTTGGTCCCAGCTTTTATGTAGTGTTAAAAAACTGAAACAGGAAGTGCTTTCTGGACCAGTGTTGTTTACATCTTGCAAAATGGTACAGTACGGCCATTGGAGTCGTTAATAGTATAGTGTCTTTCTCTCTAAATACTCTGTACTTTAGAACTCATAAAATATAAGAGATTGTAGGCTTATTTGGTTGTCGACTCGCAAGAAAAACACAATAATGATTTTTATGAGTTTTTGCGCACTCATAAACCATGATGAGTCATTTGCTTGCAAGCAATGGTATATAATATTTGTGGTATCATATTTGGATCTAAAGATAAACACAAAAGAAAATATCAATCTTTTCATCCACGACTACGGTGACAGACACAAGACTAGCAGCACTCGACATTACCGTAAAGGACTGTGGGTAATTTTTTCCCCAATGTTCAAAGAAGCAGCATCAGTCAGCTTTAGCAGAGGATACGAGAGAGCTTCAAAACACTAGTTCATCCACCGACTATTGCATACGGATACCTTAGCTTAGGTGACTAGGTTTTAACAAAATGAATACACTTCACACTTTATAATACCGCAAATGAGTGTTTACAAATACACGTGTTTTTTGGTAAGTAGTTAGCTAATTAGTAATGGATACAAAGTATGCGGATTTTTCCTGTGATTTATATTGTAATGTCAATAAATAAATGAGCTCAGTAGAATTATGCATAGCCTACATTCAAAAATGTAAAATGTGCTAAACAATTATATTACAGTATGATAATAAGATGCCTTAATTATTGTTTTGATGTCGCTCAGTTGAGCACATTGTATTTGCATAGCGTAAGTACAGCAACAACACTAACATTATATATTATATACCACCGTATATGGTGTTGTACGTTAAGGTTTATAGTCTCTCAGGTCATAATGTATGATGCACGTGGCTCGTTGGTCTAGGGGTATGATTCTCGCTTCGGGTGCGAGAGGTCCCGGGTTCAAATCCCGGACGAGCCCATTATTTTCTTTTTATGATTATTGACTTAATCACTTGTTACATGTTCCTGTCATTTAGTGATAAAATACATAGATACAATGGAAAATTACGATATATTATACATGACGGGATGTACGTACGACGTAAAGAGTTGTACCGTACGTAAACAGAGCGACGCGTGTTCGCCTAACGTTACACCCATGGTTAGCTACACCATACAGGCGTACACTCGAACTATTCGCTTTTTCGTTTCGCTTCCGGTGTGAAAGGGCATTTATGCAGAAAACGAACAATAATTGCACTCAAGGTCAAAGAATGGGTTAATAAGAACAATTTACTCACAGCTTCATGAAAATTATGTAGTTAGTCATTTTTACATAATGATTCATTTACTAATGGTGCAGTATGTCTTTTAGGCGGCTCGTTGGTCTAGGGGTATGATTCTCGCTTTGGGTGCGAGAGGTCCCGGGTTCAAATCCCGGACGAGCCCATATTTTGTAATTTTTTTTGGCTATATAAGATACTTTTTTGAGCAAGTTTTATAACATTTAACAATAGTAATGTATATACTGATATTATTGTTGATATCGTTGATATTGATGCCATTGTCATAACGAGAAGAAAGATACTTTACAAATCTATTAATTTCAGAATAATCTAATATAATTTATAAATAATATGACCTCCTTTTGACCTCCTCTTTTTTAACTCCCAGAAGAAGGCATGTAGCCGAAACGCGTAGGAGTTTTTTTATGGTTGATGTGACCAAGCCATGTAAATAAAGGCTTTTTAATTTTTCTATTAGAGAGTGCCTTGGAGTCCTTTGGCTTTGCGTAATATGACCTCCTTTCTAAGTTTAAGACACTATAGCCTACTGAAAACATCAAACATACTGATCAGTATTTTTTCCCGTTTTTCTTCTCTTTTCTTATCCAGCACTGTGCTGATATGAACCCTCAGAAGGTCCCACTAATCTTGACTGACCTGCTATTAAAGGATATTAACTTGTATCCCTTAAATGGTGTCTGGAAATTTAGCCATTTGATAGTTGACTATATTTTTAAATTACCCATTTACAAATATTATAATCATTACATTCAAATGATTATAATTGTATAGATTGCATTTCAATATTTGTCACTGATGACAGTTCCCCTTCAGGGTTTTTTTTTACTTCTCTCCTAAAAAGTTTTTTCATGTCAAGTTATGACATCTTTAAGAATGGAATTTCTGAACTTACAGTATTTCTTGACTTTTCCAGTAAGGAAACTGAGGTGAGCTACAGTCAAATCCCAAATAACCTAGAGGTTATTAGCAAGAAATAAACGCTAGAATTGCCAATGGGGGAGGAGAAAGGCAGATATAACCTCCCCCACAACTCCACCGCCTCCTTAAAGCACGCCGCGGTTATTCACACTGACAGCAGAGCCAGTTTGCTCTTATTCACACACCCACTATTTCTCACTCAGACGAGTTAATCTTCAGACAAAGAGCTGCAACAGTCTATACAGAGATAACTGAATTAGGCTGAACTACTAGTCACTGTTCTGTAAGTATATTTCTTGATTTCTTAGTTTTTTTTTCTTAAACTAAGGTTGATTTATATTTTGTGTGTGTGTCATTAAATAGATTAAAAATCATTTTAACATTAAGTTACACGTCAAGCTATCTTAAACCTGGTTTCAGTGATAGGGCTTAGATTAAGTCATGAGTAGACTTTAGTTAGTTAGTATAGTTTTTATAAACATGCCTTAGGAGAAAAACATTACTGGTGGTCATCTTGAGGCAAAAACAATGCTATTGGCATATTTTAAGATATCTCAGTGCGAGTTGTTTTCAGTTAAATCAGATAAAACATGCATTATAGTCTCTGATTAAAGTCTCGTAATCAGTATTTTGTCTTGATTTCCGGTAAAATATATCCAAACATCCTTACAACTAAATAAATGTACTTTATAAACAAAACTGCATACGATATTAAGACTTTAAAAAACACAACTTGAGTTTGATATTTTGCTTACAACAAGATTGAAAAGTGTTTATCTTAATCTAACGGTTTGTGAGATATAAGCTTAATTCTAACTATGAACTATTAATTCTTATGTATATTACATTTGTTTCAGGTTTAAATATTTTCACTGGAAAATGACATAAACAGTCATTATTTAGTGATATTTGCAGTGTACCGTTTCAATAAACAAAGAACAAACTGTTCAAATGGTTTGACACAAAAGTCAAGTTACAGTTTGACTAAAGATGTTTCTCATATAATCTTTGACCATCACTAACAAGAGAGCAAAACATGTAATATTATGTAAGAGCACTGTTATGGAATAATCTGTCAATTGAATATTGGTGAACTTAAATAGATGTTCTCATGGCTGCAGAAACCAGAGATCTTGTTACCATTATTTTTCATGCAGTATTGTAGGGCTATTGTCTGCATTAGGTCAGAGGTCAACACTCAGAGGTCAAATTAAATACTAATATAATATTCTAGACGAACAGGTGGTCTGCAGCATTAGAGTTGAATACTAGGATGAATGCTTGGTTGGAGTCAATGCTGGCTTTGCCATCTGCTTCAAGATTTTAACTTTTTTTTTTAATGTGCTTAAAGGGTTAACCCAAATATGAAAATTCTCTCACTGTTTACACATATCATTCCAAATCTATATGCAATTTTTTCTAATGAGGAATACAAAAGAAGATATTTTTGAGAACATAGTGATAGCTATCCTAACAACTGTAGACCAACTTTGCATCAAAATAACAGTCTCTCATCCCAAGTCGTCATATAACTGACGTCTTGGGACGTCTTTTGACCATACGTCAACATCCGCCTTTTAGGGTACCCACATCGGTTAGTTGACGATCATACAACTGACGCTTTACCTTTAACGTCAGTTGGGTGACGAGGTAGGTTTAGGTCTGGGGTAGGGTTAGGATCCGATAACGTCATCTGACCGACGTTAAGGCGGATGTTGACGTATGGTCAAAAAACGTGACGAGACTGTGCTAATCAAAACAACAGAGACATTTTTAAAAAAATAATTAATATTTTGAGTTTCAAGAAAGTAATTTTTGGGTGAACGCTGCCTTTACACAACAGTTATGTCCATATGCACGAGGTACTAAAAGTTCAATCTTTTTTTCAGAGTACTAAACACTGTCCAGAAGACAGAACTACAAAAACATTATATCAGCAACTGTATAAAAGTTCCAGTTTTCCGCCATGGTGCTGTTTGAGGATAAGGAATGTGGGGTCTGTTACCTGCGTTACTCTCGCACCGACCGTGTTCCCAGAACTCTCCACTGTAACCACACATTCTGCACCCCCTGTCTGGAGACTATGGGGCTTCATTACAGCGGCCTGCGCACCATTCGCTGTCCCCTCTGTCGCCAGGTGACCTGTCTGGACTGTGGGCTCAGCTTGCAGAAGGCTCTTTTTGTCAATAGCCAACTGTGGGACAACATTTCTGCTGAACAGGAGGAGGAGGAGGAGAACGAGAGACAGCAGGAAAAGGAGGAAGAGGAGAAAAACTCTAATATACAGGTTCTGCCCTCATCACAGGCTGAATGGTGAGCGACAACATGATCTATTCATACAGTGACTTAATCACACCTCTTCTGTGATGAGGGTGTTTTTAATTTCTGAATTGAATGTATTCATTGGGGTATTAAGTGAAAACTGATCCTGATGATGATGAAATTCTCAAAAAGAAAACAGTAATTCACCCAGAAAAATGAAAATTCTGTCATTTACTCACCCAAGTTGTTCCAAACCTGTATGGATTTATTTTCTTCTTCAAAAGAAGATATTGTGAAAAATGTTAGTAACCAAACAGTTGATGTGCCCCATTGACTTCAACAGTATTTTTTTTTCTATGCTATGGAAAAACCATATTCTTTAAAATATCTTCTGTTTTGTTGAGCAGACGAAAGACATTCATACAGGTTTGGAACAACTTGAGGGAGAGTAAATGATGACAGAATTTTCATTTTTGGTTGAACAGCAAAAGCTGTTATTATTCCTTATGGGAAAAAATCAGTTGATTATAAAATATTAAAAGATATAAATATAGCAAAATATTATAAATATTTGGAAAAAGGTCTCCTGTGATACAAACAATATGTATATAATAATTATATAAATGATCTCAATACTTATCTTAAAATATCAGATTTTCAGACAAGCCAAAGTTAGTTCAGGCTCACTTGACAAAATGTCAGGTTCTCCTCAAAAACACAATGATATTTGTATTGAAAAATTTGTTCTAAAACTTTCAAAAACACTCAAATACATTCAAGTTATAAAGGCAATATGTTATTCATTTTTATTTGATGACATTTTGAGAGTCATTAAATGTATTGTTAAAAATGTATTTTATGCATGTATTTTAAACTAGAAGTCTTTTTCTTTCTTTTACTTCATTGACCCTTCAAGTACCGTAGTGACTGATGACTAATGTGTAACATGCAACCAGATGCTGAAATTAATTTACAGAGTCAAGTGAGCCTTTTAAATCAGCAACCTCAGTATCACATGATTCTGTTTATAAGTAGCCAGAAAACCAGCAGAAAACGCACATCCGTTGTTACGTTTGGTCTTGTTAGTAGAGCATTTTGTTCTTAAATCTTGTAACCCTTATGTGACAAAAAAGTAAGTCTTGAATGCATCACTGTTCCTCCTATTCATACCTTCTTCCTCTTGTCTCTGGTTGTAGTCCAGTGCCGAAACAATACAGACCTAAACTCCGACTCCCATCTTTCCTGAAAAGAATGAGTTTTTCGAGACATCCTGAAGAGAGGATTGTTCCCACCTGCAATGTGTGAGTCTTCCGTCTACTGTAATGAATGACACCAGTTCAAAAATGTCAAAAGTCATTTTGCATTTTATATCTCATTCACCCACAAATGAAAATTCAGTCATTTTGTAAATTCCCTCAGTCAAAATCAGTAAATAAAAAAGCAATGATATTCAGGAGAGTAAATGATTACAGGATGTTCATTTCTGGGTGAATATTTTTAGAAACATTATTGCGGCAGCTAGATTTATCAAAAGTAAAGAAAGAAAACATGGTAGCCTAGCATTTTACTGACTTTTAGCTTTGTCTTTCAACGCAGAGAAATGATGTCATGGCGAAGGATTTCATCAGAAGGGATATTCTGAAAAGCAGAACAGACATCATAAACAGTGGATTAACAATAGACGTTTCGCCGTCTGTTTTGCTGCTGTCCTTAAAAGTGTGCGCCTGACGTTCTGAAAAAGCTGGAGCAATGGAAAAGGTCGTTTAAACAAACACAATCCCCTCCATGTGCTTCTCCGACTGCATTTTCCACTTGAATAGCCAGAAGCCTGCATCCCGCTCCTCCATCTGAGGGGAACTTCTCATTAGATATTCCACCCTTAATCCATCCCAGCTGCTGAGGCCGGATTTGTTTCAGCTGTCCCGAGAGGGAAAGGGTCCCAGATGCGAAACGGGACGTTTGGAGCAGATGGCATCTTGTCAAAAGATTCTGATCCCCTCAAGTTATTTTGTTATTTATATAATTTATTGATTATTGTAAATTAAACATTTTGATTGCTAAATGTTGTTGGTCTCTTTCTCTCTGACTTTCTTTTTTTTACATGACTAGCTACAACACAGGGCTTGAAACGTCCCCAAATTTAGGGACTCCCTTCCTAACATTCTTTTTTACTATATAAAGACCAATTTATGAGATAAATCTTAAAGTGGTAATTACACTTTTTACGAGATGTTAAATATGTTTCTGATGTGCCCAAAGTGTGTATGTAAAGTTTTAGCTGAATAATACCCCACAAATAATTTTTTTGTAGCATGTTAAAATTGTCCCTTTTTGAGGGTGAGCAAAAAAGCGTTTTGTGTGTCCCTTTAAATGGAAAAAAACTTGTACTTTTTATTAAAAAAAATAATATTAATTTTAATTAATTAATTATTAACAGTTTTTATTCATTTTTATTTCAGTTTTAATTACTGTTATGAATTGATTCCACCAGAGGCAAGATGTAGCGAACCCAAATGCATCTTTAAAAATAAAAATAATAAACAAAGGCTAGAAACTGGAAACTAATGAAAGGAAACCAATTAACAAATGACAAGACACATGGCAGGACCACATGGCAAACAGGGAATCACATGACAGACAACAACAAGGAACAAGACACAAAACCCACACCATGACATACTTAAGTTAAACTAAACTGAAACATTTCTTGTATATTTTATTTTATTTCAGTTAACATTAGAAACTAATTTTCTGTATGGTTTTGGTCAAAGTTTTATTTAACTAACAATGATTTAAGAAAGGGCTTTGGGTAAAGGATGATTAAGATCATTGGGTATGCGCATTAAATACACATTAAATATATTTAAATAATGCTTTTCACCTTTAAGAAACAGGCTGGTTGCAAAAGTATTGTCCATACTGTTTGGCATATGCCAATATTTCACTGTAGTGAGTTTGCAACGGACCAAAAACAAAAAATGAAATCACTCAACCGTGTAAACAGATTATTCATGCTTTTCATTAAACATCTGTCATCTGAAAGATTTCTGAAAGAATTATATAATGTGTCTTGTGTCATTATATACACACTTGTGTGTGTTTTTTTTTTTCTGAGAAATACTTTTATAATCTTGTCTTTTTCTCCAGATTGTCACAGATTTAGTCTTGAAAAACGTATATGGAAATGAAAAAAAAAAAACATTTAAAGAGATTTAAAAAATCTTGCGTTGAAATCTTGAGTTGATAATATGATAGGCATATCCTTTTTTTTCCTTGGAAGCTTTAGCAGATAACTCAAAGCCATAAAAAATGTCAATGTTATCACATTCCACAACAAACAGATTCTACAGAAATCCATTAACCTTTATGGTTGGCCATGTTTACACTGCCACAAAAAAGTCTGATCAGTTAGAAAAGATAAAGCAACAAACTTCATAACAGGCCCAAGGTGTGTGGTGAGTTTTTTGCTTGTATAGCATTAAAGCTAGAAGGAGTAGCAGTTAGAAAATTTAGTCTCAGAATAATAATAATAATAATAAGTTTAAATAGCATTTTAATATGTTGGCTTGAAAGCAAACATCATTAAATTTATTTTCTATATCCGTTCAGTCACAGATTTTGAGCTGCAAACATTCATGGGAGCTTTTAACTTATCCATGCTGGCAAATAACCATTTGCTAGCATGCCAATGAGAAGAAGTGAACCTGACATAAAATATGAGTGCCTGCATACACTCCGCATCACGGGCTAATTTGAGTTACAAATCTGTCACGAGCCTCCTTCAGCATCTCCCTCATGAGTCATGGCCACCTAAAGTGAAGTGGGGGTTTTCGATAAGACGGGTGAAGGTCTCTCTGTGTTACTATCTTTCTGAGTGGCAAAGTAATTTAATTCCATTTAAGCTTTTATCTGACTCCATTTTATATCTGACTCCATTTTATCACAATCTCGAATTTAAGTTAGATTGCCAATTGGTTATTGGTCAATTATATAATAGTTTAGCAATAGGCTACATTTTCTTGTTCTATTTAACTTTTTACTTATATTTTACATGTTCATATTAGGAAGCTATGTCACTCAGAGGTCCTCGCGCCTATATGCCTGATATCGGTCACATTAACGCTTACACGATCAAAGATACTTTGGTATAACCCCTGTGATTGCATACCCTTAAATGGATTCTTGTATTTTACTGTAATATGTACAGTACAATACTTTTAAATGTGCCTACAGTATAATATTGTAAATAGCCAATGATTATGGGAAAATATGTGTTTACTACTGTAATTATTTTTCTACTGTAAATCGAAAAAACAAAATCGAATTCTGTAATAGGAAATCAATTCTAATGCTGTAAATAAAAATACAGTAGTTAAATGAATACAATATACAGTATTATTCCTGTAAATTAAAATATGGTATTTGTAATGTAAACGAGAAATACAGTACTCTTACTGTAAATATTAATTCTGTATACAATTGTATAACTGTAAATGAAATTACAGTACTGATACTGTGAACACTTTTACAGTAACTTACTGGCATCCAGCTGCCAGTGAGTTACTGTAAAAATTACAGCAAACTTTTTACAGTGTACACTTGAAAGTAAAGTAACGCGTTTACTTCAGTAGAGGTATGGCCACCACTGATAGGCCTAAGTCAACCAACTTTACTTGTCTTATAGACAGTAAAAGAAATGGACACAGCGATCCTGTTGATTTCAGCGGAGAAAATTGAAGCCCGTTAAAAGCTGATAGCCAGGTGTACTGCGTAGGCTCAGACTGAGCCTGTCACATGAGCAACCTGTTTGTCTTCTAGTAGCTGTACCAAGTGAAATCTGAATAATTCCCTTCCACATCTCGCAGAGATGGAGAGAGTGAGTATTAGCAGGATCAACTTTATGACTCTCCATGGGCTTCTCCCTTGACTTTATCAGAATTTATGCTTTCACGACCCCCCGATTGCCTGCGAGCTTCTCTTCCTGTCTATACAGTAATGTCTCTGTGCGACGGAGAGTCGATTCGGTTCGACGCAATCGTTAGCCTATTTTTACAAAAACTGCTTCTACAGGGCCATAACGTAAAAACAGGGTAATGGATAATTTTATACACTGTTGTGTTTCTTTAGAAATAAATAACGGACAAATGGAGTCTTTGGACGCCTCAGATGTGAAGTTATTCACTGTCAAAGTGACGTCAAAACGAATGGGAGTCAATGGAATGCTAAAAGCAGGAGAAGTTCTGCTACAATGGCGGCTCCCGCGAGGCTTCAACTTCCGGCTAATGGATTACCCCGTTTGGTCTTATAATAGCTTTGGATTGGCCATGGTTTCCGACGTACACTTATCTAAGATAACATTAAATTAAAAAAAAAAAAAACGTAAGACGCACCCAGATATAGGTTGGTCAAGCAGCACTTTTGCTGCCCTAAATGGAAATTTACTTCTTGTCTTTGCAAAACTTGCAGTAACATACGAATCCATTTAAACTACTTGGGAAAACAATTTCAGAGTCAGTTGGAATACAATCAAATGTAATTTATTATGTCGGGTAAATGTATCATGCCAATTTCATAATCAGTTTAAAGATAATAAATACAAAACATCAAATGCTCTGGAATAAAGAGAAAAGATGCAAACCTGACATTATAAAATACATGATGCAGAGTGCCTGCATACACTCCGCATCACAGGCTAATTTCAGTTACAAATCACCACTAGTCTCCTTCATCATCTTCCAAAATACTCAGACACAGGAAGAAACCTCTTTTCAAGGGGAATTTGCATGACTCACCATCTCAGAATTACTGGGAACAGAAGTTGATTTACATGAGGGCACACAAATCTCTAAACTCTCCACACCATATTACCTTTTTGGTTTACTTATGTGAAAATGATACCTGTCACACTGAGACATTTCAAATGATACCAAACATGTATAATACTATAAGATTATTGTTCATATTAAACCATATTTGGGTGATGTGTAAATTGGGAGGTGATCAATTCAAGTGTGATCATGTCTCGAATGGGGATGGTAATATAGCAAGAGAGTTCAAATATTAATTTCCTTTGTTTTCTCAGAGAGTAGCCCTCTCTTCAAGTTCTTCCAGTTTCTCCAGTCTTACAGCCACCTAAAGTGAATTATAGAATAATTTTAGTAAAGCAATATAATAAAGCGATCAGTAAAACTGGGATTACAGATTAAGGGTATGGATTTTTGACTATATCCTTTTAAAAAAAAATCAGTTATAGTCAAAAGATAAGACCTGTGCATTAATACTTGCAGTGCAGTGTAAACACAGGCATGTAACTCCAGTTTGCTGCTGCTTTACAGGCCTCATATTATTTATAGGTCAAACAGATAACTGCTAATTTGACGCTGTGACAGCTGATATGATGTCAAACAAAAAAAAAATGTACTCACAGTTTCAGTAAAGAGTGTAAATAGTTTCACTACACCCACAAAATCCTGTTTGCGCAGAAACGGTGGATTAAGCTTTGACATGTTTTAACAAGTCTTGCAAAGCTTTCCAAATTAAGATGTCATTGCTCAATATGACAGTTCTAACTTAAGGCTAATTTCCATGTTTACAACTCCTCGAGAAGATCTTAATAAACATTAACTTCCCATTAATGATTTATTTAGTTATATTGTATTGCTTTTTTTTTGTTGCTTGTACAGTGTATGAATAGTATAATCAATTTACATTTCAAAGTAAAAAGAGTCATACTGGATAAAAACAACTATAAACAATGTTTTAAAATGAATATAATTCATATAAAATATTGTAATATTATAAAGTATTATTACAATTCAAAATAACCATTTTCTATTTTAATGTATTTAAAAATGTAACTTATTTCTGTGATGGCAAAGCTGGATTTTCATCAGCCATTACTCCAGTCTTCAGTGTCATGTAATCCAGAAGGAATTTCTGCAGAAATCATTCCTACAATATATTGACAAATTAAAGCTACGCTGTGTAACTCTTTTTACACAGTGTAGCTTTAAGTTTAAGTTTATTCTTAGCTAAAAACACTTAGTTCTTTCAAAAATATATGTGCTCATTAATGTATATTTACCTCGTTCAAATAATAAAGTATTCTCGTGAGTGTATAATATGCCATTGAAAATACATACGGGTAAGGGGTTCTATTGTCGGTCGCCATGTTGCCCCTCCATCTTGAAAGTATTACCCAAAGAGGGACATACCCGTTAATTCAAGCTTTGCCTTTCGCGTTTACATTTGAGTTAACACTCATGGACGAGGTCGAACTAGAAGCCATGTTAATCTTGGACTACATTGGCCACCGTAGGAGTTAAAACGAAATCGGAATTGAGAGGAGCAGAAACTAATATTCACGGATGGTCATATACCTTTTCACCGCTAGATGGGGGTAAAAATCACACGGTGTAGCTTTAATAAGGCTTTTTTTAACATTATAATATGGAAAAAACATTTCTTTGGTGTGTTATATGTTTTTAATTGATAGAAGTATATGAGGAAAAAAAGAAAAGAAATGGTCAATATTCACTTTTTTTTTTGGTAATAAGACACTTTTATTGATTTTACTGATTTGGACCAACATGCTAGATTTCTATACAGTGTGAATGGTAAAGCTAGCTCTGAATCAATCAGGCTTGCTCCACTGAGCTAAAACATATACACAGGGAATGGTTGCACCCTTAAAAGCATAACTCAACTCACGCACAGACATTCACCCAAGGCTGATGTAGCGTTGTGTCGATCACAATTACTACTGATATTACAGGTACACTTATGATATGATTCCATCCAGGGGGCGTATTTGCACCCTATTCGAACTTCCTCTCAGAAGTGAAGAAAAAAAAATGTAAACAAAACTTCATAAGTCTTTTAACAACCAATAAATACCCCCGTTCAGCTTACGTTAAGTGACGTCCTTCTGTACCTGAGAAGGCGTTGGCACAGACAAATCGGATTTCCCTTTAAATTTCCAAAGTATCCATAAACAGAAAGCAAAGGATTTTATGAGTCAGTGCTGAATGAGTCAGTCAATTACACTAGTAGTTCACCGTACTCCAACTAAAAGCTGCTGGGTTGAATAAGGATAAACTGGCATTTTAACATTTTCACTTGCTTTCTGACACTTTTTGTCATGTGCTCATATTCTTCTACGGTACAAATAGCTAGACATGACTTGTATCTGGCGGTATGTGAAGCAACTTTACAAATTTATCTGTACAGTGGTGACCCTCGAGAGATTTACGCTACAGTTTGAACTCTAAAGTGGTTTCAAAGACAGACATTTGACAGCAATTTTGAAACATTTACATCTTTCTTTCTTGAAAAAAGTGCATTAAGGATTCACATGAAATACATTTCAAATAAATGTATATATAGCCTAGGCCTACTACACAATGTGTCTCCTCCTGGTCAGTGCACTACAATTTACTGGCCCAAAGAGCAGCTGTAGACATGAGTGGGTTCCTACACAAGGCAAACACTATAATGCTGCATAATGCTAATTTTTAAAAGTGAACTATAGTTATTTTTGGAGGAACGTCCCATCTTTGCATTTCTAATATTAAAGCCAGTTTGAAAGTGACAGCTGATATATTTACAATAGAATTGGACTGTTTGATCAATCAGCGTGGAAATTTCTAACGTGCAAACAAATTATTCCAATCAATTAAACATGAATAAACCAAGTTTAGTTGTGCACGATTTGCTCTTCTGTCACGTTCTTCCGACTACCTGCAATCCGCTATGTATGTCCTAAGTCCTGTTATCAGTTTGTTTGCAAGCGGTTTGCTTTCATTGCGAACAGGAAATTATAATGAAAACAATGCAGTAAACATTCAATAAACTGTGCAATTAAAACATAAACTGTACATAAAGATTTTGTGGGGGAAATCATACAGAATGTGGAAAGGTTTCAGGGGATCTGAAATGACAAATTATCAAAACACCTGCCCTGAAACTTAAAATTTCAAGTTATGCGTCACAGAGAAAAAAATAAATAAAATAAAACAAGTTGATTTGATGAATCACAAAAAAGTATGCATTCACATAATCTTGTGAACAGTAGCCAGAAAGATTGAGACGATACTTTTAAAAATAGCTAAGATATTTTCTGGGTTATTTGTTGTTTGAATTTCCCTCTTGCTTTTGAACTCTTTGCCCTAATCTAGCTTTTTATGGCAAAATGATAGAATTTGTTGTCTGCATCTGATTTAGTGCTCATCCTTGAATACAAAAATACAAAACAAAGGAAAAAAAAAACCTACGTCTCTACATTTTCAAAAAGTATACATGTTAGACATAGTCGACATTTTTGTTGATTTTTGCCCTTTACTTTTCGAATTTTTAGGATTTTTGGCAATTTTGTTACTAAAGTATACTATTTTACAATTGAAACTGATATAACACTGATTTCAACCAGTGAGCAAAAGTCAGATGGGAAGGCCAAATAATCCAATCTGAAAACAAAACTGGAAGCTAACCAAGAGGAAGCAACACAACAAGCATGTGGTGTAGATGATGCTGTAAATCAGATGTGAGCTATTAACAGGAACAGCCGCCCTCAGTAGTTGGAGGTTCCTGTGGTCTGTCCATTTTAATGTCAATCACTGGAGAATGCTGTTAAGGAATAAAAACTTTATCCACTATTAAAATTTACATCAAGCATAAATGTAAATGGGGTGAATATAATCCTACCATATAAGATGACAGGAAATTATATTTCTTTTTAATGCATTTTTGCGTGTGTGTGTAACTTAAAATATGCCTCACTACTGATCCCTCCAGGTATTAGGAGTAATTGCAGCCATGAATGCTGAAGTATAGGATATATTTGACAAACGGCAACTCCTGTGTACAAAGGGCTTCATGCAAAGGAAAAACATTTTTTTCTTTGTCATGTTACGCTATTTTAGCAGATAAGAGCTAAATATTTTGACAGCACTTATATTTCCCCGCTTTTTTTCATTTTATTTATTTGATCAGTCCTCCATCAGTAAAAAGAGAACGGGTGCCATCTAGTGGTCGTTATCGAAAATCCCAAACAAAGCTCATAGCCTTTTTTTTTTTTTTTTTTTTTTTGCGAAGTCTCTTTCCTTGCCAACATTAAACATAATCTCATTCAAATTAATGTTAACTGGTGTCCCTGAGAGATGGGAACATGAAATTCTAATGGATTTTTGTGGGGCTTTTATGCTTGTTCAGTCACACCAGCTGCTCATGGCTGCGATCGACTCTCTCAAATGTAATGGATTCGTTTGCATTCATGAACAAATGTTGAAGTGGTGAGTCGTGTGTGTGTAGTTTGGTTAATAGTGTCCTTGTAAAATTATATTTTTAATTAATTTCACCAAATCCGTCACAAGCCTATGTCATAGCCTACTTAAAATATACAAATAAATGCTTTGTGAAAGCAAAGTGAGTAGGCTACATAGATTTCATAATGTTTAATGTCACCATGATATCAAAATTGACAATACTTTTTTGTTGTTGAATATTGCAGGGTTTTTATAGGAAATACACACAAAATGATATGCTGTTGGGATGATACACCAGATTAATTTGAACTTAATTTTAACATGTCCTGAAAGTGAATCATTCCAGTTACAAGTTTTAGAGCTTTGACAAAAACAAAGTTATAACTGCAGGAAACCAATTTGCCTTGTTTAGGAGTGAGGGGTTTGCATATTGCATAGGCTACTGTCAGGCCAGATGATCAAATTACCTTTCAAGCTGTAACATTCTCTTTAAATTAAAACATAGCTGTATTTAAGAAATTATCAAAAGTACCAACTCCAATCCAATCCAATGCCTCCCTGTGCTATTATGACTGCACACATGCAAACATAGCCTACACACTATGCAGAGAGCACAATAATCTCGTCCTGCACCTCTACCAGTCACACACAACTAACAGAAAGAGGACACTTTGTCAACTTACTGGATATAAAATTTATCCTATTCTGCTGCCAACCTATTCACACACATGAAGTGAAAAATGTTTTTTGTTACCATAGCAATAGACTTTCTGCTGCCACTAATAAGTGACTGCATGTGGCAGAAAATGTAATGAGAGGAAAATAAATTGGCCTCAGAGTGAAGCAAGACCAATATTTGAATTTCATGGTGGAAATGACATGAATGATGAAAATCAAGAAGTATATTACCCACCAAAACCTAACCTCTGTAAATGAGACTTTACACTGTCAAAAAAAAAAAAAAATTGTAGCCTACTATCATAACTGACAGCTGCAACTACTATAACTACTATCAACTGACAGCTGCAATACGCTGATTTCACGCAGCCGCCATTTTGAAATCGAAAGCGAGGCCCCGGTAGACAACAAACAACAATGCCTTGGACTACAAACCTGAAGCTGCTGCTGCAATTTAAACTATTGGATGTTAATATCCAATATAGGATATGTATATAGTTCGTTCCTGCTTCTTTTTTATGTTCTAAATATATATAAAAATATATATATATATATATATTAATAAATAATATAAATAAATAAATTAAAAATAAATAAAGAAATACATTTCGCTCTATATAGTCTAAAGTATGAAAGAAATGTAGGCTATGTAATTTTTTAGAATAACTAAACACAACAATACGCCAAATGTATCTATCATATGGTAGAAACAGCCGAACTAGACAAATGTAAATGGGCAAATGGTTTTGACACTCTTCGATCCTCAAAAATCATACACAAAACTATGCAACCCAAAACAAATTTGGAAAGATTTTGCTTTGGTAAGTCTATAAAACAGACTTTTAAGAATAATAATAAGATTTTTCATTTTTTAAGTAAACTAAAACAATAAAATAGGTCAGGTTTTATCGATTTGTGTTTATATATATATATATATATATTCTAGATTGTTCCACATTCCACATTCTAGATTGTTTTTTAGTAGTGACTTTAATAATATCAAATGAATATAAATAAAGTAGAATAAAAGTAACAGGTTTCTGGTTTGAGGTTGTGGGAGTACATAAGACAAAAAGAGTAGGGAAACATTGCCCTAGAGGTCATATGTTATAGTACTGAAACAAAGCCAATCAGTTTTTCGGATTGAATGTTAAGTAGAATGCAGCAGAGTAACCTAATTACAGAAATTCGTTCTGAATTGTTGAATTGTTTTTGTTTTGAGCTCTCTAAAAGGATACTGCCTTCTTTGCTTGTCTCCTGCATGCTCTCCATTCCTGGAAGGGCAGCTGCCACACGTCGAAACAGCTGTGGGAGAGAAGAGACGACACGGTTAAGAGATTTTAGCTGTGTTAGTTTCAGTTGGTTCATGTGAATTGGGGAATGGATTCCCCTAAATATCACAATTCTATCTTCAACAATTCGAAACCTTGAGTTTCTTTTGTTTGTTTTTTCTTGCAAAAATGTGGCACTTGTGTGCTATAGATACAACAGTATTCTGCTTGCAGCCAAATAAACACAAACACACACAAAACCACTGAACAACTAATCATGCCTTAGGTTTCATGGTTGAAATACAAGGGGAATTGCAGACTTAACTGTACATGATTCTCATGGGCGTTTTCAGCATACGCCTGCATGACTCAATGTAAGTGATTAAATGCATATCATCCCCAAATGTTTTTCTAATGTGAAATCAATGTAAACAGTTATGTTTAAACTCAGTTCTCTCTAAAGAACAGGGCAATAAGTGTATTAATATGTTAAATCTGATCTGTGCATAAGTGAATGCAGCCAATTAGACCTTCGGCTGTCAAAAATTTCATTAAAAAAAATGTAGATTAAGAATCGGTTTAGAATCAGATTATGATTTCCATAATCACTATTTGGATCAGACCATGAGGTGCCTAAAGACCCCTACCCCTAGTTTGAATGGGCCTTCTGTGTGACCTGTGCTTCATAATGCAGATCGATAGAAAACTGACCTGTCTGAATGCAACATGTCACCTAAAGTTTGCTATTGTGTTTACAGCTTAAATCATATCAGCAGTATTCATTATTTTCTTTGTATTTTCTTATCAGAGCATAATTTACCTGGAGTCAAAAATACTCAAAATAGCCTAGTGACCACCACTGTCATACTATACGAATATGATCTGATCCAATTTTAAAACCAGTACAGGAACTTGGAGCAAAGTGAACATTCTCATGTGTATTGAAGCAGACATGTCCTTTAATATACTGTATATATTAATAGAAATGAAGATCCCATGCAACCAGTTCTTTTCAGAATCATAAATGTCACCGACTAAAACACCTGCTGACCTTTAAAGTGGACTCTGTGTAGAATATGATAAAGGAACAGCAAAAAGCACTTAGCCTGGTTCTTCCTTCTGAAACTTGCAATGCATTGCTAGCGTCCCGCTCCTAGCAGGGCAATTAATGGCCCACCACACACCTCCATTACAGCCATCCTCTATAAAGGGCCGTTCCCAGAAGCTATATGAGGCTATATGGCAATGATAAATAGCCCCACTCACTCCCAATCATACCAAACAGGGCAGTTAGCTTATGTAGCCAACACCACCCCTCTCATTTCATGTCTTCAATCACAATAGACAAGCCATGGGGAAATGGGGCAGACTGGACCATTAGGCAGAGAGGGCCAGAAAAAAACCACTCATTTTGTTAACTACCTTCAGGCCATTGTTTTTGACAGGAGAGAGCCATAAAAATGTTTAAATGTAGCTGGGACAAAAACAAAGGCACACAAAACCATTCCATTTAAGAAAGACAGAGACAGACCCTGTACCAAATAGAGCACTTAATGTTGACTTACAGGCTTCATGCATCCGTGAACTCATACAAGATCATACGGTGTCACATTTTTCATTTTACCTTTCAGAAGGGTGAACACGAGTTCCCGATTTGTAGCTGCTAGCATAACACAACTGTATACCAGTTAGCTAACATATTTTTAGCTACTGTTGTTACATCTTTTACCATTTTAGAGGTCAAATTTCATGCTCACTTGTGGATTCCTGATCTGAAAACAGACATTTTAGTCTTAACGTTTCACCAATTAATACAAACTCTGTCATCATTTACTCAGTCTCTTGTTGTTCCAAACCTGTAAGCACTCTTTCTTCTGCAAAACACAAAAGAAGACATTTTGAACAGCATTTCTCAAAATATCATATTTAATGTTCCACATTCAATCTTACAGGTTTGGAATGACATGAGAATAAGAAAATGATGACAGAATTTACTTTTTTTTTTTTTACCATGCCTTTATGCACTAATGTGTCACTGACCAATCAAAATCAAGTCTTTTAGACGTGTAATAATAGACAACATTCTAGAAACGCACACATTCCATTGACCTTTAATAATAAATACTACAACACCAGCTTAACCGAAAGAAAATCCAAACTTTTTACAATTTAAAAACAAAACAGCTGTAGAACTAGAAGAAAATGAATTGCTTTATTATAAACCAAAGCACGAACTGAATGTTCCTGCTATGCAAATGAAACTTCATATTCTTAAAAATTATAGCACCGAAAGACTGTTAAACAGCAAATAACTATAAAAATAATTATTATCCAAACATGTTTAATATTGTGCTATTTACACAAGACTTCAATTTTATCCTGGAAAGAACTTGACACCCTGCAATTCTTCAATCAATATTTGAGTCATTATTTTGCAATTACCTCTGCGAAGTAATCAGTTAAACTAATGCTGCTGTTATTGGAGAAATAAATAAGAAAATTTTAGTATTGATCGTAATCTCAGATGAATGCAGCTCCCTGCTGTAGAGCTCACATAATCATGAGCGCAAGCAAACATGTGCTCCAGTCAGCCACACACATACATTACAATGCAGAGGGTTGGAAATTATCTCAATTTGTAATGGAGACTGGAACAAGTCAGCTCCATATCTGGTGCCAATAACATGTTGTGTCAGAGATTTAGTGTTGTACTGTCAGTGCTGAGCTCCTGTGAAACAGTGATATGTGGCTTTAAGAAGAATGAAGGCTCAGTGTCCAATACAGCTGATGGAACAAAGCACAATAATATAACTCACTCATAGTTTTGGAGAATGACAGTATAAGCCTCATTTTCAAGTTTTAATTGTAATTGTAAAATGGACAGCCTCTAAATTCTGATTGGATGACTTGTTTTCAAAGCAGTTTTGCAGTAAAAAAAAAACCAGACTGATCTCATGAAATGGCGTATGTATGACACGCCAATTCGTATTTCCATTTTTGGCGTGCTATCAACACGCATAACAGCTTTTCGGCGTGTTTATGAACGCCGTTGACTTAACTTTACATTACTGTATAAAGTATAAATATATGACATACCCCAACCTCATCCCTAAGGCCATGTCCACACAGACACGGGTATTTTTATAACTGGAGTTTTTCCCTCCTGTGTTTAAAAAAAACCTCTATCCACATGAAAACGCAAAAACAAGACATCAAGCGCTGTCAAGAGCATGCAACAACCGCAGGCGGCAATATAAACCTAACCGTAAAGCCACGTTAGCCAATCAGAAGCCGTCAGCGGTGCAAAAACTCCGGTTTCGCTGTCTACATGGCCTGAATCTACCCGTCACTGGGGTTAATAGCGTTTATGAGTTTTCCCAGAGCCCGTCTAACGGAGAGCCTTGGCACTTCCTATTAGCCCCATTGTGTATCATCTTGGTTGCAGTTCCATTAGAATTCCACTGGAGGTGATCACGGGCTAGTGCAGAATGAATGGGAGTCTATAGAGCTAAACGGCTAAATGTGTCTCTTTCTCCTGCTTGTCGTTGAATCAACATAGATTTTATTGTTGATTCCGCAAGTTCAATATATATTATAGGCCAAAAGTCGAATGAACGAGTACTTATGTCCTTTCAATTTCTTACAGGTTAGGCTGTTGTTGGCCGGAACTGGCTAGCATTCTGCTATTGTGTGACATCATCACATTTTTGAACGGATTTTTAGAACAGATTAGTGAACTTAAAAATGCAATTTTCAGCTGCATGAGAGTATTATCTTAGCCCTCCCTTTTGAATGCAACTTTCAAATTACTTGACCAAAAATTACATCCTGAGAAAAGTGGATTTCTGGGGGTGAAACCCCATTGACTCCCATTCATTCTGCACTCGACCGCGAGCGCCCCCGCATGGACAGAGACGTGTTACTGCAGCCAGTCCAGAAACCGCAAGTAAGCAGCCAGCGCCAATTCTCTTCAATTAGACATTCTCTGTTTTTCCCCTACCATCCTAAGAAAAAAATGTCGCTCCCCAGATGTAAATATACATTTTGCTTTGTTTCACTCAGACATTTAACGGCGTGTACATACATGCAGAATTACTCTGACATTTTACGGCGTAGACATACACGCATACACGCGGATAGCTCAGAATGCGTATGGATAACATGCCACTTGACTTGAAAGTGGCATGTATGTTTACGCAAAAGTCAAGATGGCATGTGAAAAAACACACACCTGGTTATACTAAGAATGCACAATAGAAGTAGTTCAATAGTTAGTACAATGCAGTTATATGCCAACCTGTCTTAAATACCCAAATGTAAGATGGTTAATGAATTTATTGTGGTTTTTTACTTGCCTTTTGAATTGTGGCGTGGGATTTCATTGAACGTAATGCGTATAACTTGACTCATTCCACCAGATTTTGTGCTCACACACAAAGTGTGCTCTTAAAGGAACCTCTCAAGACTAAATTGAGTTCTTTTTTGCTGCTTATTGCGCTTAAACAGTCAAAATAGCATCATAATAATATCAATGCCATTCTTCGCAAGTATTCACATAAACACAGTCAGGAATACTTTAAGTCAATATAAATAGTTGAGAAAGAAAACGCATGTGTAGGATAACGATCTTCATTTGTGTTTTTTTTTTATTATTATGTTTTTACCATGATTAACACAAAAACATTATATGCACTCATTGTGCATAATTGTAACTCATTAGTCGACTTTGATATCTATTGTCAAAGTACAGGGGTTTTCAAACTTTTCAAACCCCAGAGGGCCACAAGAGGATACTATGAATAAAAATAAGATAAAAATAAATTTTTTTATTAACACAATCATTGTTTCAATTTGCAAATTAGAATTTTACTTTATTTTTTGTCATGTCAGACATCCTGCACTACAATTACTTTAATGCAGTGCATTGTAACAGACTTTAATTAGTGTCTTACTGCTTTATTTTAAAGATTGTTGAAATTAGAAAACTCATAAAAATAAATCTGATCTTCTCTTTATCACTAAAAGAGACACAATAAGAACTTTTGTACTTGACTAATTACATGACACTTGACAAAAAGAAGCAAAGCTTGATCATTCTAACAGAAGAGGGAGAAAACGACTATCACAGTCTGTGATCAAGTCAGACAGAGCTGATGCTAACACACAAACACACACACACCTTAGCCCACAAAACCCACAGTGTGCTGTACGCACTTCCGGCTCTCGGAGAGAGAGAGAGAGTGAGAGAGAGAGAAAACACAGCAGAGCTCTGCGTCACATCTGATCTCTCCCACCTCGGCGCTTAGTCATCCTGAATTATGCTTTCAACTGCACCTCAGAAGAGAAATCCGAAAAAACGACAGGGTTTCTCACACCCACACACCGTGCCTGTGCACCGTGCGCTCTTTCCGCTGACAGAACAAGGTGGTGAGGTAAAACGTACCTGTTTGACGTTGTAGCCCGTTTTGGCACTGGTCTCGATAAACATCACACTCAGCTCTTTGGCCCGCTGCTCGCCTTCCTCAATCGTGATTTGCCTGTGGAAAGTTGAAGATTTTAATTAATTTATAGTTGAATTAGTTAAAATACTTTATTTATAAAAGATTATTGAACTGTGATGACCCCTGCTGGAAAAAGAAACATGAATTTCTATGCTGGTCTGGATGCTTGACCAGCATAGCCAAACTGATCAGCAGCAAATGCTGGTTAACCCACATAGTCTTGGTAAAGCTGGTTGAGAAAGCCGGTGATCTTGCTGGTTAAGTTTATCAGGAAGCATAGTTGGGATCGAGGTCCAGCTGGTACTGTAGCTGCTGTAACCATTTTGCATTCATAAACAACATTCTTATGAAATCATTTTTATAGTATAGTATGCAATTAGAATGTAGATATTTTATACAGCAGTACTTCTCAACCTTTTTGATATCAAGGCCCCCCACTGTCCACAAAAATATTTAACGGTCCTATGACGCAGATGTATATCAGAACAGCCATTAAGATAAATAGGAAAGGGCTAAAGTATGCGTTCTCCAGGCCTCCATGGTGGGGACACCAGCATCAAAAACAACGCTTGCACCGGAGGGAGTCCAGGAATAACAATAGCGAAGAAACGGAGGGTACATTCCCAGAGAGCAAACTGACGTTGAATCAACGTGGAAACATGACATCGAAACAACGCTGATCTGACATTGTTTTGCTCATCGAATTAACGTTGAACCAACATCAGACGCGTCATTCTTTCAAAACTAACAGAAAATCAACTTGAAATCAACGTTGTTTCAACATTATGAAAGCAAACCAATTTTCGATTTTCATTTAGCTTTGAAGAATGCCGAGTCTGACGTTGGTTCAACGTTAATTCGATGAGCAAAATCAACGTTGTTTCGATGTCATAAGAGACGTCGTTTCCACGTTGATTCAATGTCAGTTTGCTGTCTGGGTTTCCAGGACTACACATAAAGGCAAATAATCATTCTGCCAACAAAAATGGCAACCAATATCACGAAACTGTCCAGCCCTGACAGTAGCCCAACAAGATTTATGAAAACAGCAATAATGGAAATGTGGTAGGCCTATTTGATAAAGTGGTTAGAGGGTCACAGATTATGGGTGAAGTATTATCAGACAGCACAGGCTCTGAGACAACAGCATCAGTCATTGCCTCCCTCACTCATCTAACTCTAATTAATTGATGTTGAAACTGATTAATCGCACAAAGGGAAGGCCCATTAATTAAGCCTCATTTGTATGACACACTTGTGACATTAATCTATGTCTGTGGCTCTGAAGCATGTTGGTGTGTGTATGTGACAGAGTTTGTGAGGTGGTTGAGAGAAACGAGTTTGCTGAAGAGGAGACTAGCTGTATCTCAGAATAGGGGGACGGGAATAGGACATGCTGTACTTAAGCCACTGAGCTCTGTCTGCTGGGACAGCAATGATGTAACCACCCAAACTCCTTTGTTCTCTCCACAGACAGGAGCCCAGAGACATACGTGAGTTTATTTAACTTGTGAATTGGATTCCTGACTCACTGCTTCTCAAAGAATACAGCTTATCCTCTGTAAATGGTGCCATTTGTGCCCCTAAGATATATATATAATTGCATGAGTTGATTAGATTTAATGTTATTTAGTGTGTGATTCAAAAAGTATATTATAAAGTGATACTAAAATGTTTTTCATCTAATTATCAGGCATTTTACATAAAACCGCTGATTAACATTACATTTTACTATTTCAATTACATGCTGTGCTTTTGACGTTTCTATTCATCAAAGAATCCTGAAATGAAATGTATCACAGATTCCACAAAAATATTTATCAGCACAACCATTTTCAACATTGATAATAATACAAAACGTTTCTTGAACACAAATCAGCAGCATTAGAATGATTTATGAAGGCACTGAATACTAGAAAAAAAGGGTTCATTGGGGTTCTACATATGTAGCATTCTTTACTCAACTCTAATGGAACTTTTATGCTAAAAAAGGTTCTATAATGACAAGAAAGAACCCTTTTGACACAAAGGTTCTTTATAGGCTATTATTCATTCATATATTACATTATTATGCAACATTTTATAGTTGTAATTAAGTTATTGTTTATTAAACTGTTGTAGTAACTTAATGCCACATTTTAATCATGCTGATTTTTGGAGGATAAAAACTGAAATGTCACTCTTCGTGTGATATTGATTAATTACATTTTTTAACCCCCATATCTTGAATTTTGTGATCATACACATGCATTGCATTTTAGGGGTTCCAAATAAGTAGCGCGTTAGAACCTTTTAAGGTTCTACATAGAACCTTTTCTTCTAAGAGTAATGAGTTATGATGCTGAAAGTTCAGCTTTGCCATCAAAGAAAAAAATTACTTTTTAAAATATATTAAAACCGTTATAGAAAATGCTTATAATAATTTAAAATACTTGAATTAATTGTCTGATATCACACACACTAAATTTATAATACTTTAAAGGGATACTTTTTTTTTGAAATAGGCTCATTTTACAACTCCCCCAGAGTTAAACAATTGAGTTTAACCATTTTCGAATCCATTCAGCCAATTTTCTGATATTTAGAAGAATATCAGTAACCAGACAGTTTCTGGTCTCATTGACTTCCATAGTAGGAAAAAATATAGTATGGAAGTCAATGAGACCAGAAACTGTCTGTTTACTAATATTCTTTTAATATCAGAAAATTGGCTGAATGGATTCGAAAACGGTAAAACTCAACTGTTTAACTCGGGGAGTGATAAAATGAGCCTATTTCCAAAAAAAGTGGAGTATCCCTTTAAGAAGTAAGCGTGTGTGATACTTTAAGAATCACACACACATGCATACATTAATTGTATGATAATCACTAGAAGAATTTTAGAAATTAATCTTTTCAAATTATAACAAATATGACAGGATTGAAAAATTTACCAGGGAAACTGTTGCATACTGTACAGTACTGAATATTTAAGATTGGGGTAATAGTTTTGAAATAATAGTTTTTTCATTGACAATTTGTTGAACACTAATCTGAATATTATCACTTCATAATTGAAATCCCTGAATGTGACACAATAGCTGGGTTTCCACCCAAACGTGAAGCAAATGAGGTGCATTTCCATCAAGTTGTTCAAGCAGATGACTGTGGTATGGCTTACTTAGTAACCAACACTCATTTCTGATGTGATACTTCAAAATGCACATGAAAACGGGGCGATGGAAATATAGCTTGAGAAGGATTTCACACCACCCATTAATACCAGCTACATTTACAACACTAATTTGACCATTAAGGATATGCCACTGTGACTTCCTTCCATTTCAGAGTCTCAGAGATTTCATGGTCTCTTCAGAGATGCAGTCCTCAATTTCTAATACAGGTTTATGGCACATCTACGGTGGGTTTTCAAAGCTACACAATTAAAGAACTTGAGTGATATGAACATCAGATATGGTTTGATGTAGTTTTGTTTCATGTCCACCCAAACTGTGCAGATATGTTTTCACACCCCTTTCTTGTCTATTAAAGAGTGTGCTTTAAACTGCTTTTCACTTTTTTCACAGGCAAAGGGTGAATGCAAAAAAAGTGATGAAACATAACAGACATCATTTTTATTTATATCTAAAATAAGTGATTTGAGAAAACCAAAAGGACTCCAAACCCTGAATCCATCTCTGGCTGGTGATTATGCTTTTGAAGTTTTACAGTATGCCACAAACTAAATATTTTGATATTCATGTCACCAAAACAAAGATGAAATTAAGCAGAAGTTAGTTCCTGCCTTCTCTGGTGCATCTTCCGGTCATAAATATTTTATCAGGTACTATCTTAAACTCACAGAAACAGCACACACAGGTTTAGCACGTGTCACTGCCATTATTCATAAAGCTGTTGTGATTACATTCAGGAGTTTTAAAGTATTCATTCTATCAAACCCTATGAAATGATGAATATTTTGTTAAATCTCAGTCATTCTTTTCTGTCACACTGACCTTGGAATTTGATTACATGTGCTTTTCCACACAACATATTTTCTTTTTTCTGTTTTCTTTCAACTGGATATTCAATTTACTGTCTTTGACATTTTAGATGGATGTACTGTATACACTAGGTTGGGCTGAACGCGTCTCTTTTTGTTTGGTATTGGCTCAAGGGTATGTAATCTCAGCTGACATCATGTAGTGTGTCTGGAAGAGTGCAGTACCATCTGTTCCTCTGACAGAACATACATCCTCTGGACTGAAATTCATGCAATACACCCATTGACTTTAGATCTGATAATCCAATAATATTATTACAGTATAAGATGTTTTGTTCTCTGGTTAAACACAAACACACACATAAGTCAGTACAAACTGTGCATTCTATCCCATAACCCATCACAGAAAACTTTCTGCATTTTTACATTTTCAAAAAACACACAAGGGGAAGGATTACCGGTTTTACTAGCCTTATCAGGTACACACAATATCAGGCACACATACAGTACACATGTGCATGTACACACACAGAGCTATCTAAATGGAGACATTCCATATACTATTGTTTTTATATACTATACCAGTGTTTCTCAACCAGTGGGTCAAGACCCAAAAGTGGGTCACAAGAGTGTGTAGTCAAAGAAACAACAACATAAATGTTTCTCTGATGCAACACTTATTTTGAAAGACGTGTGTGAAAGCTGCTGACTCTTCTTTCAGACGCAGTTTGAGTAAACTGAGAAAAATGTGTTGTCACGGTTCAGTATTTGCTGTCAGATAAGTTGATGTTTCGGGCTCTATCATACACCCAGAGAAATGGAGCGCCAAGCGCGACGCAAGGATTTTTTTGCAAGGTTCAGCCTGACGCAGTCATCATTTTACACACATAGGGAGGAGCAGCAGCACACAAACTAGCCAAATATTAAAAAAAAAATATCTTTTTTTCGTGTCATTTGGTTCATTCAATGAACGAAATGAATGAATTGACTTGGAAAAAGATTAATTCATTTTGATAAACGTGTTCGAACAGGAGAGTCACGAACGCGCATCACAGAACAGAGCAAGGCAACCATTTGAGCTTATAAAACTGATTTTTTTTTTTTTTTTAATGAGCGATCGTTTCACTTGATAAGACCCATATTCATCGTCTGGAACTGGATCGTTTGCACTGAAACTGTCTTTTGGACTTTGAACTGTTTGGTTACCAGTAAAAGTGCATTATATGGAGAAAAATCCGGGAACGTTTTCATCAAAAACCTTAATTTCTTTTCTACTCCAATCTTTTAGATTTCTTGGGGCTGCTGGTGGTGATGTAATGGTGTGGGGGATGTTTTCTTGGCACACTTTAGGCCCCTTTGTGCCAATTGGGCATCGTTTAAATGCCACGGTCTACCTGAGCATTGTTTCTGACCATGTCCATCCCTTTATGGCCACCATGTACCCATCCTCTGATGGCTACTTCCAGCAGGATAATGCACCATGTCACAAAGCTCGAATCATCATTGGTTTTTTGAACATGACAATGAGTTCACTGTACTAAAATGGCCGCCACAGTCACCAGACCTCAACCCAATAGAGCATCTTCGGGATGTGGTGGAACAGGAGCTTCGTGCCCTGGATGTGCATCCCACAAAACTCCATCAACGGCAAGATGCTATCTTATCAATATGGGCATATATCAACATTTCTAAAGAATATCAACCATATATCAAAATTTCTAAAGAATGCTTTCAGCACCTTGTTGAATCAATGCCACGCAGAATTAAGGCAGCTCTGAAGGCGAAAGGGGGTCAAACACAGTATTAGTATGGTGTTCCTAATAATCCTTTAGGTGAGTGTATATGTACATACACACTGCTTAAATGCATAAATAATACATACACACACAAACAGTGACAAATGTTCTGACAGGTTGCTCAGTCCTGATTTATTACTGGGCACCATGGCAACAGTCTGACCCAAGGTTTTTAATATCTTCCCTTTGCACGGACACACTCACTACACTGTGACAGAGGATTTGCCTTATCATTTAACTTCAACCTCAGCCATCCAATCATAGTTGCAGATACAGTTACAGCAACAGAAGTTAGAAAGAGTAGCCTACCTATATTTTAATCGTCCATGATCTAAAACTGTGATTATCGCACACCCCTAGTTGGAAGTTTAAAGGACAACTCTGGTGCAAAATTAACCTTTGGTCGAATAACACATTGGTACCGTCGACCGCTCTCTGAGAATTGTTTTCATGATAATCGAATGTAAAGAGTTTTATCTCTAAAAACTGTTTAGAGTATAACGCTAGTATATAGGCGATAGAGTAATGAAAAATAAAAATCGTTAATACCACCAAGGCCCAAAATAGCCCCACAATCACATGGTGGCATAATGAGGGTCCCTACATGCAAACCGAAGCATTGAGAACGTTGTAAGTGTACAGGCAGTTTAATAAGAAGATGTTTTATAATGACCGTCCATTTTATGTATACAGACAGGAGCCATCTTTGGAAAACAGTCTCAACCAGTCAAACCACGAACGGCATCATACCAAGCGTGCCGCACAAGCCCTCAAAAGTGAAGCCAAAACATCTCGATCGCCCCCAGTGACCGGTCCTAGTATAGGTCACAAACCCCATCTCCCCATGTTATTCAACAGGATGTGAGATCAACTAAACAATTAAATTAGACTTCACATATCTTTTTTACAAAGATAGTTTCTGTCACTTACTGTAGCTTATATCACGTTGATGTAATTTCAAGTGTTTTTAAAAATAAGTGTTTTTAGTTAATTATTTGATGCTGTAAAAACGGTGCTGTGACATCATGATTGACAGGTTCTCTGTGCGAAGTAGTCACTGAAGCACCAACGGACTTTTTTTCATAATGTTGACTGTGGTTACTGGTTAGTTATTGTATTTACCTTATTTTAACGAGGTACTGCAATCAGCAGCCATCATTGGAGAGGAACGGAGCAAACAGAGGCGACTGAAAAGTGCAGGTGCGTGTGCTTGCGATTGATTCAGTGAGAGTGAGGGCGGGGCCTTTATTTTGCGGCTTTACTTCCTGCTCACAACTGCGCATGTCTGGTCCCAAAAATGCAAGTGCGCAGAGTCCCAAGTCCCAAGATGTCAGCGCAATATTGGGACACTGGCATTGGCACTGGTAGCAATATTCAATTTGAAATGTAATGTAATGAAATGTTTGTTTGCATTAGATTAGTAATCTTAAACATTTGTTTTCTATTAGTCTGATGTCTTAATGGAATGAAAATGTCTTGCATGTTTAAAAATAAACATGAGGGTCAGTCAAAGATGCTAGAATTTTAGTTTCTGTGTGAACTATTCCCTTAAATTGCCAGAAAGTGCCCCTTGTTTGCTACCTCAGAAATGGGCCGTGGAGACTGTGTCTGTGTGTGTCTCAGTCTGTGTTAGAGAAAGGGAGAGACACTGTGATTTGACTGGACATTAGCTGCCCGTCAAAAGGCTCAAGACAAAATGGCACACTGACGTTAATTAAAAAAAACTGAGGGGAATGCCACCTTTGAACCACATTAACACAGTAATAATTTTTTGATAGGCAATGGCATGTCACCATACTAAACTCAAAGTTGAGAAAATTAAAGTTGAAGAGTCACCCCTTTCTCTTCCAGAAGGGATTCATGTTAGCACACAGCTAACTGGCTCCATTATCAGCCTGGGGTGCGTTTCCCGTACAACGACGTAGTTCACTGCTTCACTACCATAGTACGATGCATCGTTGGAGAAATCAACTAGCTAGTCACGACTGTTTCCCGAAACCCACTGTCTCAAAGTATCGTTCAACCACGTTGGTTTCGCACGTGGTGGATTAATAACTATTTTTGATGAAACTGTTTGAGATCCAATTAATGCTAGATTTGTTTTATATAAATGACAGACATGTCATCTGAGGACTATTTCTAGTTGTTCTCAGTTGTTTTGCTTTATTATTAGACTCAATATTTTGCTCGTTCTTACATAGTTGAGCACGTTCGCACATGCGCACTCTTCAAACCCGTTACTTTAAATCTTTTGACAAACTAAAAGGCGTAAACTCCATTTGTATTTATTCTAAATAAAAGCCACGGGTTGTACTGAATGTCAGCTTGCTTATTTTGCTCAAGATAAGGATTTATTACGTCCAAATGTCATGCAATATAGAAACGATACCTCTAACCACAGGTCGAAAGCTGTCGTTCAAACCACACAATTTTGCGATGCTGTTTGCGAATGTCCGTCGGAACCATGGTTTCGGGAAACACCGACTCGTTGAACTACGCTGATAACAACGGAACTTGCGAACATAGTTGGCTAACGATGCTTTCGGGAAATGCACCCCTGTTTGGGTTTGTTCACACAGAACACATTTTTGCTTTGAAAAACGCAAGACATAGGCTGTGGAATAGGGAAAAAATGCAAGGTGTCGAGAAGCGTTTTTTAAAAGTTGAAATGATTTTAACTTGAGCGCCGTGTTTTTAGTATGCCATGCCACTACTGAGATGCTGCAAAAGACGCGAGCACAACGGTTATACACGTCCGTCTACCGTGTGTTTACATAGAAAAACTAAAAAAAAGTAATGCATTGGAATGGAAAAATGAGTTCCGTGTGAACGGCCCCTTATTTTATTACTGCAGCCACCTCCACCTGCCACATTCCATCACATCTTCACGTCATGGAAATAAACCTGCATTGCGCTTCTATTAAAACACATGGCAATAGTGAGTTGAGTTGAGTTCAGCTCTACCTCTGCATGCAGTATTGATCACCATGGGGACATTTCAAACAATTAAAATTTCTTTCAAAAACTCCTTTTCTGCTAAATCATGTTTACTCTCTGACCTCATGAACAGAAATATATCATGAAACATAAATGACAAAGTGAATCATTAACAAACTTTTTTCAAGAAATGAAAGAAAATCTAAAGAATAAATCCACTCAAATGACTTCTAAGTCCATTAGTTGCAGATTTCTCATACAGCAGATTGGATTAGATTAGATTTAACTTAAGTACAGCAAAGAAATGATCTAATTAGAACTGCAAATTGTACTATATCATATAAAAATATTAGGCTATAGTAAAATGCAAATGACACAAGTATAATGGAAATTAATACTGCAGTGCAGAATATCTTTTATAATGTGGTCATTCTATTGCAAAACTTTTTATTTTCAAATAAATCAATACTTATTTGGCAATGCAATAAAAATGAGCAGGGACATGTTTGTGTGCATTTTACTTTGAGATTTCACCAGAACGATTAGAGAGTCTTCGCAACGGATTAATTAAAGCGTGTGTCCGAGTTCAAAATTGGTCGGGAAAATATCGACCCTGGCAAAAAGTGGTGGAGACATGTCCCACCCGCAAAATAAGTCTATGCGCATGGTTATAACCAGTTATAACTGACGTTTTAAACACTGTAAATACGCGGCCAAACGAATAAATGTAACATAAGAATAGACTTATATGTCCCACATTGGAGTGTTCTTCAGCAGCTTTGCAGTGAATATAGTAGCCATGGACTGTAAAAAGTAGCCTAGTCTGCCAGTCGATCTTGTAATGTTACAGATATCTGACGCTGCTTGGCTGAAGAGGCGCGTCCACCGGCCGGCTCAGTCTCACACAAAGCCTGCCCTTTTACCCATATATGGATTGGCCAGAAAGTGGGCGGAGTTAGGATTTCCCAAGATTTTCAAAAGATGGTGCCACCCTTACCCCCATAAACGGCCTCAAAACCATTAATCAGAAAGTCTATGGTTGACGTCACGGACGCTTTGTCCATTTTTTTTATAGACTATGGTTTAAAAAAAATGCATTGAAATCAAGCAAATTCTTAAGCTTGAATGGATACCTTGACAATTTTCAATCTGGTTTTCGACCACATCACGGCACAGACGGCGCTCATCAAGATAATATACGATATTTGCTGAAATACTGATACAGGCAAATTATCAGTGCTGGTACTACTCGACCTCAGTGCTGCATTTTACACTGTCGATCACGACATACTTCTTGACAGACACACTGGAAAACTGGGTGGGGCTTTCTGGGATAGTCCTAAAATGGTTCAGGTTATATTTAGAAGGGTTACTGAGTATAGGTGACCATAAGTCTGAGTGGACAACCATGACTTGCGGAGTCCCTCAAGGTTCAATTCTTGCGCCACTCTTGTTCAACATGTATATGCTCCCAATGAGCCAAATAATAAGAAAGAACAAAATTGCAAAAATTACCGCAGCTATGCAGATGACACAGCTCTACTTAGCCCTATCGCCTAACGATTATAGCCCCATTGACTCCCTGAGCCAAACAGTTGGATGTGCCAAAACTTTCTTCAGTTAAACAAAGACAAAACTGAAGTCATTGCGTTTGGAAACAAAGATGAAGTTCTCAAGGTGAATGCATACCTCGACGCTAGGGGTCTAAAAACTAAAAATCAAGTCAGAAATCTTGGTACGTCTCTAGAATCAGACCTTAGTTTCAGTAGTCATGCCAAAGCAATAACTAAATCAACATACTATCATCTGAAAAAAAAAAAATATTGCAAGAATTAGATGCTTTATTTCCAAACAAGACTTAGAGAAATTTGTGCATGCAGAAGCCAAACTTATCACCAGCAGGGTGGATCACTGGCCTTCCTAAAAAGACCATACAACAGTTGCAGCTCATACAGAACACAGCTGCCAGGATTCTGAGCAGGACCAGAAAATACGAACAACATATCACACCAGTCCTCAGGGCTTTACACTGGCTCCCAGTTACATTTAGGATTGATTTTAAAGTATTATTACTGGTATATAAATCATTCAGTGGGCTAGGACCTCAATATATTGCAGATACGCTCAATGAATATAAACCCAACAGATCACTCAGATCATTAGGATCACATCAACTAGAAATACCAAGGGTTCACTCAAAGCATGTTGAGTCCGCTTTTAGCTACTATACCAGCCGCAGCTGAAACCAGCTTCAAGAGGAGATTCAGATTCTTTTATTTAACGCAATGTCAGCTTTCCAGAGGAAATGAGGTGTTCTCCTACAGTAGTCACATTGAAATCCAGACTCAAAACACATCTGTTTATCTGTGCATTTACTAAATGAGCACTGTGCCACTTTTTGTCCAACTGTTTTTATTGTACTGTACTTTATTTTTTATTCTAAACTGTTTTAATTATTCTTATTTGTTTTGTATTAACTTCTTCTGTAAAGCACTTTGAATTAACATTGTGTATGAAATGTACTATAAAAATACACTAGCCTTGCCTTGCCTAGCATTGACAGCATAAGAGACTTATTTCAAATAACTTCTTCAATCGTACCAACCACACATTTTTTAACTGTAGTGTATAAGTCATTTATATTTAAGCAATACATACAGTGTCCTCAAAATTATACATGTGGACTCCTAAGCCACATTTAAAATTTACAAAATTCATTGCATTAGATAAAATATAAAACCAAATGGTACCAAATGGTAAACAGATAAACAATCAGATTCTGTTAAATTGTAATTGTTTCTAAATCTGTTGTTTCAAAGTCTCCTAAGACTAAGAGCTGTAAATTAGTATGGATAGTCTGGTCTTTGCTCAGAAGGTGCAATGGAGGATGAGCAAAAAGCAAGGAAAAAATGACCTCCCTTTGGGATAGACACAGTTAGAGAGAGGAAAATGACAAGAGAGACAGCGACTGAGCTGTATTTACCCTGAGCAAGTAGAACTAGCGAAGCATAAAATGTCCATTTCATACTAAACGTTTCATTTGTTTAATAGCCTGTTACGCTTATGCATTCTCATTGATGGGAAAGAAACATTTCCAGCAGCCACGAGCCTTCCGAAGCTGATTTGTTACTTAAAGGGTTAGTTCACCCTCATGTCGTACCAAGCCCATAAGATCTCTGTTCATCTTCAGAACACAGTTTAAGATATTTTAGATTTAGTCCGAGAGCTTTCTGTCCCTCCATTGAAAATGTATAAACGATATATTGTCCTACAACTGGGTTATTGTCCTACAACTGGTGTTGTTTTGTTCTAACAGAACCGGACAATACAATGCTGAATAAAGTCGTAGTTTTTGTTATTTTTGGACCAAAATGTATTTTCAATACATTCTCACTAACCCACTGGTGTCACATGGACTACTTTGAGGATGTCTTTATTTCTTTCTGGACAAGGACAGTGTATACCATACATTTTCAATGGTGGGACAGAAAGCTCTCGGACTAAATCTAAAATATCTTAAACTGTGTTCTGAAGATGAACGGAGATCTTACGGGTTTAGGCGACATAAGGGGGAGTCATGACATCATTTTCATTTTTGGGTGAACTAACCCTTTAAGCTGGTTCCGTTCCTATCTCACGAACCACATTCAATTTGTACAACTTAAAGTTTAAATCAAAACCCACCTATGTTGTCACTGGTGTTCCCCAGGGTTCTGTTTTAGGACCTCTTTTGTTTATTATTTATATTTTACCAATTGGCATCATCTTTAGGAAATATGATATTTATTTTCCTTGTTATGTTGACGACACCCAAATGTATCTGTCTTCTAAACTTTCTTCAAAATTTCCCTCTTCTGCACTTGGTGAGTGCTTAAGAGAATTAAAAAAATGGTTTTCAAGTAATTTTCTAAAATTGAACACTAGTAAAACAGAAATTATTCTTGTTAGTTAAAAAAAAAATACAATAACTAAGTCAAACATTTATTTCTGTGGTAATAGAGAATTGCTCTGTTCCTCTGTCTAATCAGGTTAAAAGTTTGAAAACTTTTTAAATGACAATATCCTGGCCGGATAAAGGCACCTGTAAATTAAATGTATTATAATTATTTTTAAAGTGTTATTTTTACATCGCATTCTTTACCTCTCCTCTTTCAAACAAATACAAGGGCTGCTCTCAAAATCCCAGAAGTCTAAAGTGGAAATAAAGGCTCCCTCTTTTTTTCGGAGAATCTCTTTAATGAAACTGTCAACTTCGATTCACACTCTAGTGAGTGAAACAGCCGTGTTAAGCAGCTTAATAATAAAATCGTGTGAGAAAGAATAAGAATGAGAGAACTCACCTCTTATCTGCCAGATCTGTTTTATTTCCCACCAGCATTATAATTACATCACTTCCTCTCTCCGTTCTCACATCATCGATCCATTTGGTAGTTTGTTGGAATGAATTCACATCTTTATAGAAAAAAAACAAACAGAGACAGAGAGTGGTAAGTAGGGAAAACAGCGAAATAATCTTGTGATGTTGAGATTGATATTTTCTGTTTAATACGTTAAAAATAATTAGTGCCACTAATGCTGTTTTCCAATCCCTTAAATATATGCTATGCTTTGCCATTGCTCGGGAAAGTGGGAAGTTATTAATGTTTTTTCAAAAGATTAACTTTAAGTGAGCATTAAATGATGACACAAGTAAAATAAATGTCCAAATAACGAAAATGAACAAGCAAAGTTACGTAAATATCCAATATTATCCATGTTATTTTTTTGTGCTGTTTTAGAGGTCTCCTACATCAGGTTCCCTTTCGAATGGTCACTTCGTGTTGCGTAGCTATTCGCAGTGGAAAAACTCCTTTTTCTCGATTTACTGAAACCTATATGTAAAACGCATTTGCAGCTGCACAGCTCTCCATTGAGCGTCCAGCCCACTCATAGACTGTGCTGCAGCAACTGCACATCCAATGGCGCGGGCGCCTCTGACGTGCGGCCAATGAGACCACTCTACTTCATTACATGTCAGAGCCCGGCAAGGGGGCTAGGCCTCAGCCTATATTAGTCCCTGAATTCGCCATTATAGCAGATTTTACTTCTTCAGCGACAAACTCCACATCTCTGACTGTTTACTGAGCCTTCGCCAAAGAACAAGCCTTTCAGACTGAGCGAGCTACGAATTAGATTACGCCTTCTCAGCCATGTTGTTAGTCAGCCCATCCCAATCAGTGTGTCAGTCCCTAGCCACATGGTTCTAGCCTAGCAAGCTATCCCAAATGTGTTGAGTTGGGTCATAAACACTATAAAGCGAGTAAACACCAATTCACCAATAAACACCAATTTGCTTACAGACCCCCAAAGTTTCAGGCGGTTATCAAGACCTTGGTGAGAACTGACGTGGGTCATGTGCTTCGCACCGAAGTGCAGAATTTATTAACAAAAGGGGCGATAGAATTAGTCTTTAATTAATGATAGAATTAGCATTAAATCAAGCAGGTTTTTACGAATAAAGATGGCAATCTCAGACCCATACTAGATTTGAGACATTTGAACAAGGCTCTCATGCGATGGCTCTTTAAAATGTTAACTATCAAACATATCCTCGCGCAAATTCACCCGGGGGATTGGTTTGTCACAATGGATCTGAAAGATGCTTACTTTCACATTCAAATAAACCCTCGTCACAGGCCATTCTTGAAATTCGCCTTTGAGAGACAGGCTTATCAATACACAGTTCTGCCGTTCGGTCTGTCCTTGGCACCCCGCACATTCACAAAGTGTGTGGATGCAGCACTCTTTCCTCTGAGATAGCACATGCTCGTGCTGAATTATCTCAACGACTGGCCGGTCCTAGGGCTTTCGAGAGTCGAACTGAAAGCTCACAGGGATTTGATTCTCAGCCATTTAAAATGCCTGGGTTTCCAGCGCAGTCTCATCCCAAGACGTCATATAACTGATCTTTTGACCATACGTCAACATCCGCCGTTTTAGGGTACCCTTTAACATCGGTTAGGTGATGTTATCGGATCCTAACCCTACCCCAGACCTAAACCTAAACCTAAACCCACCCTGTCACCTAACTGACGTTAAAGGTAAAGCGTCAGTTGTATGATGTCCCAGGATCCTTTCTACTTTCTAGCGACGTACACAGTGACGTAACGACGTCGTTCCCTGGGCGCTCTAGTCAGTGGAAAAACAAAAAGGTTCTGAACAGGTTCGCAAGTTGAACTAACTCCGAACCAACTTTGAACCAGCACCAGTTCCGAACCAGTTCTTTTTGGGTGGAAAAGGGGTAAGGAAGATCTAGTTATTCAATCCAAACCTCCATTGCAGGACTTGAGCAGGATTTCAAAGTGGTAAGATTTTCCTCACATTTTGAGATGATGCAACTCTAATTCCCTTACACTTGATGATGATACACATGCTGATGTATGTCCACAAGCCAACGTGTATATTTCAAACTTTTTGAGGTGCATATGCAGGAACTGTATTATTAACTGTATCGATGCCTACGTAAGCCAAGCACTAATGTGAATGACTGATGTATCATTACAGTTTGTAAACCAAAATCTTGCTCTATTCTTTATCACTCAAGGTAGTAAGAACGACAGACAATCTGCATTGACAGACAGTTTTAGGTAACTGTGGGTAAGAAATAGAAATAGTTAACTTTGCAAATCCTGCATTGACTTCGCAGAGATTTGAGAAGCAATCGTCAGTAAATTACGGGAATACAACAAAAGGTTATACTGCCGTTTTATTGCTGTGGTAATTTTAACCACTGACTCTTCACATCTTCATCCTTTAAATGTGTATACAGCGACAGCGAGAATTTGCTTTTGCAGTGCAAGAAAACGGCATCTTCTCAAACCAACTACAGTGTTTGAGGGCGGGTCAAAGTAGACGTTGTTCGTGTCAGCCATAAACTGTAAAAAAAGGTTGGATGACACCCCTTCACTCTCTTCCATTGGTGAAAAATGAAGCCGCCAAAGTCCTAATATGGCTCTGACATATTGCACAGATTTGGGACCTGCTTCTGTGGGGTAGTAAGCCGGAAATGGAGCCGCGATATCAAGGTCCTGCCCTCACTCTCACACTTTACTACAGAACAACATAATGCGAAATAAACAGTTATGGACATGTAGAAATTAAAGCTGAAGCTCCAATCTCCCCCTGAAAATCCCCCAAAAAGTCACTCAGTGACTTTGTTTAGAGAAGCTGTCAACACACTTACATCAGCGTAGTAAAAACTACCAAAAATAACATATTCAGGAAAAAAAATTAAGTGTAATTTGATTGTTTAGTTTCTAACACGTCCATTAGACTTTATGGGGAGGGTGGGATTTATGACCTATACTGGGACCAGTCACCAGGGGGCAATCAAGACGCTTTGTCTTCACTTTTCAACACTTGTGCGGCACGCTTGGTGTCACCCAATGGGCTCTATGCACGGCGGTATTTCCGGTAAAGGTGTAAGGATGCTCGATGACTTCCGCCGATCGTAGAGTCCAATGCAATACCAAGAATTTATATTGAATTTTATACTCCATGGTTATACTAAAGAAACGTTAGTCACAAAAACAGACAAAACAGACACCCCTCGTTGTGTTTATGCTTCTTTTTAAAATTATATTAAATAAACATAACTATATATAAAATTACGTCTAAACGCATGTACGTTTCGTTTCAAAGATGGGAGGACAGTACATTTTGAAGACTCTGCCATAATCCCATTTTCCTCGGTTTTCCTCCGCTTTAATCTCCACAACCGGAAATGGACGAGCATCCTTGCGTCAAATGCGGAATTTATGCGTGCATATAGCCCATTGGCTTTATGCACAGTTGCACTACTTCCTGAACTTAAGCCAGCTCCTTGTTTCCTGTCTGTCATATTGGACAAATTGATTAATCCAGGTGTGCCTGACTAGTCATGGCAACAATAATCAGACACATCTGAATTAATCAAGTTCATCCAATAATGGCAGACAGGAAACAAGGAGCAGGCTTAAGTTCAGGAAGTAGTGCAGCTGTGCATAAGGTCAATTAAGACTATAGGCTGGCATTATGCAAACATTTTTTTTACATTGTTGTAATGTGTGAGGTAAAGGAAGTAAGACCGGAATTACAGACGACTCGTTTTGACAGTTCAGATCAGAATTGGTTCTTGAGAATATCTTTGAAAAACTTTGCAGACCTTTTACATTCACAAACAGCTATTACATGAAAGCCAATATCTAAAAAGCATAATAGGGGCACTTAAAATAAAAAACTTATTAGACCATAGTGGGAAAAAAAACAAAAAGTTGTATGTGTGTGTGTGTGTGTGTGTGTGTGTACCTATTTAACTATGTTGGGAACAAATTTTTAACCAGAAATGACTCAGAAGGACAGAAAGGACAATCTCCAAAAACCTCCCTTCTGATTTCTCATTTACGTCCTCATTTATAAATCTGGTATAAAAATAAATATTTATTTACAAAAAGTTTTGTGTAATGGGTAGGTTTAGGGGTAGGGTTAGCGTAAGGGGAAAGAATATACAGTTTGTACAGTATAAAAAAAAATATTAAGCTAGTAAACGTGTGTGTGTGTGTGTTTATTTATTGATTAGACTTATATTTTTTATGGTTATATAAGTTTTCCTCATTTTAAAATACACTAAACATATTCCAGCTATTGTGCACCATAAAATAACTGATAAAAAATAATTAATAAAGTAATTATATACTAAGACTTTTCAACTACGTTGGCAGATGGCTGGGTAGAGGTTCTACTTGATTATGAGGTTTTATTACGGCATTTATGCCTGCTCACGTGCAGCCTGACATCAGTGAACTTGCTTCTGCTTCAAGGTGAAACTGACTGCTTTACCTATACTATAGAATCCATGTTTATAATTGTTGTGTGCACGCTAACTCTGGCTCTAGAAGTCACACTAGGGCTTAAGGATAGATAAAACTGTCATCTTTTTATTGTGAAAAATGACCAACAGCTGCTTCTTACATCTTCAGGGATGAATCTATCTGGTTGTAATGTTAAAGACAGACCTGTAACACATACCATACTTTACTGATAGAAAATGCACGTCATTGATCACATCTCAAAATGGCAAATCGGACAGCTGTAATCATATTAACTGCTTTAAAAAAATCCTCTGGGAAATGTTTTATAGCTAAAGGAGGTTTGACCATTGGTGTGTGTGTGTGTGTGTGTGTGTGTGTGTGCGTGTGTGTGTGTGTGTGTGTGTGTGTGACACTCACTTGTGATGTCATACACCACCACAGCTACAGTGGAGTCTCTTATATAGCTCGGGATAAGACTCCTAAAACGTTCCTGGCCTGCAGTGTCCCACAACTGCAACCGAACCTGCAAGTCAGAGATCCCCAACTGAACAGTCAAATGATTTAACCTCTCAAACACACATATACACACAATTACATAAACATATACAGAGCCAAGCAAGGAGGTGGATCGATATGACCTTATAAAACCACACCAAACTGCCCCGTTGAAGGTCATGAAATCATTCTAGGTTATAAACTCACAGAAATCTCTAGACGATACAATCCATTTTCTTAATACAAGAGCTTCCAGCTACATACTGAAACTGTCAGCAACCCAACTGGTAATAAAAAAAAAACTTTTTGAGATTCAATATGGTATTAACTTTTCTCATTTGACATTGAATAAACAAAAGTCTAGTGCATTTGATTTACTGCTGTGTTAGAACATAGTAAAATGCCTACCGTTCTGTCCTCCAAATACATGGTTTTTGACAGGAAGTCGATTCCAATTGTTGCCTGTAATGACAGAAGGAAAACATCATGTAAGAACAAAATAAAATCAGATGCTGAAATTGAGTGGAAATATAGCTTTTTCTGTCCATGGCAAACAGAAATGTGTCCTTGATATAGTCCTGAGAATCAGAAAAAATGGTTTAGGTTCTGCCTGTCAGTTTGATGAGGGTAATAACTGCTATACTGTCCATGATAACTCTGTTCTGGGACCTGTCTCTCTTTATGATATTTTACACATATTTACACTGTCAGAGTGGCTCCAGACCATCAAAAACAACATACATATACTAAAAAATAAATAATAATAATAAAAACAATTCACCGACGAGGAACTAGTTAATAACAGATTACATTTATATCTGTTCCTCACATAAAAATTAGTGAAGGGCAATAAATCAGAACTATATTGTTTATTTGCCAATTTAAACAATTATTTAATTTTATTTGGTATATATTGTTTGAATATTGGCTAATATTGGATATCTACAGTAATATTTTAATATACAGTAAAATTACTATTCATTTTCATTAGTTGTAGATTTATATGACTTTTGTCATAATCTAATGCTCACTTAAAGGTAATCTTTTTAAAACATTAATAACAACACTATTGACAACACTCTCAAACTGAATATCCATTTTTCATTCTGTACATTAAGTTTCTTTTTGCCTAAATTCACTCTTTTCACTTATTTACATTCACTCATTACCAGTTAATTACATAGTCCGTCGTATAATTATTACATAATTACAACTTTTATGGTATTTGTTATGAAAGTTTGTCCTTTTGGCACTCGACAGCCCCCGTAATTAAGCATTTAAATAACTCTCCTAAATAACTTAATTTGAGTAGAAGACAAATCGTACATTTTCTAAACTACATCAGGGTGAGCAAATAATTTAAAAAAAAATCCTGAATACTGTTAGAATATTTGTTGTTTGACTAGATATCCTCATCCAACTATCACACAGAATTTGAATGTAGAGATGGGTTGCTAACATTATTGTAAGATAAAATGATGAAACACTGATGGAAAGAAAGTGCCTTCTGATGTTGAAAGCAAATTCATTCTCTGCAGGTGCTTTTATTGCAATAGGCGTGTAGTCAATTGTGTCGATTACATTTGTAAAACCAGCGAATGAAAATTGCCTTTTGAGTGTAACTGTTGAATTCAACATAGAGCATGTTTTTAAAACCATCTGTTCAATTCACCTAGTTGCCAAATGCCAACTATGGTGAGTGTATGTTCACTTGGGTGACATTTGCAAAATGGTATGTGCACTAATAAGTTTGTTTATTGTTATTTCAGATGTATACGTTGCACATTACATTCAAAATTTTCGGATGAATTTTGCGTGTGCTTTCCTCCAGGACAGTATAGTTCATGGGTAGGTCCACAGATCAGTGGCATCTGAGGAACACAACATGGACATTTGTAGTACAGAGGATTGGCCTTTTTGTGTGTGATTCAGTTTGTTTGTGATAAGTGTAAAATTTCTAGCACAAAAGAGCTGATCGGAAAAATATAGCCACCCTTGAAGAGTGGAGCCTTGAGAAAGAAGCTTATTTAATGACCTGTCTCTGGCAAACTTTCAAAGATTCAGTTAAAATTTATTATGGATTAGATATAATCTATTAGTCAAAGTCACATTTAGTTGTATAGCACTTTCCACAACACAAATTTTCAATGCAGCTTTACAGAAAACCATGATGTTGATGTTTATTATATCTTAATATCTTGGTGAACGTGATTTCACAAAGTACAAGTTCCTAGAACAACATCTTTGTTGATCCTGGAGAAACATTCCAATCAATCAATCAGATTTGAGGGACAAGTTTACAGTTTATGTCAAGTTTAGGCTTACAACCAGGGCTAGGTGATTCTACATCTGTGTTATTCACTTATCTTTTCCATCTGATATCAGATATAAGTTATGGGTAGGTGTAGGTTTAGGTGTAGGGATAGGGATAGGAATACAGTTTTGACAGGAATGTTATTCCAGGATCAATACAAATATGTAAAATATTTTAATACCCAGGAACATGTCTTAGCAAACTCACAGTGACCTAATATCTTCATGCCTTACTTCACATTTAACAGATTATTACTAGGTGATAATATAGTAAACATTTTGTGATTATATAGACAAACAATCAGTTGATAAATCGTACATATTTAGTATCACTCTACACGAGCATATGTCTGCAGATAAAGTTGGATATACTTATATATCCGGTGTAGAGCTGTGCATACAGTTTACATTTTGTAATGATAATTGATAGATCACATATAGCTGAGATTTATATATAGTATATATATTGCTTTATGCGAGTATAAGGTTAAGTACTGTAGATGTAATATATCCAACATTTAATATATTGGTATATATTGGTAACTAAATACATGAATATTATATGTAGTTTAAAATGTTCTGATAAACAATCAAGCAGTTGAGATTTGCTAATGTGAGTGTATTGTATATATCTGGGTAAGGTTGGATTTATTGTACATTAGTCCAATCATTTTTTTTAATTATTAACTTATTAATTAATTCCAGTTATTAATTTATTTGATGATATTAATAATGATTAATAAGATGATTATAAAACCAATGAAATTACTCTTTCATTATAATTTGGTTTCCTAAGGACATGTGTATCCCCACAATGCAACAAGCCTCTGAAGGCAGTTAAAGGAGAACTCCGGTGCAAAATGAACCTTTGGTCTAATAAAACATCGGTACCTAGTCAACCGTTCGCTGAGATTTGTTTTCATGATAATCGAATGCAAAGAGTTTTATCTCTAAAACTGTTTAGCGTATAACGCTAGTATATGGGGGCATTTACAAAGTAAAAATAAATTGCAAGTTTATACCACTAACAAGGCTCAAAATAGCCCCACACTAACACAGTAACATAATGAGGCTCCATACATGCAAAACGAAGCATTGAGAACTTTGTAAGTGTACAGACCGTTTAATAAGATACTTTATAAAGACAGTTCACTTTGTGTATACAGACAGGAGCCATCTTAAAAAATAGTCTCGATAAGTCAATCCCCGAACGCCGTTCATACAGTTCAGATCACTCAGCACGTCGTTCATGGTTTGACTTGTCGTGACTGTTTTCCAAAGATGGCGCCGCCTGTATACACGAAGTGAACTGTCTTTATAAAGTATCTTCTTATTAAACAGTCTGTACACTTACAAAGTTCTCAATGCTTTGTTTTGCATATGGACACTCATTATGTTACTGGGTAAGCTTCCTAAAAGCACTGTGAATTTAAATTAACCTTCAATAACAGAATAACCATATCAAATTTTAGGTAACATTTCAGATTTTTAGATACACATGAGGCATATAATGGGTTGTTCTTAGTTTATTCCAGTGATTCCTGCACTCCTTTTTATACAGTGCCACATGAAAATAAATAATGTTTTACTCAAATTGTGAGCTTTCAGTCAGAATCAAATGTAATTGTAATACTTTACTTCCAAAGATATTGAAGCAGGGTAGTTCCAAAGTAGCGTGGTTTATTTAATAAATACAAACAGAGACCCAAAAGGGTTCAAATAGACAGGGTGAACAAACTCAATAACAAACAGGTGACAGCTAATTACTCAATAACAAAGTAACAAATGAAGAGCGAAAGGGAATGAAACAAAGGGAACAGGTAACTGAAGAGAAACAATCTAAAAGTACATAGAAATGAAACTAAACAGACAGAACGTGACATAATAAGTGATGAAAAGTGCTGCAAAATAAAATGAAAACAACTGTAGTTGCTCTTACTTTTCAAAAGTCTGATTCATTTTCCAATGACTCTAACAATCTGGTTCTTTTAGGTAAAGAATTACAAATTCACAGGTTATTGGTCTGAAACAATCATTCTAAGTAATGAATAATGTATTGCATATGTCAGAGTGATTACCGAATAAACATTACATATATTTACTAAACTGCAAGTCATCTTTACTCACTCGTACCCCACTAAATAAACTGAGAAATCACTTACTCTTATTATTCTCTTTCTCTTATTATGCACTCTTTATTTTTACCATTATATCATGAAGACCAGTCTTTCCAAACCTGACTTTCTTTCTTCTGTGTGACCAAAAAAAAAAAAAAAAAGTGTTGGAACTACATTCATTTCTATAAGAACAACATTCTGTAGAAAATTCTGGTTTATGCTTAGAGCAGACTTTAAAGCATATATATAAAAAGGGGTTTCTGTGACAAAAATAAAAAAGAAACCTCCTGTGTTAAACAGTGTCAAGATGAAAACCCAAAGGTGTTGAGCTTTTCAAGGAAAGAAGGCGAGAAAGAGAGAGAGGAAAAGTGACGCCGATGTTAAATATAGAAACTTGCACAGCTAGAGGAGTGCTCGCACAAAGAGATTCAGAATGAATTATTCATAAACATTTTAATTATTAAGCTTCACACACACATCAGTTTTAAAACACAGAGCGTTGCTTCCAACACAGCTTCCTAAAAGCCTCAAGAAAAAAAGGTCTTCTGATAAGAAAAGGAAAAATTGAATTCCTGTAGCAACTAAAATCCTCATAAATAAAGTGGAACTGGTAAATAAAACTGTGACAGGCACACAAACAAAAGTTGTTGCTTTAGGTACCAAATGAGGAAGCAGCTAATCACGAGTCTTCATTTATGCTTCGGATACGCTGTTCAGGCAATATTGTCATACAGTCAACCTAAATTATGCCCATTGATAATATAAGCATAATAGACTATAATGAACATATAAATGTAAAACATTATCAAAAAAGCAGGCATCATAGCCAATCTCGCACAGAACATGCCCTTTAGACAGTGGTGCCCCAAGGGAGGATGGCAGGAGTTTGATTAGAATCGACCGCCAATTAAAACTCCACCAGAAGAGAAATTAGCCACACTAATCTGCTTCACAAAGCACCACCTTGACTGAATGTCAGGCCGGATCCTGTTTATCTGTTTATCTTTGTATTTGCATTTAATCAAAGCATACATTTTAAGAATGCAACATGCCCCAGGTGAGCAGACTCAAAGCATGCTGGGAGCTTCACTGCTTATTAAGTGCCTGTCTGTGATTGTACTGTCACACAATCCAAATCATATTACGAAGAATGGAGTGCTGACCTGTAGATGAACATTTGTCAAATTCAACAGAATCAAATCCTGTCCTATGATTAAGCTTACTTATCCATTGTTTTAGACCTTGGCGAGTTTCCCATTTAGCATCGATACCCCTGTACCCTGAAGACAAATGACATGCAGTGGTCCACCACATTTCATTAAGGCATATTGATTGGAATGTAACAGCTCAATGCGGGACATCAAGGTACAGTATGACGCCATTCAATCGGCTAGGTGAATAATCTGAGCCATGTTAAGCGATCGCGTGGGCTAATGCTGGGACATCTGGTCAATATCAGGAAGGCTTTAATGTGTTTACATTACACAGCTAGATTTATTTCCTTTAACATGTGACAGGACTCTCAAGGCTACACTAATCATTTTCTTGACAACACAAACAAGATATATGTGATGGTTTTTAGTGATCCAGGTCATCATAGAATGTCAGGTAAGATTTATTCAGAAGAATCTGGGCTTGTTTATCTATTTACTTGAGGCAACCTCAATACAGAAAGAACAGATGCTACTGAACAAATCTTGCCTGCAACAGCAAAATCAACTGAAGTCAACCGTAATGTAAATCACTGTATGCATTTTCTATGTGTTGCAGACCTTGTCCTGCCTGGAGGTCAACTCAACAGATGAGAATGCATCTTTTTCAATAAGATTGAGAGAGACAAGAGTTTGCTGTTAGTCAAGCAAGCGGTCCTCTGTGTTATTGAGATGCGCCATGGTTGTCATGGCAACTCAAGCTCTCAACTGCCATCCAGAACTTAGAAAATGCAGCTCTATACTCTTAATATACACTCATTATAATACATTTTTGTTATAGATTTAAAATACATAAAAATGTGAATAGTACACATATAGGACTTTCACAGGCGTAGCAGGCCTTAACCTCAGAGTGCCGAGAAACACGTTAAAAGATGGTGTATCCACAAAGAACCATTGTATGGTGCATAGTAAGCAGCTATGGCACCAATCAGACCTTAAGTGTGGATGGGGATAGACTGAAAGAAAAAATATCCTTAAGGAACTCCAGGACTGAACCAACTGTGCCATTAACTGGGTCCAACTGGTGTTCTCTGTACCATAAAGTGAAGACTCTCCTCTTCAGGGCATAATACTTTCTTGTGGAGGAAGCTCTAGAGTTTAGGATTCTAGAGTTCACGAGTTGGGCCAGGCTCATTTTACCACTCCCCCAGAGATAAACAATGGGGTTTTACCGTTTTCGAATGTATTCAGCCGATTTTTTGATATTTAGAAGAATATCAGTAACCAGACAGTGTCTGGTCTCATTGACTTCCATAGTATATTTTTTTCCTACTATGGAAGTCAATGAGACCAGAAACTGTCTGGTTACTGATATTATTCTAAATATCAGAAAATCGGCTGAATGGATTTGAAAATGGTAAAACACAACTGTTTAACTCTAGGGGGGTGGTAAAATGAGCCTATTTCCAAAAAAGTGGAGTATCCCTTTAAGGTAATTACATGTATTAACGCATACATCACACATCGATATCATACACAAGATTGTGTGGGCGTAAATTAAACGCAATCTGCTGTGACGTCACACGCATTGTGGTCTGTGGATCTGTCTAAAGAGTAGCCTACTTGTTGAGTAGACTTGCTCTCTCCATCCAAATTGAGGGGTCGATAGTCTGTCTAAATAAATAAACTTCCCTTGTCCACTTGACAAAGTTTAACACACTTCAAAATGGCGGAGGGGATTCCCCCAAGAGGAAGTGCTTAGGGAAATGTCTTAAAGTGGAGTTAAACTCAGCCTAGTGTGCTGCCTCGTCGGCAACTGCCTAGATAGCTGTTTACTAAGCATTCTAACCGAAATGGAACCTCAATGGCAGATTTGGAATGTGACACATACACGCAACTTCTTTTGTCATAATGATTTTCTCGCGTGAATGTGACCTAAAAACAACACACAATACTCTAAAAAGAAGTCTGTAATTGTTATTTGAAACAAGCCAGACTCAATGCATGATAGGACTGCATTAATTTTTAAGAAGATATAGTTAATGCCGCCTTAGATACACTTGGTGTGTGTATTAGGAGGAGGTGCTTAATTTTAGGAATAGCCTTCATGTCATGAGTGTGCCTATGATGCTGTCTACAGAAGCATCTCACTAGATTTTGAAATTAAGATTCTGTGTCTTCTCTGCTCCCTGGTTGTGCTGAGCAGAAAACAGTCACACTCCAGTGCACCGTGTTGAGTGGCAACTCAGTCAGGCAGGACAGCACAGTTCTCCCACTGGACCCTATAGCATGTCCATATCTCACATCTGCAGCCAAACAGCCATCACGGCAAAACAACTACAAATTTCAGCAAGTCAAGCTGATTTCTTGACAGGCAGTCAGTCCACTCTTCCTCTTCATTCGCTTAATTCTCTTCTAAAGTTTCTTACCCACACTTGTTTCTGTATTCAAATCAATTATTTTAGAAGTTGGAAAGAAAAACTATGCTAGAACGAGGGCAGAATCTGTCATGCCGGAATTTTCTGGATGACTTAAAGCCCCAGTGAAACATATAGTGTGTGTTTAATATAGCTGACTGTTCAGCCCTTTCAAATGAAACATCACACAGGCCCTACAAAAGAAAAAAAGACCTGAAACCTGCAATTAGTTTTAAAAGGGCATTAAATATACTTGTTTTTACCCATCTGCAGCAAGGAGTTCAACAAGAAAATATTTCTGGAATTTTATTCATGACCTAGCAAAGTCATGTTTACCAAAAGGAAACTAGATAGGCCCGTACCCAATGAGTTGAATGTCAGGAGATGGTAGACAAGATGGTGTTGTTTAGTTGTTTACATTTTAATGCTGTATTTCGATAATATTGAACAGATATAGAGATATAGTAAAGGGCTGCACAGTTTTGCAATAACTAAATAAATAAAAAGATCAAATATTGTAATTGCAATTTGAGTTATATTTGTGTGTGGCATCTGCATGCTAAATTATTATTAGTCATAATAATAACAACAGTAATAATAATAAAAATGAGCTTAAAGTCACATTTTAAAGGCTTTATTTCATGAAAAACAGGCTATATTCTTAATAAATAAACAAAAGATTAATGCATACTAAACAAATGTAAAAAGAAACATACTTTGACATTTAAGTTCCAACATTGTTTGTGAAAGTTAAATCTGGCAAAATAAAAATATGAATAAATACTCAAACCTGAAAAGTTAAGTGGATCCCTGTTTTCATTTCATTATCATTGTGCACTTAGCGGCTTAGTTGTAACACTGTGCTACAACTACCCCTGCTGTGTAAAAACTATTTTAAGCCTAGCTAATAGTTGCTGACATGTTTCAAAATAGTGCTATGTTTTAGCTAACAAGACAGTGATTAAGGCAATATAAAGTTAGATTTGATGACGTACACACCCAACTCAGAAACGAATGATGAAAAAAATGTACTTGCATGGTGTCAAAACACTCTTTGTTATATTCACGAAATCGTATCAAAACTTTCCACAAATCAGCGGTAGACTGTCTTCTGGCAGCGAGAGAAAATAAGCGGAAACACAACCTGCTTGACCCTGACTAACAATGTAAAAGGTCCATGTTACATTAACCCCACGCTCACAGGACTAGACGAGAAAATAACAATGGGCAGGTGGACACAATAGGTTACTATGGCAACTGATAGGCACACACTAGAAAACTAGGTCAACTAAGTAAGACAGGAAATTAACACAGGAACTAGCAGCACAAAACTAAGCCAAAACAGAAAACGTGAAAGTAGTCTCTCCTCCTGGAAGTCACGTCCTGGCAACATAATTGAATATCCAACCTTGGAGGAAAGGCTTTGGAGGAGGACAAGGGGTTGGCAAGGACAAGGACGAATGCACACAAGCTGAAGGGATTGAGGACTAGGGTGTAGCGGGGGCCTGAAATCGCATGGCGAGACAAGGGGGGCATCAAACCATGGCAGAGCCAGAGGGACGAGGTAGCCCGTCAGAGCTAGTAGGATGATGGTCCACTATGGTCCACCCAAGGTGGAGCCGATGGGTCGGAGGGCGGAGATGGAGTCCGGGGCTCTGAGGCCAGAGGCAGTGCCGGGGGATCGTCACACCAAGGTGGAACTGAAGACTGGGAGGCCCAAGGCAGATCCTGAGAAACTGAGGACTTAACGGGAGCCAGTGGAGGTAGGGGAGTGGACGCTGGGTGGGATCATCTGAAATGTAGGAATCTCTTGGAGCTGGTCGGGACCAACAGAGACACAGGAGACTTGGAGATGGGTGGGACCATCTGAGATGCAGGAAACTCTTGGATCTGGTGGGGCCAGCAGAGACACAAGAAACTTAGAGCTGGGAGGGACCAGCAGATGAGACATGACTTGGAAATAGGAGGGAACCTGGCTAAATGAATAACGCAACAATTTCTTAATAAGAAATTTTAGGTGAAACAAGCTGAGATGTGAATGAGAACACAAAACTGATTTACGACAGAGCAACCTCTGAGCAAGGCAATTTTCCTCTGGGATATTTTGTTATGATTCTTTGATGGTTTTATATATCATCAACATAAATTGCAAGCAACAATTTCGGAAGAATGACTTGTATTTTCCTGAGGGAAAAACTGGAGCTTTTGTTCTAAATGGCCATTTTCTGCTCACATTTCTCTCCAAATGCTGATTTAACAACGACTCAAACAGCGATGAATCCACATCAGATGGAAAGGCATAAATATGCAGATGTGTCTCTCTCATTTTGCATAGAGACGAAGACTGACAGATGATAGGAGTCGGGGTGATGCTCTCTGCTCTTCTGGCATATGTTATCATGAAAGCCCACTGCCAGACATCTTAAGGTCAATCTCAATGTTGAGGAGCAGCTTGATTTGAGCTTATTCAAGAATATGCAAATTAGAAAAGAGCTAGTATCCCATCCTTTCTCCAGTGTAGCAGTAGAGAATCACAGCTCATTAAGATGCCTTTTACTTCTCAAAGGTGACACTGATGAGCCAATATATTTTATTCATATGCAGATGACAAAAGGAACTGTTTGGTTTCAGTCAGATTCAATTGTCATCAATGAACCTCCTTAAACAATGAATATGACAGCATGGCCACAGTAATTGGTCTGAAACAAGGTTCTGGAATCTCAGCTTCACTGAATGCCCATGATCCCTCCCGCGTTTGAGGAATCCATTTGACAATGAAAATAGTTGAGATAGTTGAAAATTTGATGTGACATTTCTCCATTGTAAAGAACTTTCTCCAATCCCAGTTTAATGTGATGAAACAACTAAAAGTAAAAGGTTTACTTTCTAAGAGGGCTATTCAAGATACATAGCATGACCTAAACAAAAGTTTAGGGTCAAAAGATTTTTTTTTATGTTATTCTTATATGCTCACCAAGACTGCATTGCGATAACCAATACAGAAAAAATAACATTGTGAAATATTATTATAATTTGATATAACTGCGTTCTATTGTAAGGTATTCATGTATTTTTAATGTATATGAATGTTTTTTTATACGTATATTAATGTATTGTAATGTATTTTGTGATTATTATGTGTTATTATGCGTAACGTGACGCAAAGCTGAATTTTCAGCATCATTACTCCAGTGTTCAGTGCCACATGGTCCTTCAGAAATCATTTTCTGAATTTGCTGCTCAAGAGACATTTCATATTATATGCAGTGTCGAATACAATTGTGCTGCTATTTTTGTGGAAACTCCAGGATTTTTTAGATAGATAGAATAGAAAGTTCAAACAAACAGCATATATTTGAAATAGCAATCTTTTGTAGAATTATAAATTCCTTTACTGACACTGTAGGCCTCCTTCTGCAGCCAATACAGCATCAATTCCTCTTGGGAATGACAGATGCATGCCCAGCACTTGCCAGAGGGACTTTGAACCACAAGTATCTTCCGGTGGCCAGGTTACTGTGTGATGCTGGTGGAGGAAAATGTTTTCTGACTTGCCCTCCAAAGTGGCTACAACATATTTAGATTTGGTGACTGTGCAGGCCATGGGAGATGTTCAACTTCCCTTTCATGTTCAAACCATTCAATCAAACCATTCTGACAAAAGTCTTGGTGAGTGCATTATCATGCAGATACATGGCACTCCCTTCAGACAATGCTTGAACCATTAGGTGCACATGGTCTTCCAGAATGGTTCGGTAGTCCTTTGCAATGATGCGCCCATCACGCACAGTAGGGAATGCCAAGATACTGAAGCCTAAAACATCACTGATCCACCCTGTGCTTCACTCTGGGCACACTTCTCCACATCTTAATTCCCACGGATGTGGGAAAGACAGTGAAGGTGGATTTAGAGAACAATGCACGTTTTACATTGTCCACAGCCCAAGATTTACACTGTTGGCACCAATGAAACCGACATTTGGCATTGATACGAGAGACCAAAGGTTTGGCTATAGCAGCCCAATCGTGAATATTGACTCTGTGAAGCTCAACAATTTGGGTGGAAAAAGGAGAGTCAAGGTGTTCATTTAATTCAGCAGTGAGTTGGGCAGCTGTGTTATAGCTCTGATATGTCTCCCATTATGTTGTGTGGATTGGAATATTTATGTACAGCTGTGCTATTGCTCTGCTAATTCAACCTTCATACTCTGCTGGCTGTCAGTGAAGATTAGCAAGGCATATCCTTTATAGGCATGAAACTTCCAACATTATATTGACTTTTTAATTAATGTTGTTTTATATGGTTTTGGAAACAAATTGACCATGTAGAAGTAAAAGTTATATAAAAGTAATAGGCATATCCTGTATAGGCATGAAACTTCCAACATTATATGGACTTTTTAATTAATGTTGTTTTATATGGTTTTGGAAACAAATTGATCCATGTAGAAGTAAAAGTTCTTAATCTACACTCCTTAATCATTTAAAGAAAAAAATTATTGTTCAAGGTAAAAAATATTTTTAAAACTATTCAGTTCAAGTTTATTGTTATATACGTATTAGTACAACCTTCACAGCCTTTATTATAAATGTATATCATTTTTTTGTGGAGTTGAAATAGAACTAGCCTTGCATTTCTCTATAAAGATCAATTATCTGAGAATTTAAAAGACTTCTTTCTTATCATACAATATGTGTATTTGAGGCAGTGAATAATTACATTACTTTTTGTTACATTGTTATCTTAATTTAATTTTGAACAAATTAAAAATTTTGACAAGAAATTAGCATCAGGTCATTAACTCAGATATAATATCTCTTTACAATATACAGAAACAAATCAGTTTAGTAGGAATAAACACCTGGTGTAAAACAGCGCTCTGGATTTGAGATTCCAGAATCTATCATGTTGTCAGAAAGTACAACACAGTCTGTTCACAAAGCACTCATGTAATCGTATTACAGTTTGACGCTGTAGCAGCGCAGCATGCTTAGTTTGGTTTATGACACTAACATCGTGTTATCATTACACACATTGCGAAAGTGATAATCAGGGGGCTGGTTAGAGCTTAACTCCAAATTCAGTGATTCTATAAATATTAAGCTATTGGTAGAGCGCCAGTGTGGAGGAAAACTGTAAGGGTCAATTATTTAATTATTTACACAGCACATTTATATAACAAACCATTAACAATAGTTTGGATAAATAACAAATATGAATCCACATTTGTTTGCTGATTAGGACCTCTACACAATATGTCCTAATAAAGTTTAAATGCAGAGCCCACAATTGGTGGTGCAGCAGAATGCAGATGATATAAAGAGAGGGAGAAAGGCAATATCAAGGCCAGAGAGACTTCAGAGAGCTTTATATGTCTCAGCCGGTTGAAGTATTGTGACAGGTAGAACCTGTAGTGCACTAAAGCTGTGACTCAGCTCACACACAAAGACATCTAAATAGACACAAGCCTACAGAGCATTTCAGCCTGAAAAAAACATAACATGACACTTTCACATCATTTCAACACCCTTCAGGTTTTATGGGTTGTAAACCATGCTGATAAGTGGAATAGAAACATTCCATTTTAATACAGATGTCTTAGAACTTTGGACATAACAGTACTTTGACAGAATGGATGTTTTTCAATGAAGGGCACTTTTGACTACTTGAAATACTCTTGACGACTTGGAGAAAAGTCAACTGTCCTCTAAAATCCTTGGTGTGACGGTTATTACAGCAGTTTTAGGAACAGTGATTCTTTTTTTACGAAACATTGAAAACTGTACACAATAATAACAAATTAATTGCTTCAACAATGAGCCGAGTAATCACATCACACTGCAGAAATGGCATCCAAGATTCTCCTGAACACAGTAGCTTTGAAACAAAAAATGGCCACATTTCGCTTATATCACAGCTCGGCCAGAGCCGTTAAGCTCTGAAAACTTGGCATTTGGCAGTTTATGACAGCCACAATCAGCCACAGTAGATTTCTCATTTAGACTTAATATGGAAATGTTTCTAAAGCAAAACAGTGAACGGATGTGCAATTTACGGTCTTCTACTCATCAGAGCTTTTTCTAATGTCAAGTATGTCTAACTGTTTCTCCTATCGCTTTAAAAATATAGCATTCTGTGTAGAATTCAAATGGGTCTGATACATTTTGTGGTCTGCGCCGGCTCATGCATTATGATCCATTCTGTGCTATCATGTGTATGGGTGATTCTATAATTGGAGATACATTTGAAGTCCGAAGCCATTTATTTTTAACAGATTTACCAAAATTTTACTCCAAAAACACATCTCAAATGTTTTTAACTATTTTTAAGAGTCACAAAATGTTAGAATGTAAAACTAGAAAATATTTGATTTTAAAAGCTATTTTATGACGCTGAAAGTCATCATATCATACTGTCCTTAGTGGATGGTACTTTTTTTCAAACAAGGGTAAAATATGCATTAAACACATTTTAAATTACGAATTTCAGGTTGGGGTTTTAATTATTTTGTTTATAAATTATTATTGGTGACAGTTTCCAAATTATGCTAAATTAATTTATTTAAAAGTAACTTTTATTGTTGAAAAATGCCAGTCCATAAATCCTGTGTCAATTCTGTTACTACACATTATTGTCTCTTTAAATTATGCTTATCTGCCGCATGAGTATCCTAAGCAACGCAAGATGATGTCACTTCCCTTTTGGTATTAAACTCTGAAGAACTAGGAGGTATGTGTTTTGTTCTCTCAGAAGCCATGTAATCTTACAGGCACTTGCACCAAGAGTTCTTATATAACATGTCAAAACTGTTTCAACAATCTCATAGGGAAAGCAAAGTACAAAGATATTAACAAAAGGTGGTATTAAAAGTTTTTAAAGTCATCTTTAGTATCAGGCCATGTGCTCTTAGCCTTTATGCTAGCATGTGATGTTATTAGTAAAAAATGCTAAAAATGTCAACTCTGTTACTGTCAATTACTGTCAATTCTGTTACCAAGGTACGGTAACAGAATTGACCAATGCCTTGGTCTTCACACTGCCCCTGCCTTGGTTCCAATCACACAATGATGCAAACACACACAAAAATGCGTAATGTGTGTTTATAGCCACACACACACTCTCTCACATACAGAGAGAGAGAGAGACACTGATCAATTGGGTCATTCTACCATGATCAGAGGATTTCAACACACACACAGACATACACCCACCCAAGCATGTGTGGTTATTTGTCATGCTACCGTACAATAATAATATAATTACAATAATGTAATACAATGTAATGAAGAGTGAACCGTTGGAGAAGAGAGAGCTGTTGAAGAGAGAGAGATAAAGACCAACATAGAGACATACACTGGGAGAGCCAGGATGTGGTTGGACAATGGTGTGTCCTCACATATGACCATTTGATATCTATCCTGGTATCATCCTGGAGGTCAATGAGACTCATGTGAGGGTCAAGTGCATGCGCCAAATAGGAAAAAATAGATTATTTTGGCCTAGTCGTGAAGATGTTTGTTGAGGATAGACATGAGGACATCCTCACTCCTCAGATTAATTCCACCCCTGACCAAGGTTGCGACATGGCATGTAGAGATCAAGGGGGATATCTGGTTGAGTTTTTCCTCAGTAACTCAGCAGTTATTTTCTTGTTATAGGCATGTTCTGGTTGGTTTGGGTCAATTCTGTTACCCCCGTCAATTCTGTTACCAGATGTGTCAATTCTGTTTTCAGTCTTTCATCTTGAATATTAATGAGATAATACATTGAAATATCAAACTTCTTAATATTGTTATTTTTATATTGTGCAAGAGTGAGATATATATTATAGTTTTATCTCTACCCTGTAATGTTCAAGTAATTTGATAAAAAAAAACAAGTGCACCCTTTGGATAATCCACTATTGCCTGGGGGTGAATCTAATTTTGAAGTTGTATAAATATAATATTTAATATCTGTTTTAAAGGCCTGAATAAAAGGACTACATGACAAATTAAACTAAAAAGATTTATAATTTTTTGATGTACTGTTACTTCTATATATTTGGTTGTTCGTCCGTAACAGAATTGACGAGAACAACTATGAACAGGTAATATTTTGCTAAAATAGAGAAAATAATAAACTATCTGTATTTGTATATCACTGAATATATGAACTTTAAAGTGTTTTCAAGGTAATTCTTAAACAATGGTTCTGTACGACAAACTTTTTTTTTGGAAAAAATTGAAATGCAAAATGTATCTCCAATTATAGAATCACCCGTATACACACTGCGGCGGTTTGCATGATACTAACGTGAAACCAGACTTAACTCGCCCCTTACTCTATCTGAATGGTTCCCTATCCCCTATATAGTGCACTATGTGCCATTCACCATATAGAAAATACAGTAGTAATTGTGTGAACACATGACTGGTTTCAGCAGCAGCTTCAGCATCTATTTGGGAGTGGAGCACTTAAGATTCTAGAGACCATTTGTTTGGACAGAAAATCTGATGAAAAGGAAAAGTTCACTCTGACTTGTAAACACCTTCAAACTACCATTGGTCTGTGGTGATTACATAATAGACCCTTTTACAGCCCACGTGATCAAATAGTTGCGTGCGCATTTTGGCAACGGAAGTGGTGTTGTTTCCCACTGACTGTAACGTTTTAGCAACTCCGAAAGTTTATTAAAACGGTTTTCCAACTTCAAAATGGCTGGTTGTTGAATATACGGTTGCACTAATCAATATTCCACCAAGGGGCTTAACTTTTATATTTCCGAGAGAATCACAGCCGTTTCAGAAGAACCGGCGGCGCCTGTGGCTGCAGGCGATTAAACGTGTTGATTGGAGCGAGGACATAATAAAAATCCGCTCGCGTAGCTTGATCGAGCTTGACACACTGCTGATTCTCGCCATACTTCCGTTGCCAAAATGCGCGCGCACACGTTGCCACGTCATCATCGTGTACAAACCATAAAAGGGTCTATAGGTAGGTGTGTGCTGAAGCTCCACCTACTTTGACATGAAAATTTTCTCAAGCTCATTTCATTCGTTCAGCTTCAGACCGTCAAGGTCAGACGCAAGTAAAAGCAAGAACACACTCAAGAGCAAGGATGTTCAAATGCTAGCTAAAGCTAAAAATAATAATGCCAGTACAAACTAACCTTTAAAACTACAATGATTTTTCATTAGTCGTGATGAAAAATAATCAAATATATATATATATATATATATATATTATGTATTGTGACGTATTTCAAAGTGTAACATTATTGAAAAAGTTCATTAGTTGTTGATTGGATTTTAAAATGTTGGTGTTGCTATTAAAATGAATAGACGGTAAAGTCAATTGTGGACTAAAGTCCAAGAGAGACCAGAGAGAAGTCTGTTGTTTACACAGGAAGATGAAGTTATGACATTTTCATAAAACATTACAAGATAAGAATAACAATTTAATTGCTTGATAACTTTAATGATAAGCCTAGGGGATAAAATAGATCCTGTAATTAAACAATCACCTACATCAATCTCACAGATGGATTCCTTTCCGCTACGCTCTCTCGCAGGTTTAATTTAAAAAATATGAACCTCATCATATAGACGACACTTCGATGGTTCAAACAGCATGCTTTCCACCAACACATTATTTAACAACAACAGTCTATATTAGCATACTAAAGTGCTTCCGCTGAATCTACATCTGGCTCACCATTCACCTACAGGTACGCTACACATTATAGGTAAAATCAGTTCGTACATGTTTATTAATCTCTGCGACTGCTGATTCAGAGGAGATTGGGAATGAATATAGGGGAGATGAATAATACAATTTCGCAAAAGCGTTTATGTGAATCAATAACCACAAAACGTTACAATAATGTCGAACATTTATAATCAATTTGAAAGAATTGTCCTCATAACTGAAAGACAGAACTCAGCCCATTGTGTTTTATGAAGATGAAATGACTCTTTGATGTCGCACAATAAGGGGAGGGACACTTTGAGCTCTCTGAGTGACGGAATGACAAGGACGTCAAGCGGCCCACAGCTGCCTACCTGATATGTGTTGTCAAAGCTGTCGTACATGAAGCGTGTGATCAGGGAAGTCTTCCCCACTGTAAGAGAACAAAGAGAAGAGAAACGTTAAAATAGAAGCCATTTGAAAGCAGACGGCAACTGAGGAAGCCAGTGAAGCCTGCCTGGGCTTACTGGATTGATTTGCAAGCTGTGGGCTGCCAACTGTGCTAATTGAAACCTCTGCCAAGAGATCTAATCATTCAATAGGAGACTTACCCAGAAGGTCGTCAGTGAATTTATGGAAGCGTTGAAAATTATTGCATTAGGACTATAGGGCAGAGTTACCTTCCTAAACCATCTCAGTCTTAGATTTGAAAGATTAAAAAGGATTTCTTTAGTGCAAGAATAGACTCGATTTGTCATCAGCTGTCATATGAGACACTGAAATTGCTACATTTTCCAGGGCAGCACATAACGGTGTTTTATTTTCACATCTACATTTCATGAATCTAATATCCTCATTCTTTTTTGAAGCCCCAAGCAATAAAACATTTATTAAAAAGGTAGATTATTTAGATTTTCACTTCTATCGGGGTAGGTTTATTAAATCTGGGGTAGAAAACAGTTTAAAATATCCAAGTAATAGCATCACAGGACCCAAACTCAGACTGCAATAAAAACATCAGCACAACTTCATCTGCCCTGCTGACCTGAGATTCCCCTGAGAAGCAAGAGAAAAACACAAGAAAATATACCTGTGTAGGTAAACGGATGAATTTACCCACACCCACACATCCACACACAGAAAATAACTCTGAGCTACAGATCAAATAAAGGAGTGAGCAGGATTTCTCATGGCTGAGAAGTCTTTGCAGCAAGTAGACTAGAGGCTGCAGGTCACAAGTCATTTAAATGCTAATTTTCCCTAAGACACTGATCTGTCTCCGTTTAAAAGAGAGGAGGATCTATAATTAATGGGGCTCATAAGGCTTTATCTAATGCTTTTGAGTAAATACTGAATTATGGTTTGGGCTATGCCTCTTTCCCCTCCCCATTTAACAAACCATGATTATTGAGTCCACATATCCATTGGATGGAAGATAGCCAGCAATAGCCGACACTGAGCTATTGACAACACCAGCTATAGAAACTATAAAAGCACATAAAAAAAGCTAAAGCACAACGTCACATACATAAACCATCAGCTCCTACTGCAGTGAGACCAGTGGGAATAAAACATCCGCTTAGATTTGGTTTGTTGAAGCAGCGAATGTGAGTTGAAATATAGGACATTTATTTTTTCTCTAGGATTCTCAGTACAACAGTTTGGGGTCGCTATGGATTTTTTCCAGTCTTGTCTTTAGTGTCACATGATCCTCAGAAATCATTCTGATATCCTGATTTGGTGCTCAAAAAACATTTCTTATTGTTTTTGTGCGGTTTCATATTTTTATGAAATTGAGCTAAATTGTTTAGCTTGTTCAAAAGAACTGTATTTATTCGAAATAGATTTTTTTAGTAGCAAGTCTTTACTGTCACTTTTGATTAATTTAACCCCGTACCGGGACGCCTAACTTTGCTTCACTATATTTCTATTAAATCCTAATTAAATTATGACAAATTATATATTGTTGGGAAGGTCTAAGACTTCTAAATAGATATTCTACTCCTGTTTTGCGTTACAAATTATGTAAGAAGTGTAATTGATGAATTTATGACAAGAGTGCAACTCAAAAAATCAGCATCATAACAGGTCTAACCTTTGTCACAAAAAGTCGATGCACCCAATTTTAATCATTTAAACTTCTGTTTTTATGCTAAAAGTTCATAATAAAACATATAATCTTGTATTTTTTTCAATAAAAAATAAAACAATATAGTATAATATTATCCTCTAAAAATTATAATATATATATATATATATATATATATATATAATCCTCTAAAACATAATATTAATTTTTATATCGCCTTTTTATTATATCACATATTTTAGTAGTTATCAAAAATTAGGTATCATTTGAAAGCTTATTAGCTCAGAATTCATCCTGTGAAAACTGTTTAATAATTGAATGTTGCGTTACCATAGAAATGGTACTCATTTTATCAGGCTCCTCCCCTTTTGAGCATCATTATATTTCATAATTTATGATCAAAACCTTTCCTAATCTTGACAAAACACATGTTGTCAGAAAGGTCTGAGTCTCAAAACTCTAAATTATTTGACAAAATTGATATTTGGACAGAAATGTATTAATTTGTTAAGGCAGAATGTATACAACTAAATTCAATGGAATTCAATGGCACCCGGTGGCTATTTTTGGTACTAAACAAAATCTCACGGGAACTTCAATTTTTGTGATATCAACTTCAAATTTGGAACATAACTTGGTTAGATTTATGGCTTTGATTTTATAGTAATTTTAGAGTAAAAAATATTTTGTAAAATATATATTTTATATAAAATAAAAAATATATAGTACAGTATATTTGATTTACTGTAAATTTAAACTTCCATAACTTCTTACTTTCATTTTTTGAAGTGTTTCCACTTCAGCAAAAATCTGCTGAGTGTTTTCTTTAAAACTTGGGTATATTTCCGAAGCATTCTTGAATTACAACCATTTAAGTTTGAATAGTGCATTTTAACCCCATTCTCAAAAAGGGGGGGTGACGGCTAAGGGGTTAATGAATTGTTGGTGAAAAATGATATTAATATCTTTCAAAAAATAAATAAAAATCTTGCTGACTCCAAACTTTTGAACAGTAGAGTACAGACATCAGTTTACAGCATATAATATTTTCCATTCTACAATCTTTCTCTTACCAAAACGAACAGCTCTGTTACTAATAGATAGAGTGGTGGGCATCTAATTTTAGTCCTGATAAATATTTAATATCATGTCATTTAGTGGAGCAGAGGGCATCCAAGATTTTTCAGTTAATAACTTATGCCAGACACCAAAGCAATAGCTGGACACAGGGCTTAGTGCTTAGCCTCTGCTGTGATAGATTGGATTTGGTGCTTTGACTCCACTAAGAGTGCCCATTAGAGGCAAAATCAGATAATGGATACAGGATAAGGAAATGGGAAGGAAGAGATTTAAGTATGTTGAAAAATGTAAGGATATGCTGGCAGATTAATGGGAGAAGTGACAGATAGAATAGAAAAGAAATTGAATTTTGCCTTAAATGAAACACCATATATACCACTAAAGGTACATTACGCAGACTGCCTCAACTTTTTATTCATCAAATCCTGAAAAAAACATGTATTACAGTTTCCACAAAAATAAGAAGCAGCATGACTGTTTTCAACATAGATGATCATAAAAAATGTTTCTTGAACACTAAATCAGCATATTAGAATAATAAATATAATGAAAAATGAATAATATAAAATTATTGTTTTAAATATAGAAGCATGAAATCAATGAAAATGTTAAAACATTACGAATAACACATTATAAATAATTGTGTAATATGTACTCCATTATGGCAACTGCAATAAACACTTGACACTTTTGACTTGCTGATAAAAGTGATGTGTGCAATTCAAATGACAAAAAAATTAAAAATATTGTACTGAATCTACTTAAGAAAATTTTGTGCAACATTAGTCTTCTAAAACTTTAACCCAGATCTGGAATGCATAGTTTTTTAGACACTTTTTAAAAAAAATATTTATATCTGGGTTATTAAATTGTTCAGCATAAGGAAAAAACCATACATGTTTAAAGCAACGTGGAGATGAGTACATAAAGATGAGTACATGTACATGCTGAAAAAAATGAATGATATGTAATGGCAGGTTCCACAACTGGCATTGAATGAATATTATTTATTGGGCAAAAACACTGGAAATAACACTCCAATAGTTTTTTTTTAGCCAAGACTATAAGGAATGCTTATATACTGAAATTGACTTGAAAAATAAGCCCACCCAGAGAAATCATTTTAAATCCAAATCTTATTACAGAAATATACTGATAAAACATGGACACAACCGACAGCAGTCTTCTGGTACAGAGATTTGGGTCTTTGATATCTCTTTAATACATACTTGAGGCACTGCCTGATAAATGTTAGCAGACACACCATAAACTTCAAGAACTGAATTTTAAACGGCTTTATTTCATCACTACTATATATTCATGACTCATGTATGCTGATAAAGTCCTCAGTACTTAATGTTGTCAAACCAAGTTTCGGGTCATAAACACTATGTGAAATGCCACAGACAATCTATCAGCAATATCAATAATGAAAGCATATCGTTTCAGCTAATGAACTTCATTTTAGGCAAAATGTTGTATCTTATCATGCAGCAGGAATCATTTAACTGTAATTAGTGACTCTAATAATTAGCATACACTATTCAGCAGCCTTAAAATACAGGGCTCATGTGGGCTCTGGGAAATCTTTTAATTGTATTAATTTGAAAAAACATAACAGGTTTACTGAATAATTGAATGAAAAAAAAAAATTTATTCCACACAATTATTATTATTATTATCTTACTACTTTGAGGAGCATATACATTTTACTATACAATGGTAATATAACCAAACCAAACTTTTATTTTGGAGAGCTGAAATGAGCTGGAGAGACATACTGAGCATTCAAGGGGACATATCATGCAAAATCCACTTTTTAAGCCCTTAAATGCATTTTGTTGTATATTTGGAGTGTTTATAAGTACAGAAAAGATGAAATTATTCTCTTCAGGTGCTTCGTTTATATCTTTATATTCTGTTTTGGTCATATTTTTCAACCTGTTCAGATTTTTCTGTTTTCTATGACGTTTTTTGAACAATAACGTCACAGGATTTGCAGCGGAACTGCCAAATAAGGACATCGACTACCGGTCCAACACTTCGAGCAATCCGCCATTATTATTTCTCGCTCCGATTTTGTAGTCCAAGCTCAATGATGCAGAAGTTACGAGAAGGCAAGTCAAAATGTTCGGTTGTTGGATGTAGTGACCTGAAGCACTTCAAGGATTCCCACTTCAACAATCTCCGCCAGTATAAAGAATGGTTTGCCGATCGACTTCGTCTGAATGAGGGGTAAATTCCTTCGATCATTAGCTGCTGTGTTTGCTGATGCTTTTCTAAACGTAAGTTATCATATTATTATCAATACAGATTTTTAGTGGTAAGATTAGACTGTAGTCATTTATCTTGTCAGTGTGCTTGTTTTAACAAGAGAAATAGTCGACTTTCACTAATAACACAACATAGTTAACTTAACTTTACATACCACTGCATCCATATGAAGACGTTGTTCTGCAGGTTTGTCGTCGTCTTTTTCAAATCGCTCGCTCTGGCTCGAATACGTAACGCTTGATGGACAAGTCTTCCGTTGTTGACATTTTGTTGACGTGTGAATAAAAATGTTCTTTGAAACTATAGTAATCGTATATCTCTTATCAAACTACAATAATGGCCGAATGCGGGGAGTTGAACCGAACGTGAACTCAGCGACCTGGAGAGTGGGCGGGGAAAGACGCAACTCCTTTTTATTTAAAGGGGACGCTTCGAAACGGGTTGCTCACAGAAGCACATCAGAAAAGAGGTAGAAAAGGGGCCTGTTGAGCTATAATAATGAGGAATTCAGACCCAAGCATTGCAGTTATGCTTTATATAGACGACAAATGTATGATTTATAAGTAAAATTTAATGATTTAAAAGCATGATATGTACCCTTTCAGACTTCATATTTATTTTAGCAGTTAAATCACAGACACTTGTCCATTTCGAAATTTGTTTTTGAGAATTTTTACCACCCTACATTTGACATATTAGCCCAAATTCTGTGGCATTCTTCATTATCCAGTGAACTTTATTTTAATGACCGATTTCAATGATTCCGTCCTTCAGTTTTCTGTCCATCATCATAAGGCCCTAAAAATTGCTCAAGCCATTACACTTCAGGACATGTAATGAAATCAATCTACATAAACACACAAGGGACGCAAGAAGAACGTGCAGTGGAAAGCAAACAAACAACAAAAATGTTACTGATATATCTACAGTGACACCTGCATGATGTATCCCTTAATGCATCTCTGTCCATCAGCTATTCACTATCTGTTTTTCATTTGATTCCCAGGGAATCTCATGTTTTACTACAAAGTTTCTGATTCATCACACTCACCACAGACTGAGATGAAAACACACGGAGAACGATTTGAATACAATTCTGTGGTTAAAGACATAGATATGAGGCCTGATATAGTGTCAACTGAACATCTTTTCCAACCTGAGAATTATGTAGAATGTTCCTTAAACATAATCTGAGCCAGCATGGGCCATAAGGGTTTCCCTTGCAAGTGGTCTCAAGCAGTTTTATTGACATCTTTCTGTGGTTGAAACGCTGATTGACATGAGCCATGATTAATTTTGGTAAGTTGTACTGTATCTTTCAACATTCCTTCTAAAGTTTGTTCATGTTTAGTTTGTGCTGTAACTAATATTAAAGAGGTAGAGGTGATCGGTTCATATAATTGAACTACAGTGATGTGTCACGCCACATTAAAGAGCCACAAAACCACATTTATTGTTTAAATCTTGTGATAAAATGTACAGAATTTGAATGATGTTTACCAAAAGTAACAAACATGTTAAAAGTAACAAAGCACAAAGCCTGTGATCATTGGCAGTTGTGCTATAAATACTGTGAAGTTCATGCATCAAGAGAAAACAGCATAGACTAAAAGATCTTAACATTAGAATCCATATCAGTATTGATAAAAACAAGAATTGGTAATGATATTATTGTTAGCATCCACAAAGCTGACATGTTTACCTGTTTTAGTGTGCACATAGTAGACTTTCTGCACTTTTACTTGGGTGTTCATTAATTGACAAGGAACGATGATCTTCTGTGACACTGTCATATACTCTCTCATGCTGACACACGACTGGAGCCTGCTTTCCAGGCTGATGCTTTCTTATACGCTATCAGGTGTGCTGTCAGCATTGGTGTTCAAAAAGTCTGTTTGAAAAAGTCTGATGTGGAAAGTGGATCCAAAATGTATGCTTAAACATTTTGCTTTTTTCCACTGAAATTTTAAAGTGAAAAAAGTCTCATTTTATAACATCAGCACAACAAAAGATGTAATAGGCTTCTTATCACAGAACACCCCGATAAAAAAAGCATTTCATGCTAATTTTTTAAACAACCCTGTATCACACGAAATACGTTCTGAGGAAACTATTTTGCAAATCGCAATTACGTTACATGCCAACATATAAGCAGTGCTATTACGTTGGTCCTTAACGTAATATGTCTCATTGTTAATACGTAGATACTAATACGTAATTTTCAAATATGTAAAACGTACATATTTTACGTTTTGATAGATGCTAAAAACGTATAATATGGACGTATTTGTAACATTTAAACGTAACATTATTACTTTTTTACAGCTATAAAACGTTAACTATTTACGTCTGTCATATCATAACGATATGTGTATATTTTCACTTTTAAAGATAAATGTAACAAGATCCCTTAATCCTACTCACAAAACCTAAACATATTCATTTTATACAGAATATAAAAAGGATGGACATAGATGAGTTTTAGCATTACAATATATTTTGAGCCACTAACCCTAATCCTACCCCTAAACATAACCATTCCTTAAAACTAGGATAACACAATTATACAGAAAAAAAACATAACAGACAGACAAGTAACTTTCACAATAATTTATTTATTGGGAAAATGTCAAAACCGCTAACGTTAACATTACCAAAAGTCGTTCACATCGCAGTCCTCTGGCAGTATTATAGTAGTTGTGTATGAGGTACAGTGCAGAATTAAAGTTATTAATATTAATCCATGGAAATGTTAATCTGACTTCGGTTCGCTCTCTGAAGGCGCGCGCTCCTCTCCATTTCAAATCTACTACACCGACTGAAACACGGCATGTCGCAATCTGTGACGAAGCAGGCGAGAGCCAATGAGCGTTCGATATGACTGGCGTAAAACATGTCGTAACGCTTCTTGAAGGAGCATTTTTTGAATTTGAATTCATCACCAATGCGGATTTGACGTTTGCGCTTTGCGGTCGCTGCTGAGAAATGAAGATGAGATCACTGGATAAAATACTGAATTTGGATCTGTTTCTCGCAACCAACGTATGGATTCTTGAATTTGGTTTACATCAAGTAAATAAAATGTATGTCTTTTGTGAATGTATCAGTATGTTGCGTTTTATTGGAGAAAATGCTTTTTGTGTAAATACACTAAATACTACAAAATGGTTAAACAAGGTATTTTTAAGGTTAAATGTGTTTCAAAGTCAAAAATTTAATGCCACGATTATGCATAAATTGTAAAGAAACCTGCTTTGGATGTATTATGTTCAGGATAAACGTAATAGCACTGCAATAGTATTAGGTTAAGGACGAACGTAATAGCACTGCTTATATGTTGGCATGTAACGTAATTGCGATTTGCAAAATTGTTTCCTCAGAACGTATTTCGTGTGATATATAGTTGTTTTTAAATCATAACATCGCCAGTGGTGAAAATACACATTTGGTCTACCCTTTTAGCCGCCCCAAAAAAAAAAAAAAAAAAAAAAAACAAAACACCTTCCTATAGGTTTGGAATGACATGTGGCTAACTAAATTATGAAAGAATTTTCAGTATTCTAAAATAAGGGTTTAGCCATACAAAAATGTTAAATACCAATTGTGAAATTTCACAATTCTTAGAACCAATTTCAATATCAGACTAAAACTATCTCCCTTTTAAACTTCAAGACTTCTAGAACTTCTAAATGTAATATAATCACGATAAACATAAGATTCTGCTGATTCAGATCACATCAGTTCTGTCATTTAATATGCATTCGTCTAAACAAAAATAATAACAGAAAAGTGAAAAGTTGATTTTTCAACCTCAAAATTAGCCTGACGTCGTCACACTCAGATTCTAGTCAGCTTTGGTCTGGGCATACTTGCTTCACAAAGCATCAAGTCCAGACCGAACTTCCCATCCTCAAATGTAGTACGCAGGGCTAAGTTCTGCTGCCATCCAGGCTACCGCGAAATATTTTTCTGTATTTCTGTAAATATTTGCACACAGAGACAACTTCTGAACAGACTCCTTACTTTGTCTTGTGAGAGTATACATATAAATTCAGTTTGTTTTCTCCAAGCACGTGTGTGTTTTTACATGGCGGATTGTCCAAATCAATGTCCTCTAAAAACCATCTAACCTTAGCACCCCGTGATCCATATTCAGCCCAGCTTCCACCCACCTTTTGCGCAAAACTGTTTCATCTTGACATTTGAACAAATCAATTTTTTTTTTTCTTCAGGGCCTGAGACCTATCGATTGCCATTAAACTCTAATTAATGTAGCGAGGTACGCTGGTCTCCCTCAGACACTGAGAACAAAGAGCGGGCCTTTGAACACTTCTCCCTGGATACCAGCCCTACATGAGACTTGAGTAGAGCCCCAGTCACTGGCTGATCTAGCCCTGCTATGTACAAAACCTTCGTTGTAAAGAGCCATCGATACATCAACATCAAAGCTGCTCGCATCTAATGCTTCCTAACATGGTCATGAAATTTGCATATGCAAATGCATCTCCCTTCGAAATCTATTAATTAGGCTTGGGTGTTGCCACGATGAGGCCAGGCTTTGTTTATTGTGATTTGTTGGTATTCACAGTACAGCATAATGGCACACTCTTCTAATCCCCTGCTGTTAAAGACCAGTGGATAGACTTCTAATTTGCTTATGTTACAAGCCAGCTTTAACAACAATACGAGGTGCAGTAATAGCCTTGATCTAAAACCTCTCTAGAGGTACCACTTTTTTGTAATGCAAAAGCTCGTATTTGCGGGTGGGCTTCTTATCTCAACCGACCAGAATTATAATGTATGTACGCTTTCAAATTCAGGTTAGAAGAATGTCCTTACATGCTATAACAAAAACGTAATTTAATGGCCACTAATATGAGAAGCTTCTGCTGAACGCACTGAGCCAAACACTCCCTGGGAGGTCACTAGCTATCAATTATACAGTGACGTCATAGACAGCTTCATACGCGTAAGCGCTGTGCTTCAAGTCACACAATCGAGCAATTAACGGGTTTCTCCTTTAATCAGTGGTGCCCCCTATCTGTCCGTTCAAAGGCATTGTGGTGAGGGTTGCCATCATGAGGCCCAATTAAAACCAGTACAGGAACATCTGCTGCCCCTAAAAAGCTGTTACTCGGCATCTTAACCTGCAGAGACCACACATCGCTAGACTGCCAGATTAAAGGTTTGCTCACTGCGGCTCGAATGAGGAGATGGAAAGAACAGAAACCACATGCTAAAGGTCAAACTACACCTTCTGGACAAGCAGCCACACAGGGAGATCACTGATATACACTATAGACATTTTTTTTAGCTTTATAAGCTTTTAAATTACTGTAATGATGAAATAATGAAAAATAAGTGTTGAAAATAAAGTGTCGAATTTAAAAAGTGTTTTTTAAATGTAATAACTCCAATAAATATCAAGTAAAAGTATAACATTCCTAAATGTTGAATATTTGTGAGTGCACCACCTAAATTTGTATTATTATGAAAGGTAATGTTAAAATATTTTTTTATGATTATAATTATCATTATCAAATTTATACATGAATAATTCATGATATTAATAAAAATTAATATCATAAATTATTCATGTAGGCCTATACATTTCAGTATGTTTTGAGGGAGTCACACATGACATTTTACAACCACAACTAACCTTGCCGTGTCATAATAAATCTGAAATGTAAAGAGATTTGACAGATATGGGGATCTGTCAAATCCATCAGCACACACATTTTTTGGTAACGCTTCCTTTTACAGTACAGTACAGTGTACTTACAGTGTACTTACCTAGAAAGTACTAGCTAATATAAGGTAAGTACATGGAACAGGGGTAGGTTTAGGGGTAGGTTCAGGGTTAGTACTAGTTATTACCAAGTAATTGTAGTTACTAAAATATGTACATAGTATTTACATGGGTAACTGGACTGTAAAAGGAAGCGTTACCCTTTTTTTTTTTACTATGGGCTGCTGGAGAAAAAAAACAGTAAGTTTTCTTTTAGGCTACATTAGGGTAGCTTTTCTGTAGCTATTCCTTAGCCAACAGATGGATTAATGGTAAAGGTAATTGGAGAGGCTAATTAAAAAGAATCTGCGCATAAGGGCACCCAAGAGGATGGGTTTAATTTATTTTATTCGTGAATGCTTCTGTCAAAAAAGTCCAACTTTTCCTTTTTAGTTATTGTGACTTTTAACTGCATCATACTGAATTGGATGTTGTTCTTATCAACTTTTTTGATAGCCTTTTTTCTATAACACAAAAATGAACATCTGTTTTCAAGCATGATCCACAAAGAGGTCAGAGTTTTCCAGCTTTACCTTCCATCACTTCAGTGGAAAAGGGGCTCTTAGTATAGCAAGCAGCTGTTGGTTGTTGCGTTCAACGGCAACTACGTGTGGAGGAATGGAACAGGTGATTTCAAGATGCGTTTTTCACATTTTTCTAATGATCATATGATTTTCACATGATTTTCTAATCATTGGTAAAAAAATTAACAGAGCCATAATGACTCTGCAAGCTGGTTTATGATGAAAAGGCATCTAAAGCTGATTTGGCCAGTCCAGAATACAGAGATGCCCATTTTCTCTAAAGCTGGTGCTTACCATCTGCAAAACAATGATATCTCTCAGCATTGATCCCTCACTATACAGCGTGCCAAAGAGAAATGCCTCCTGCCTTACCCTCTGGGGCATTGCCATCATGCAATCCCACTGAGACTGAGAGCCAATCAGAGTCCAGCACCACGCCCTAGGACTGTTTCCTACTTGCGAAAAGAAGGATAAAAATAAACGACAGCCGGGTGACCATCTTGGCCCTGCCTCCTCCTCGACACTGGGACGTGAGCCCAACCCACCGGAAAGAAACATACAGCATCAAAAATTCATTAGAGACAGAGAACAGGAGAGCTGAGAAAGAAAAGAGTGATGGAGCTGAGGGAAGTGGAGGGGGTGAAAGTGGGATGTCAGTAAAGATAGTAGATATGGATGTTTGTTCTGTCTGGCATTGGCTTGAGAAGTGTGAATGTGCGGAGAGAAAAAAAAACGTGGTAAATTTCTGTTACAACTAAAAAAAAGTGTAATTCTATTTATTTAGCTGTTTCTCTAACTTGCAAAGCCATTTTTTTGCTAGTCGGTTGCTGATTAAATAGCAACTTACTAAGCAAGTTTCTTATTCAAAAGATGCCAACAATAGTTAATTAAATATAACTAATGTGAATGTTACAACTACCAATGACAGCATGTGTCATTTGATCAAAGTACTGTACAATTGTGCAACATTCAATAACATTTTAGCTCTTCTGCTTCCATCATCTTGAAGTCAATAGTTTTGAATGGGTTTTTGCTTAAATGCCTGAAATAAGGTCTGTTGTTCACACAAGTTCAAGATATTTTCATGTTTTATTCTACAACACAAAATACATCAGTGATATCCCCTTGTGGCTTTTAGAAACCTTACTAACAAGTGACTAAATGGGATCACAAAGTTTGTTGGGGACATTAAACGCCATCACACAGAACAAGGTAAACTCATTTAGGCCAACTTACAGTCCACTTTATATAATAGTGCTATTGTACAGTAAACTATTATAACTCAAACTTTCAGGGCCAATATTTCTTTAAAATAGTTGTCTGAATTATACACATTGATATACATGTATACAATATATACTGTATATATATATATATATATATATATATATATATATATATTCAAAAGTCTAGTTTTTTAGGGTTGATTTTATGCCACACAGAAACCTATTGTGTATCTGTTCACCTTCATTGGCTTGCCAGTGAGAAGTCTCAATATCCTCCGCAAAAAAATGTGTCTTGTCTGTAGCGGACATTCAATAGGCTCAGATGAAGAAGAGAAAAGGCATGACATTGGGATTCGGCAGTGCAGTTTGCATTTAAAAGCAAGTCATGTTTGCATAATTAATTCAGCAATCAGGAAGCTCACAGTACGTTCTTCTGAAATTATCTCTACCATCCAGTCAGGCAAGAATAAAGAGACAGACAATGAGCTGTTTCCTATTCTTCTAGAATACAAAAATATATGATTTTTCAACACATTCTCATCCCAAGACGTCATCTAACTGACGCTTTTGACCATACGTCAACATCCAACGTTTTAGGGTACCCTTTAACGTCAGTTAGATGACGATCCAAGGGCGTCATCCAACTGACGCTTTACCTTTAGGCCGTGTGTCCACCAAAGCGTTTTTTCCACGCGCCTGGCGTATGTTTTCAATTGTTTTCAATTGGAGCGCCATGTTTTTTAAACGTCATGAGCGTAATGAGGCGCTGAGCGTTTTTTTACGCTGAAGCGCCGAGTGCCCAGAGTTTTTTACTGGTCGCCGAGAGTTGAAAAATGTTCACCTTTGGACAAAACGCAGCGCTCATCACTGCCACTTTTTACCCAGCCGTCCAATCACAGTGGAAAAGGGGCAGGACTAAACCACACTGACCAACTGTCACAACATTCAAACTGTGCTGCGGCTATTCTGTATCATAGCAACGAAACGTCTCAATGGAAAAAACGCTGCGCTGCCAAAACGCTTTCAAGCGCCCAAAGCACGGTATCTTCAGCAGAGCGTCTAGCATTTTCAGCTGGCTAAAAACACTTTGGTTGACACACAGCCTTAGCGTCAGTTAGATGACGCGGGTAGGTTTAGGTCTGGGGTAGGGTTAGGATTAGATAGCATCATCTAACTCACGTTAAAGGGTACCCTTAAAACGCCGGATGTTGACGTATGATCAAAAGCGTCAGTTAAATGACGTCTTGGGATGAGAACGGGCTGGATTTTTATAAGATTTTTTTTATAAGCATCCATTGTTAGCTCCTTACAAAAAAACAATGTTTTTATGTTAAAATAGAGGCAACTGTATTGGTTGGTTAATTCCCAACCAGTCTATCATAGTAAACATAGTCATATCTGTTTGTTGGATGGGTCGTTATTTGACAAATTCATTTGCATTTGGTGATGCTCGTGGCACAGAAATTACACACTTGGCATGTAAACAGGTTAAGTATCATTGCTATGTTTCCTTCCTTACTAATAATAAATGTCCACCCACTACTTGCTTTCTGGACTTTAGTCCAATCACCTCATTTTCTTTGTCCCAGAAATAATCCCAGATTTTCACATTCTTTTGATGTACTGTGAGGGTTTCGTTGAGCAGGATTTGGAAGACTACTATATGTAATCCTCTTTCTGCTAAAGGAATGAATGGAATGATTAAGCGGTGTGTTCATCCATGCCCCTTAATGGTCCTCTCAGAACTCAAATGAAGCCTGAAAACACACCTTTTTAGAACCAACCACCTTTGACAGTATCTGGATTGTAATTGTTGCAGGATTCTCTAAGCCTAAACTCAGAATTTTAGAGCTAAAATATGTATAGCTAAAATCCTAATGCCAAAACAAGACATTGTTTAACGAGTTTTACAGTCTCATGCAATTATAGTTTGTTACACTCTAAAAAATGCTGGGTTGTTTCAACCCAATTTTGTGTCAAATATGGACAAACTCAGCTGTTGGGTTAAATTTTTACATTACATTTTTAACCCAACATTTGGGTTAGTCCATATTTGACCTAAAATTGGGTTAAAACAACCCAACATTTTTTAGAGTGTATAGATGGCTAGTCCTTGCTGAGTCCTCCCCTTGCTGAGGACTAGCCTCCTTTTTTTTCTCCTCTGAGTACAAGTGTTATTCCTGTACAGTATGTGTTAGCCCTTTATTGGACAAGCCATCTATCCAAGTGTGTTTCTCTGTCAATGGTTCAATTCGCTAGGAGAGGCTTTAGCATTCCTGTGTACATAGGATGTGGATAAATGGACGGATACTGGTTGACCAAGGAAATTTTGCCGGTTAATCTTGTAAAGAGTCCTAAACTAGACTAAAATGACATGCTGCTCAATATATTGAGTTTAATCGAAGCAGAATTCTAAATTTTGACCAAGTCTACTAGAGAAGCCCACCAGGGGTGTGTTTCCCAAAAGCATCCTTGGCCAATATGATCGCAATTTCCATTGAACTCCATAGTTGGCTTTGGGAAACCAGCCTGTTCTCACGTAAATGCGTCTCTATAACACGCATCGTGTTTTATCGTGTAATTTATACGCGAAATTGAGTTTTTACGTGCATATGAGACGCAGTTTTTCGCGTGCAATTGATACGCAGTTCATTTGCGTATAATACACACGCACCCCACACCACTAATTCTAGCCAAAAGTATAATACACACGCACCCAACCCCACACCTAAACTTAACCTAACCAACCAATGCGCATCATATGCACGTAAAAACTCACTTTAGCGTATAGTATATTAAACGACAATACACATGCGTGCTATAAAGACGCATTTAGTGTGATCGGGTTGGGGAAACTCACCCCTGAGTGGGAGACCATCTAAGAGCAACAAGCCTGCATAGGGTGTGTCAAAATGTGTGACTTGCATACTGTATATTTTTTGTAATGCTTAATGCTCTTCTGTTATTTGTACATCTCCAAAAACTTTAGTACAATGCCATTCAAATTATGGGTAAACACTGTACAGTGCAGTCAGCAATAGACATCAGACATTGATTGACCTCTGTAATGGCCAAACACTGTATTTTTCCTCTTGCTAAAAAATAGAGATCAGGATCCTTCACTCTACTGCAAATGAATCTCAGCTGAACCATTCACTCTCTACTAGCAGTGTGTAATGAAGCGGTTTGCTTCATGGTATAAGGTCAATGTGCTGCACACCAACAAACACACACCAAAGTAGTGACAATGGATTTAAAATATATGACTCCAGAGGGGGTTGTGATTGCCTTGAGAGAGAAAATGGGAGTCATATGTCTGCCATTTGAGGCCAGTCAGCCAGGAGAGGCTGGTTTAATATTTCAATGTTTAAATTAGATTCTCTTCAACCACAGCGACTGCCTGACAGGAGAGTGAAAGACTCAAAAACGTCTAACCCTTGAAGCATGTCCAATAAGATCAGGTGAGCATGAAACTTTCCTGCTGACACCAGTGGCACTCTGATGAAGCAAAGTGGCAACAACATGCATCAAGAGCAACAACCAGCACACGTCAGGTTTATTGGCAAAAATGTAAAGACTTTTTGCAATAAACAAATCAAAAAAAGTAATTGAAATAGCCAAACACAACAAATGTTTCAAGTGGTTTCCCTGAAAAGGCAATTGAAAATGGCACTTCTAATGACTTAATATTCAGTCTAAATTATTCAACCCCCTGAATAGAATCTCTCACAACAGCACAAATCTGAAAAAAACCAACATGACATCATGACTTTTGCGTAAACATACATGCCACTTTCGAGTCAATTGGCGTGTTATCTCTACGCATTTTGATCTATCCGTGTGTATGTGTATGTCTACGCCATTAATGTCCGAGTGATTCCATGTGTCTGTACACGCCGTCAAATGTCCGAGCGAAACGAAGCAAAATATAGATCTACATCTGGCGAGCTATCTTTTTTTTTCCCTAGGATGGTAAGGGAACAGTCATAAATGCCTTTAACCCCAGTGACGGGTAGGTTTAGGGACGGGGTTGAGGTAAGTCATATATTTATATATACAGTAATAACGTTAAGTCAACACGTTGATAAACAACACGTTCATAAACACGCTGAAAAGCGATTATGTGTGTTGATAGCACGCCAAAAATGGAAATACAAATTGGGGTGTCATACACACGCAACTTCATGAGATCAGTCTGGAAAAACAGGCCTTGTCTCAAGCCCACCTGATGCAAATAATTAAGGGCTTCATTAGCTGCCCCAGGAATGCTTGGGCTAGAACACATGAAATATCTGAACTGGCTAGGTTTGTTAAGTGCCACATTTGACTGCATGTTAGAAATATGGCGAAAGTCAAAAGAAGTTCAAAAAGTTAAAAGAAGATATCATTGCCATTCAGAAACAAGGAACAGGATACAAAAAGAAAGTGAAGGCACTAAATGTTCCTAAAGACACCGTTGGAAGCATAGTTTGCCAATTCAAAGGAACAGTGGTTACACCATCTGGATGGGGCAGAAAATGGAAGCTAATGGCTGCAACCAGATTTCTGAGACGGCAGGTTCAAAAAACCCTCGAATGACTGCAAAAGACACCAGGCACTGAGGTTTCAGCTTGTACAATAAGGCAGATACTAAACGCATGCGGTTTCCATGCCGGAACTCCAAGACGTACACCACTACTGACCCAAAAGCACAAGAAAAGTCAGCACAAGAAAATTTGTTCAAAAACATATAAATAAGCCACAGACATTTTGGGATTCTGTTCTGTGGAGTGGTGAAAAAACAAACTTTTTGGCCCTATGGATCAGCGGTATGTCTGGAGGAAGAAGAATGAAGCATCTGCTGAAAAGAACACTCTGTCTACACAGTTAAGCAGGGTGGTGCTCAGTGATGCTCTGGGGCTGCTTTGCATCTGGCACTGGAAACCTGCAGTTTGTGGAAGACAATATGGATTCATTGAAGTATCAGGACATCCTAGAAGAAAACGCCATGTGAGAAAGCTGAAGCTTCGGCGTCATTGGACCTTCCAACAGGACGATGATCCCAAGCATGCCTCAAATTCCACCAAGGCTCGGTTGCAGAAGAAGTCTAGGAAGATTCTACAGTGGCCATCGCAGTCACCTGACTTGAACCCATGGAAAATCTCTGGTGGGATTGAAGGAGGCGGTTGAGAAGCTGGTTATACATTTCGTTTGTAGCAGGTCGTAACAGCAAAAGGGTGTTCTAAGATGCTTGCCATGAAGTGGTAAAATAACTTTGAGACTACAGAAGTAATTACATTTATTCATTTACCTGACACTTTTTATCCAAAACGACTTACAATTGCTATATATGTCAGAGGTCGCACGCCTCTGGAGCAACTAGGGGTTAATTGTCTTGCTCAGGGACACACTGGCGTCTCACAGTGGATTCGAACCTGGTCTCTCACACCAAAGGCATGTGTCTTATCCACTGCGCCACCACCACCCCTAATTAAAAGTGGCATTTTAAGTTTAATTTGGGAAAACCATTTGAAACACTTGTTTTATTGAGCTATTTCAATTCTTTTTGTTTGATTTGTTCATTGCAGGCAGCTGAACGTCTGTAAATCCGAATGGCAGTTCTAAAAGCAAATCCTTAAGATACAACACTCTCATTAAATGGATACGAACAAATGTTTACCTTCTTTGTGTTTAAAGAGACTGAGAGTTGTGAGAGAACAGAGGAGAATTTATACTCCCACTGAAGCTGAATTATTGATCTTTGCTATTTTAATATGGCAGCAGAGGTTGAAACACATTTAATAAACATGGGAAAACTGATCTGTAAGAAGTCTTAGAAAAAGAACACCAAAACTGAGCACAGCTCAACCCCGCTGAGTGTGTCATATTATAAAGGGCATATTCCAAGGGCAAGACACAGGAAGGATTAGATATGAAAGGCATTTTTCTGTCCTTCTTTCTAATAAGACTCCAAATTTTAATGTCCTTTCTCATTCTTCTCAAACGGACGACAGGTTTTTTTGACATGAATCAAATAACAGGATACATCCTAGACAGGGTGGTAATTATACAAGGAACTTGCGCCAGGCTCTTCGGAGAGATTCTAGTCCTCCTCCATATCTCTGGAGACCGTACGTCATAGAAAGTGATGTACCATTCAGTGCAGCAGTGCTGAATATTGCATCTCTGTCTCCTACTGTTTTTTTTTTTCTTCTTCCACCAACTTGTGTGTGTTTCTTATACTGTCTCTCCAAGCTCTCTTCCCTGCCTGTTATCTGATTTTCTAACTCTATAGTCTTTGTCTAGTGTGTGTCTTAATGCAGTGACTCATTGCTGTTGAACTAAGCTCCGTCTGTTAGAATTAGCCCTGCAGCCAAGACCCTATAAATGGCTTTCTTGAGTAACGTTGGCCTTCTCGCCCCTAGCGGAGCATCCCTTTCTGTGCTGAACACATTTTCGTCTGCAGCCAGACGGCTCTCTGACCAGGGCACACCACCTACAGCTCATTATCTAGGTAACAATGTGGATGAAGGTCAGTCCGAAAGCTCCAATCTTTCCTCTCTCTCTCTGACTAAGAGCGAGTATCATTTAATATACATATTGGGCACCACTTTAAAATGGTTTGTGTCAACAAATCATTACTATAAGTAAATGATTTGCTTGTGAACAGTTGTTTCTAGCACTCTATTATTATTATTATTATTATTATTATTATTATTATAGTATTATTAGACTACATTACACTTACATATATTATATCCAGGGTGCCAATAAACATAATAGCCTTTATTATGCAAATAAATCTGTTTCTCATCTTTATTTGCATCCATTCCAATTCGTCATATAACTGACGTTTTGGGACGTCTTTTGACCATTCGTCAATATACAACGTTTTAGGGCCCCCTTAAACGTCGGTAGATGACGTTATGGGATCCTAACTCTACCCCAGACCTAAACCTAACCCTAAACCCAACTCGTCACCTAACTGACGTTAAAGAGCAACATGCAGGTTGGACACCCCTATATAGCATAGTGTATGTTGACGATAAAACAACAAGATTTTCTGAACTGGAGTAATATATATTTAGCCATTAACGATATTTTGAGAAAAATTGTGATAAAATAACTCCCGCGTCTATGACGCACTAACCGGAAGTGACGATTGGCGAGGGAGTCTGTTCAAGTTCAGGTTCAGGTTACAATGGATGCGAACGACGAAACCGCGTTCTGTGATGTTGACGAATATGCCTATGATGACCCACAGGCAAATAATTATGAGCCTTCTAGGCGAGATAGAAGTCAGGGGGAGATCGGGAGACGAACAATGGGCAGAGGAGAGAAGTAACGTTAGAGTTGTGGTGTCGAGAAAACCAGTGGCGAATAGGGCAAGTGAGTTCATGTAAGTTAGCACCGCGGCTAACGCTGGTTCATCTACTGTATGGCTATACCTTGGTGTTTTGCAATAAATCTGCTTTAGCAAACATACATTTCACTTTGTTCTTGATTAAACATCTATTTAGATTGTCTTAATTTAAGCCAGCAACATTTTGTCTTCTCATATTCTATGCTGACAGTGATTATGCAGTCCATCCAAGCTGGTTAGCACTATCCACATTGATCATGCCATAACAACAAATAAATAATGCTTTTCAAATGCAGTTTGTGATACCATTTAAAGCGAGTGAAATGTGCGCCACAAATGACCACACATATCACAAATGATATGTGTGGTAACAGACGCGGCAGTGAAGTCTGCTCTATTCACCTGCACATAACGCACCCAAGACCGAAAAGCCTTGTTTTTCCTAGAAGGAAAATGATAGATATGATGTCCTGACAGGCTGGAATTCGTGCAACAACCACAAACACAATAATTTACCATTATGGCATCTCTAAAACTCGATCTAAAACTATATGTCTCTCACTACTGCTCTAACTACATCAACACCCAGCAATGAGAAAGCGGCCGCGAGCTCATTTGTTTTCCCTCGGGCTACGTCATATGACGCGTTGCTTGCGGGAGAGGCGTATTCCAGAGCCTAAGCGCATTTTCATCAAAATCTCTACATCAAATGAGATTTCATTAGTAATTTTTACATAAGTGTTTTTAAAAGACCTCTGCAGACAATTTAAAGTATTAATTCAGAAATAAAATCAACCTGCATGTTGCTCTTTAAAGGTAAAGCGTCAGTTGTATGACGACCCGGGATCGTCATCTAACGACGTTTTAAGGGGCCCTAAAAAGTTGTATATTGACGAATGGTCAAAAGACGTCCCAAAACGTCAGTTATATGACGAATTGGGATGAGACTGTGTTATTACAATAGTTTATTGCTATTATAATATTGTACAAACATGTATTTAATGTATTTAAGCAGTCTGCCAATACACACATTACTTTTCTATGTATATTGCAACATGTTTAGTTGGTGACCGTCTGATAAGAGCCACTAATCCCTCTAAAATCAACAAATCAGACCAGCCTGACCAGGAAAAACCATCTTATCATGGTTCAAGCCATTTTTCGCCCAGGGTAATGTGGTTTGCTGGTTGTAGCTTGATTAAGCTGGTCCAGGTGGCCACCCAGTCAGGCCAATCTGGTGTTTAGCTGGTTTATTTGGTCCAAAACACACCCAGAACAGGATGATCACCATCTTGGGTTCAAGCCCCATGAGATCCGCACTAGTTGTGCTATGAGTAACAGAATTCCCAAACAGCAGGTCAATCAACTAATTATTCAGCTGTAATTGGTGTCAGAGGCCCATCAATATCAGCAGACAGCAGAAGCAGCAGAGTCATGCCTCACATTAATCATGTGTACGTGTCTAATGACTGCTGCTCTGAGAACCATAAACCCTCAGAGTACTGACAGACAAGGCTCCCAACTTCTGCCACTCTCACTCTCAGATTTGAGTTGGAAATCATCCAGGTAGCATTTTAATTAGTTATGCAAAGTCTGGGCTAAAAGACAGACACTTGTGGATGTGGCACTAATTTAAACAACTCCTGTCTCTAAATATATAACAGTTTGTGAGGTTACACTTTATTTTGATAGTCCATTTGAAACATTCTAGCTATTAGTATGTCTAACTATAAGTAACTTAGCAACTACATACACTCTAAACAATGACTGTTTACATGCAGCCCAGACTGATCTCATGAAGTAGTGTGTATATGACACACCAATTCGTATTTCCATTTTTGGCGTGCTATCAAGACGCATAATCGCTTTTCAGCGTGTTTATGAACGCCGTCGACTTAACGTTATATAAATATATGACTTACCTCAACCCCATCCCTAAACTTAACCGTCACTGGGGTTAATGGCATTTATGACTGGTCCTTAGGTAAAAAAAAGATATGACTTACCTCAACCCTATCCCTAAACTTAACCGTCACTGGGGTTAACGGCATTTATGACTGGACATGTGACGGTGTGTACGGACATGCGGAATGACGCGAACGTTAATGGCGTAGACATACACGCATACACGCGGATAGCTCAAAATGCGTAGAGATAACACGCCATTTGACTCGAAAGTGTCATGTCATGATGTCATGTTGTGCAGCCAATAACCCGTTCAAAACCGGGATATTAGCAGTAACCCGGTCGCGAACGGCCATGTAAACACCGTCAAAACTAATTTTGCTCACCGCCCAAATATTGCTCATATCCCGAATTTAAAAAACCGGGATATTATACCCCTTTTCTAACCCGAATTTTTGGTCATGTAGACGTGCATCGGCATATCCCCACTATGATTTGTGTTCTGCGCACGTTCTATTTGCAAGGAATCTTGGTCTTTTGAGTAGAGAAACTTCTCGGCACATAGAAAAGTCCACGTGCAGTATACCGGAAGTAAACATGGCGAGACCAGGCGAGACACAGTACAGCATACATTTGGAGCGAGCTCAGTAACGTTACCATCATCAAAGCGCAAACAAAGGCGATGCCCTGAACTATTCATTATCCGCGTGCTGCTGTTGTTGTTTTCTTTGGATACAGGAAGAAGAATCGGAAATGACGCATATTGCGTCTAAAGGTTGTCCGTACGTCCAGACGCTATTCGCACATCGCCGTTTACATCGGGATATTGCAATTCCATGTGTACAGGAGAAACTCTCTCTGCTCAAGCATCTAAACGGGTACTCCTAATGTTTTAGAAACCCGAATAGTGACCTTAACCCGACCATAACCCGAAAATTGGCTGCATGTAAACGTAGTCAATGTTGGGTTGTTTGAACCCAAATGTGGGTAAAATATGCGACAAACCCAAATGTTGGGTTAAAAATGTAATTTCAAATTTGAACTTTCACTTTCAACTGTACATTTTTGAATTGCATTTTCAAACATTTGGGTTTGTCCATATTTGACTCAAATTTGGGTTGGAACAACCCAGCATTTTTTTAGAGTGTACCAACTAATTCCCTGTTTATCCAGTGTTAGAGTTAGTAGAAGGGGTTAGGACTAGTAGAATAAGTTGGCATGTACTTGCAAAGTTAGCAGATGCTGTAGCAGAAAGTCTACTACTCTAATGACTGGTAGTTGCAAAGTTACTTAGTAGAATATCTAAAGTGAACTGTAACACTAATTGAAATAAAGTGTTATGGTTTTTATTATCTTTACTTACTTTATGACCCTGCTTACAGTTTATATTATAATCCAGATAGAACCAAATGCAACATAAGTAAGGGCTCCAAAATGTTTCATGATCCGATCAATAAGACTATATTTCCGAGGTGAAGAAACGCATGTGACCACATTGCATAGCAAACACAAACCTAATGCATTCCAGATAACATCAAAGAACCACCTTGCCTCTCAAATATTGCACTAAAACATGTGGCTTCCAAAGAAAATAGGTGCCCAATCAAAATAAACCCACACAAGCACTAAACATCATTGAACAACTCTGAAGTGATAAATTCTATTTCAGTTCCATGTGTTTGTCTAGACTCGTTTAGAAAATAATACATTTCAAGTTTAAAACGAAAAAGGTGCAGGCAGTTCTCTTTTTATGGGTCACTCACTGCTAAAAAGCAGCTCACTAAAAGGCACATCAGTCTATGCCACTGCTGCATGAGCACACGATTTGTCATTGTGGCATAAAAACTGAACAGCACTCTCAAAGTTATAGATAACCAGCACACTGATGCGGGTATCAATTCAATAATCAGGTATATTGAAAGAATAAAGGCCAGCCTATTAACCTCACTAATAATAAAAGAAGAAAAACACCAACAGATTTAGTAATAGCTGTCATTCAGTTCTTTCTTCATTAGGCCTGAGGAAAAAGGCGTCACCAAGACAAACGAAAAGAGAATAAAACCCCCACTTTCAGAACAAGACTCTAAAGGAGGGATGCAAGGAATCCATTATCATGGATAAAAGGTAAGGGAAATGAAGGCTGAGGGAGATGTGAATGCTTGCTTTGATATTCAGCTTCATGTGAAGAAATAAAACCCTTTTCTTTCCAGGCATCTCCAGTTGATTCCTTGCTAACTGTCCCAGTTGGTTATTACCCATAGAGCCAATCTGAGCCATCAAGGCAGTTTAGCACAGCTGTGACTCTCTCTCTCTCTCTCTCTCTCTCTCTCTCTCTCTCTCTCTCTCTCTCTCTCTCTCTCTCTCTCTCTCTCTCTCTCTCTCTCTCTCTCTCTCTCTCTCTCTCTCTCTCTCTCTCTCTCTCTCACACACACACACACACTTTTCTGAGGCACATCTGATTGTAAATGCAAACACAGAATGAGACGATGATATTTTTTTCTTCAACCACAGATTAAACATTTACAGAGGAATATTATATTGTTCTTTCAAATATCAGGTTTCTATTTTTTTTCATGTTAGTATTAACTTTAAGATGTTTAAAAATAAAATGTGACCCTGGATCACAAAACCAATCACAAGTTGCACAGGTATATTTGTGGCAATGGCCAACAATACATTGCATGGCTCAAAATTATTGATTTTTCTTTTATGCCAAAAAGTATTAGGGTATAAGTAAAGATAATGTTCCATGACGAAATTTAGTAAATTTCCTACTGCAACGTTTATTTTTGTGAGTAAATGCAGCACCATCGTGCACATAAATGGAAAACTTTATAGGCAATTTTCTCAAAGTTTCTATTTTTTGGACCCTCGGATTCCAGATTTTCAAATAGTTGTATCTCGGCCAAATATTGTCCAATAACAAACCATACATCTATGGAAAGCTTATTTATTCAGCTTGCAGGTGATGTATAAATCTCAATTTCAAAACATTGACCCATGTGACACAGCCGAGGCATGTTGGCAGAAAAAACAACAGAGATATGAATTAATAAATATTGCATAGCTCAGATATTTTTTATCTTGAAAGAATGTACAAGATAAAGTTGATAGAGTTTATATAGTGAAATGTTCTGTGATTACCAGTGCAAAAAAAAAAAATCCCCCCCCCAAAAAAAATCCAAGAAAAAACATTTAAGCATAAATGTCAATTACGTCTCCATTTGATATCATGATTAATTATTACGAATAGACTATAGATACCACAGTTAAAAAGTTTGGGGTTGGTTATATTTTTTGTTGGTTATCTCTTTTAAAGATATTTCTTATATGCTCACCAAGGCTGCATTTATTTGATCAAAAATTAGAAATATTTTGTGTTATTATCACAATTAAAAACTACCGTGCTGGTTTGTGTTGTTATATATTTTTTCAGGATTCTTTCAGCATTTTATTATTTAGATATAAAAATTGCCTATAATAATGTAAAAGTCTTTACTGTTACTTATGATCAATTTAATGAATCTTTGGCAAATAAAAGTATTAATTTCTTAAAGAGTCTCTTTAAAAGAGTCTGGCCTTAAATTGGATCTAGTGTAAGCAAGCAAACAAACATGCCATTTCCCCTCTTTAATAATCATGATAAAGGTTAATCAAAAAATGGTCAATGCAAACTCATCTGATTTCTAATCTATCAGCAAGTCTCTCGATTCTGAGGCTCATGAAATGTTGTACACAGTTGTAAACTCCACTGTAGCAGTGCACCTCCCTGTGCATGGAATGAGGAAAAGAGAGTTCATCAGACTTTCTGGAGTGTCAGAGAAAACAAAGGAGGTGAGCACAGGACAGGCCCCGCTGACTCACTGATGGAGGGCTGATAGAAGCCAGATTAACGAGAAACTAAACATCAGCGGCCTGCTGGATTCACTGGAGTGAGACAGAGCTCCATACTGGGAAAATTGCACTTTTCCTCAACAATGACAGCAGCTCTGGGATACTGTTCAGCCATCTGAATAGTCCTCATTTTGACAATGCCTGTCCAAGAGCTATTCTGTAATGGCTAAAATTCTGCAAATCCATTTTGCTAGCAAAAACGTGCATGCACCGGTTTGTTTTATTATCATTTTAATATGTTGCCTTATTACTTTGTCTCTTTACAAAAATGTCTCAAAATATCTCAAGGGAGAACATCCTTTTAAATGTATTTGTTATTAGCTTTTAAAGGACTCAAACAGCTTGCAGTTGGGTAACAGTGCAGGGTTGACAATGTGGAAGTAAAAGATAGAATGCAATCATTCACTCTTAGAAAAAAGGGTTCTATATATGTAGCATAGGGTTCTTTACTCAACTCCAAAGGCTATTTAATGCTAAAAAAGGTTCTATAATGAGAAGAAAGAACCCTTTTGGCACAAAGGTTCTTTAAAGGCTATTATTTGTTCATATATTACATTATTTTGCAACATTTTCTAGTAAGTAATCAAATTATTGTTTATTAAACTGTTGTAGTAACTTAATATCACATTTTAATCATACTGATTTTGAAGGATAAAAACTGAAATGGCACTCTTCGTCTGATATTGATTAGCCTAATTACATTTTTTAACCCACATATCTTGAATTGTGTGATCATTAAAATGCATTGCATTTTAGGGGTTCCAAATACGTAGCACTTTAGAACCTTTTAAGGTTTTATATAGAATCTTTCCTTCTAAGAGTGTACCACTCTCAACAGGAAAATGTGTGGACAATAATAGAAAACTATAGTCTGATGCGGACTGTGTTTCAGAGTCACCGTACGAGAGCGGCTCATGATCTGGTGTTTTCAATGTTTTGAGCGCAGTGAAAGGAGAACTCTGTTTTTAATTTAACATTGAGCTAATTTTTTGGGACATTTGGAGTGCTGTCAGCACAGACAAAAATGACAAAAATCAGTGTTGCCTACACCGTGTTGTCGTTTTTTTTTAAATTCGCACCCTGTTGATTTCAATGGGGCATGTTCTAAACCTGCTTTTAGCATCTTAACATCCTTGATTTGTCATTACGAGTGCACAGCCATGTGAGTGGTGCTTTTAAGAGTGACCACGGTCAATCTGACTGCAGTAGATGTGAAAGATATATGATGTGAAAGATAATTTGCTTCCTGTTTTCGGTCGAAGCCCACAGTAGTCGATTGTTGAGTTCACACGTGCAATCATTGTTGAATATCATCTCAAACCTACCACTGTGTGGTGTTCTGAGAATATCAGCTCAAATGGATAGTTCATCCGAATCAGATGTTGAACACACGGAGGAGGTCTGAGATGATATTCACTAATGATCGCGCGTGTGAGATCAACAATCGACTACTGTGGGCTTCGACCAAAAACAGGAAGCAAATATGTGCGCTGGCAAAATTAATATCATTTTTATTCATATCTTTCACATCTACTGCAGTCAGATTGACCATGGTCACTCTTAATAACACCACTCACATGGCTGTGCACTTGTAATGACAAATCAAGGATGATAAGAGGCTAAAAGCAGATTTAGAACATGCCCCATTGAATTCAGCAGGGTGCCAATTTTAAAAAGACAACAACACAGTGAAGGCAACACCGATTTTTGTTGTTTTTGTCTGTACTGACAGTACTCCAAATGTACAAAAAAAAATGAGCTCAATGTTAAAACTGACCGGAGTTCTCCTTTCATGCCACTCCACATGAACTCTGAAGTGCTGTGGGTTTGGGTGGTTTGGCCAAAATAAAATCTCTATGTAAACATTTGAAGGCAAATCAATTGAGACAGACTTAATTATTATTAATATTATTATTATGTCATATTGAATTGGTTCCATAAAAAAAAAAAAGTGACCTCAGACAACTGACATGAACAGAGAGAGATTTATAAAGAAATAAATACATAGCATTATGAATTTGGGTTGAATCACACAATCCTACACACAAGCATAGACCTAGAGCATACACCAAGCAACTAAAGTTAATTAAATTCACAAAAAATGGTTTGAGATCAAACAATAATTGGAAGACCCCCTGCAGTCGTCACCACAACCCCCTTTAAAAAAAACCCTTGATCTGAAAAACATAAAATATTGGACCATCATGGAAACACTCAATGTTTATCCACTAAAACATAAGAAGAGAGGTTGAACCAATACAGTCTCTGATTTGCATATTGGCATATGGCAGCTCATTTTAATTATGTTTCATAAATTCACTCGCCTCTTCCTATATTGTACATTCCTGCAATGCAGATGGAGATTTATGAGCCGAGCACACTTCAATATCCAGCTTTCCAGCAAAGACTTTAATAAATGCTTGCGTATCCATCTTAAACGATGATCCCACACTGTGTTAAATCAACACAGTTTAATCCAGCACTTATTGCTGACTTTATTGAAATGTAATACTATAAGAATTCATCAAACATGAATGTTTTTTTACATTCATATTTTGATAAACTACATTTAAACTCGAAGATTTTCCATAACCACGCAGCAAGAGAATATAAAAGCCAACAGTGCTCAGTGCTGATTTTGATGGCACTATGTACAAGGCCCTATTAGAGTCGTATAACGCCAAGTCTTTCTTCAGAGAGAAGCACAAGTACTGTGGCATAAAAGAAAAGAAGAAAGCTTGCGATCAATTACCGGCCGTTACATGGCAGCTGAGTCAATCAATAGCAGATCAAAGCTGCCAGGGAGCCGCTTCCTCCAATCCATCAGACAGTGAGACAACAGCAGGATGGAGCAATGAGATGTGAAATGAAGAAGACAGTTATCTCTAGATCCAGCCCATGTGAAACATAGCCTGTGGCTTTTAACTTCCCATGGCACAAAAAAAAAACATGCATGCACAAATGCATTCCCTCTGCTTTTAAGAGCCAAGAGCACTTTCACAACAATGCAGGTGTATTGATAAAACATTTGAAGTCTTCATTCTTTGTACTGTAGAAGGGATGGCTCTTTAAACTCGGCATCTAGCCAACCTGGCCTTCCAAGTACACTTTAAAAGTGAAGTGTAGCCAAGTATGGTATCTCAGATTTGAAAATTGGTGCTCTGCATTTCACCTATCCAATTTAGTGCACACAGCAGTGAGTATTGAACACACACACAATGTGAACAGTGCGAGCGATTGGTGGTTAGGTGCCTTGCTCGAACTGTGTGACCTTCGGGTTACAAGTCCGACTAACCATTAGACCACAACTGACCTCTTTCTACTGCAGAGTAAAATTTAAGAGCTCTTTTCACAATAAAAATGATCTTGGCATACAGTGATATATTTGCACCACCAGGAAAATTAAATCCTTTTGCTGGAAGTCCCAAGGACAAGGTACAGACTTTGGGGTGACCAGGCTTTTTCTGTTGCTGGGCCAAGCCTTTGGAACAAGCTGATATACCTGACTTGGGTCTCTTTAAGGCGAAGGCTTATTCATTCAAACTGGCTCTTAATTCATAGAAGTTGTTGTGGCATTTTGTGTTTTCTTTGTGACATACATTTTTGTTTTTATATTTTGTTTTGTGACTTGATGTATCTTGATTTTTTTTTTTGTCCTCTGGAAAGCACTTTGGTTCACCTTGAGTGTTGTAAAGGGCTGTATAAGTAAATGTTGATTGATTGAAATGTTGAACAAATTATATAGACACAACAAAAGAGTCTCTAAAAGAAAAATAACTACAGTTGCTGAGGATTTGCAGGTCTGTTTAACCCTCAGTTCTTCTCCCTAACATCTAAAATCTCAACACTCTGTTGTGCCCTTGCAGTCATTTCAATTTTAAGGAGCAGGTTGGTGAATTATTGCCGGCAGTGAGCTGGGAGTTCTTCTCATTCGGGGTAACAGCCCAGCAGCACTACGCTGCTTTATCAGCACTACCTAAGCAGTGTCTCCAGGGCCCCCGATAGGACTTACATACTGACCCCATAATGTATCACTGAGTTTGAGGGGAGTTTGTCACATGGCTTGAATGCAAGTTCCGACTGCATTGCTCCAGGCTTATAGACTTCTGACTTCACTGCACCAGCTAGGGCTGATGTGAATGCTAAAGAAGTTAAAAGAAGGTCTAAAGCACTATGAGCAAATAACTTTCAATGACAAACCGTTTAATACTGTAGATTATACTTAAGAAATATACTATTAATTTAGATGTTATTATTGAGCTACTGTCACTTTTGATCAATTTAAAGCACTCTTGCTAAATAAATGTATTTATTTATATATATATATAAAATAATATCAAAGGCCAAAATCTTTGAACAGTGATATAGTGGATGGATGGATGGATGGATGGATGGATGGATGGATGGATTTGTAAATATCTTGTGCAAATAATTAACACCAAGGACATTTATGCATTTATGCAGTGCTTATATAAACCTAAATACCGGACATAGGGAATTACAAAGCCCAAATCAGTCTCTTTTATACTCCCTATTACTAAGGCATGATATCAAATCAATATTGGCCATTAAACAGCATTAGGATTATTATATGTGAACTGGGAATGCTAAAATACACACACACATCTGTTCAAGCAATGAACGAGAAGGTAAATTTGTATTTACTAATTTAGTACAGACCCAAATTTGTCCTAAAAATGTTTGACTGATCCAGTAAAGCAAAGAAACAACATACACCCTCCACCCCCTTTTCGCACATTACATTTATCTCAGAATTTACAGCCTCAGGATACCTCCACAGAAAGCCTCACCCTGGTTATACAGTTCCTGACCTCAATCTCAGGATCAATACACTGCTCCACAATGGGCTTGGTCAGCAACTGGCTTTAAAGGAATAGTTCAACCAAAACACTGTGCCATCATTTACTCACACCAATGTCAGTCAACATCCGTATGACTTTCTTTCTTCCAGAAAGATGCTCTTTTCATTTCCATATGGCTTGATATACAGCACACATGTTGTTGTACAGATGAAATTTTAGGATTTTACATGAATTTTGCAGCTTAATTGCATCTGCCCCCATTTACGTTCAATTTATGGAAAATACCATAGTATCGCCTCAGACTTATTCTGGACATGACCACACACAAAAAACATCATTATGCAGCGCATTCAGAACTCATCACCCAACTCATTATTATTCATTATGCATGGTAATGAAGTAAGACTTAATTGGGCATATTTGCCATCTGCAAAATTAATAAGTGCCAGAACTTGGGTTCAGCTACCATATGAGACAAGAAACGCTAAAGCACTGCCATTTTCTCCTTTGAATGTCGAGTTGCAGGAGATCTAGATCTCTAGAAGTGCATATAGATCAGGCATGTGTAAATTCCACAACTTCTGATAATCTCCAGATGAGGTTGACTAACTGGTGTGTATAAACATCCTTCTGTGGAATACTGGGAAGAGGGAGATGCTAATGGCATTTTTCATTCAATCCTGCACACAAGAAGAACCCTGCTGAGGCATCTGCGTGCATTGACATCTTTCCAAGTAAGATAACGCATCAAGATCCTATAAATAAAACCAGTAATCATAAATTTATGGAGCTCCTCGCCTCTACTTAGTGCTTGCCTGTTCTTTGAAAAATAAATTACTGTTTTCGCTCTGAGCATTCACAGGAGAAGCAAAGAAATGCGTTGGAGGTCAAGCTGACCTTATCAAGGATAACAACACGGGAGGGTACAGTTCCGTGAAATAGAGTTTGATCCATTCCATTTACGATTATTATTTTTCTTTAAGAATTACGATTCTTTTTCTGTGCTGCATTTATGGCTCTTTGCTATTGCTGCAAAAATATTGATGTTAAAAAATTAAAATGTCCAAATGAGTTAAAATAACTCACAAATCTGTGTGGAATCAAATCAACAACACTAATATTATCCTTGATATAAATATATATATATATATATATATATATTCCTACTTTATTATAATAAATAGTTAGCATTTGCCATTGATGTTTAAAGTTTAAATGTTTCATTTTACACCGACTAATTTCAGTTGGAAAGTTAGCAATATATAGATTTGACAATATAAAACCATGTAAACCATGCAGTTTCAATCAGATGGTGACCGTGCGGCTCATTGATTGTATGCTATCCTACAAAACTAAAAAAAAAAGCCTGCTGTAATGTAGGTTTATAAAGCATTATCATATTTAGTTGTGTGTCTCACAAGCACCAAATGAAAGCCTATATCATATATAAACATAACAAATGAGTCAGGCAAAAAGAAAGACTTCTGGAGGCCATTTTGCTCAAATGATACAGTATATTTGAGTATAAAATAAGAAAATGAGCTGGGGTGGGGAGGGGTGGGAGGTAGAGAGAAAAAATAGAGGGAAAGTATAAGAGCAAAGGAAAGACAGAAGAAACAATGAGAAACGGAGAGAGAGACGGAAAGAGAGCAGATGAGACAAAGAAAACTTGCTTGTGAATCTCATTAAGATGCAAGAGGGCATCTATGAACATTAAAGAGAGTGCTGTGTGTATGTGTGTCTGTGTGTGTGTGTGAGAGAGAGAGAGAGAGGGGCTTGCAGGGGTGATACTGGTACAGCTCACCCAACACCAAGGGCTGATTTATAATTAGAGAGCTTTCCATTTGTGCATGGGGTTGAGAAGATGCAAAGAATTCTAAAGATATGAGGAAATCAAACCAAAAAGGATCAAAGTTCAGTGAGAATATGGAAGGTTGTAAGTGAAATCAGTTTGAAAAGTTAGCTTCTCAGTATGCATGGTGGTCCTGACACACAACGTTCAAAAATCAAAGCAAGATGGTTTTTAACCTGATATGATGGATGGACCAACTCAGATCGCCATAGATATTCTGGCAGCTAAATAGTAAAACTACAAGTTAAAAACAAAAAAATCGAATTTTTCTATTTTCTAATTGATAAATAAACAAATAAATTGAAATGTAAATCTCAGAGCAATTATCTGGCTTGATTTGAAAATATTCTAAATTTCACATGGACAAGTGGTATAATATAATGCAAAATATAAAAATCATAACTTATTTTAGGTTATAATAAAAAAAATATATATTTTTTTCTCAGAAAAAAATGGACCCATTAAACAAATTTTTATCTTTAATTTTTATGTTGTCAAAAGCACTCTCTTTGCAAGTTGCAAAACATAGTAAAGATAAATTTAAAATGTAATTTATTCCTGTGATGGTAAAGCTGAACTTTCAGCATCATTACTCCAGTCGTCAGTGTCACATGATTCTTCAGAAATCATTCTAATATGCTGATATGGTGCTCAAGAAACGTATCTTGAACAGTTGTGCTGCCTAACATTTTTTCTGGAAACTGTAAAACGGTGCATTTCTTTGATGAATAGAAAGACCAAAAGAACAGCATTTATAACAGAAATCTTTTGTAATGTTATAAATGTCTTTATGCTTGCTGAATAAAAGTATTAACTTCTTCGAAACTCTTACTGATCCCAGACTTTTGAATGGTAGTGTAGGCTACTGTATATGTACAGGTTAATACCACAACTCATTAAAGGGATACTCCACTTTTTTTGGAAATAGGCTCATTTTACAACACCCCCAGAGTTAAACAGTTGAGTTTTACCGTTTTCGAATGTATTCAGCCGATTTTCTGATATTTAGAACAATATCAGTGAGCAGACAGTTTCTGGTCTCATTGACTTCCATAGTATATTTTTTTCCTACTATGGAAGTCATTGACTCATTGACTTCCATAGTATATTTTTTTCCTACTATGGAAGTCAATGAGACCAGAAACTGTCTGGTTACTGATATTCTTTTAAATATCAGAAAATCGGCTGAATGGATTCGAAAACGGTAAAACTCAACTGTTAAACTCTGGGGGAGTGGTAAAATGAGCCTATTTCCAAAAAAAGTGGAGTATCCCTTTAAGAGCTCTCACGGGAGATGGGGAAAACTAACACAAATATCCAGTTTGACTATAAAGTGGAAATAATCAGATGTGATTCAAATTCAAACGATGTACTTTTAAATATTGAGTCTAACACATTTCATAATCTTGACATCAAAACAGTAACAGGGCAGCTCCAGCTCTACTGCAGCAACAAGGGACATTTTAAACTATTCTATCATGCAAAAAAACAACAACTCTAACTAAGGTAAAAGTACTAACTAACTGTCAATTTGGTAGATAATGCAAAGATTTAATCTAAGGGTCTGTACCATAAACCCTCTGGACCAGAAGTTCTGACGTCAAACAGCATGCACATTACAAGTAAATGCATTAGTCTGAAAGGTGTTAAACGAGCACAGATGAACAAAGAATAAACTGATTAGGATTATATGAAGCCTTCGTCACAAATGAAGAACAGGTACAATCAAGTGACAAGGTTAAATTCTCTGCAATTATCTTATCTCGAGCGAACGTCACAGTGAATCAACAGACAGAATAAATGAGACTTCTCAGGGTAAGCGCTGGCCCAGACCTGCTGTGTGAGAGTAGTACTGGTTTCATTTTCTCTGAACGCTGTTGCCTGGAGACATGCTGATTGACGCATTCGCTAGCTCTCTGAGGGTGACTATGAGCTGATCCAAGCCTGTGTTATTGGCTCAGTGAGTCAGCACATTTATATGGGCAACATTTTAGCATTATGTACTTTATTCAGCTCAAGCTTATCAACTTTGAGTGTTGACTAATGATTCGGACCAATCACAGGTAAGACAAACAGCTGATATTTTGGATGGATGAGATATCTGGGATATCAAACTACAGGCTGCCTTCTGGTTGGGTGACTATGAGTAAATGCGAGTAATTGGTTTGAGACGCTCTCACAATAGCCTGTTTCATTAGTCTGAGACAGGAAGTTGGCAGGAGATCGCTTCCTCGATGTGCACAGACCGCCAAATTACAAAATCGCCTGTTTAATTCAAGGCCCCAAAGGTATTTATCTAAATATGCAAATTTTCCAAAGTCCACAACAGAAAAACAGTGTCAAGTAGACAGATTCATTCTGCACCAATTCAGTACTTTAATACTTTAATCTCTCTGAATAATTTGTTTATGTGCCAAGTAGGCTACAATATCATTCAAAAGTTTGAGCACCAAGAAAGACAAATTACAAAATCTCACTCCTCGACTTAATTCAATACTTAAAAGGTATTTAGCAAAATATGCTGATTTTTCAATGTCCACACCAGAAAAACAGTGAAAAAGACAGATTCATTCTGCACCGATTCCATACTTTAACCTCTCTGTATTATTATGTGCCAAGTACAATATCATTCAAAAGATTGCGGTCACTAAGATTTTTAAAAATATTTTAATACTTGTATTCAGCAAGGATGCATTAAATCAATCAAAAGTGACAGTAAAGACTTGCTAAAAAAATCTAATTCAATTAAATGCTATTTATTTAAAGGGATACTCCAATTTTTTTTTTGGAAATAGGCTCATTTTACAACTCCCCCAGAGTTAAACAGTTGATTTTTACCTTTTTCGAATCCATTCAGCCGATTTTCTGATATTTAGAAGACTATCAGTAACCAGACAGTTTCTGGTCTCATTGACTACCATAGTATATTTTTTTTCCTACTAAGGAAGTCAATGAGACCAGAAACTGTCTGGTTACTGACATTCTGTATGTAAATATAGTTCTAAATATCAGAAAATCGTCTGAATGGATTCGAAAATGGTAAAACTCAACTGTTTAACTCTGCGGGAGTTGTAAAATGAGCCTATTTCCAAAAAAGTGGAGTATCCCTTTAAACTTTCTATTCAACAAAGAATGCTTAAAATGTTACTTTTCAACTTCCACAAAAATATTGTAAAAAAGGAACTGTTTTCAATATTGATGATTCTTTAGCACCAAATCAGCATAATACAATGAGCTTTGCCATCTCTAGAATATATATATATATATATATATATATATATATATTAAAATAAAACAATTATTTAAAATGATAAAAGTTTCACACTATTTCTGTTTTACTGTATTTTTGAACAAATAAATGCAGCCTTGATTAACGTAAAAAAAAAAAAAATCTTAACAACCTCAATCTTTTGAAAGACTATCTATATCTATGTATAAATAAATATATAATATATATATATATATATATATATATATATATATCAACAACATCTGATGTTTTTTACTAATCAAAGTGTTAACAATCCTGCTTTTATTTAAACCAACATTAAGTAAACTATTGTACGCACAGCTTAATCACAGAAGCAGACACAACAGATTGCGCTCTTGCTGTTTCAGACCGACTCAATGGATAGTAAAGGCTTCCAGACTCCAGTGTGTGAAGACAACGAGCACCACTGGGATTCTTAACGCCACCAACACAATACAGAACTCCCACATGACACTCCTCCAGACGGCTGTATCAGAGCTCTGTGGGCTGGAACATGGTGACTAGTCACTAGGCTTTTTATTTCTCTGCCTTTCCAGCTTCCCTCAGCCCAGTCCTTGCCATTAATAAATGATGGCCTCTGATCAGCCAGGATTCATGACTGCAATTACATTCAATGTGCTGCAAGTGAGGAAACACAGCCAACATGGAGCCAGTCAAACTAGCTGCATTTGCCCAGCTTAAATATGTCTGGAACCAGGTCACAGGACATTAAGAAATGAGACATGAAAGGTTCCAGAAGTGGTGTGGTGTGTGTGCTGCAGCATGATAACGCTTCACTAATACTGACTGTTTTTCAGATCCCTACTTTTTCTACAAACCCCAACCAGGAATCTAAAGTCAGACTAGCATCATGTGTCCTGGAGAGGGGGTTTGGGGGGTGTTCAGCACCTTGGACAGCTTCTTCTCTCAAAGCCTGCCCCAATCTGGGGCCATTTAAATGAGATATACGGGCGCCAGCATTCTCCTTTCCACACTTTGGATTTTCTTCATTCGCATGCAGTCCCTTATTCTTCTCCACTATCTCCGTTTCCATATTGCATCTATCCACTCTCCAAATTTGACTTCCCCTTCATATTTAATATCTCAATCGGTAATCACCCACACCTGCTTAACAAAATGCTGTCCATGCAAACTGACCTATTAAAGTGCAGATAGAACTGGTGTTGGTTATATTTCAAGCACTGATTGCTGGTAATTACCATACATTTGCAATGTGGGGGGTTATTAAAAACTATGCTGACATTGGCAGTCTTGAGCCTGAACACATTAGACTTGACATTCAAAGCAAAGTATATATGTTTGGACACATTTGACAGATAGGTGAACTGTGCATTCAACAGCATTCAATGTGCAGGGTTTGTGTGCACTGGGAAGTGGGAACAGACCCAGAGGGATTGGTCTACCGCACAGTGTTATGCAAATATGTTCTAGTTTTGAATCTTAGGAGCTATTTGATTCAAAAGCTGCAGTGGAAGTGAAGGATATTAGCGAATAGTGCTTAAATGTATATGTAATATATATTAGGGCTGTCAAACGATTAATCTCGATTAATCGCATTCAAAATAAAAGTTTATGTTTACATAATATATGTGGGGGCACTGTGTATAATTATTTTATATATATAAATACACACACATGCTTGTATATATAAATACACACACATGCATGCTAATTATTTATTTAATAAATATTTTCATGTACTGTATATAGATTTATATATAATTTATATTATATATAAATATTATATATATAAATAATATTTTTCTTAAATATACATGGATGTGTGTGCATTTATATATATGCAAAATAATTATACACAGTGCACCCACATATATTATGTAAACATAAACTTTTATTTTGGATGCGATTAATCGCGATTAATCGTTTGACAGCCCTAATATATATATATATATATATATATATATATATATATATATATATATATATATATATATATAGATATATATATAATTTAAAATATTATTATTTTATTATTATTAATATTATTATTATATAATATATTATTAATATTAATATAATATTATTACTATTATTATTATTTAAATATTATATATTATATATTTAAAATGTAATGTAATGAAAAGGTGATTAAAATCATTGTATTTTATTCATATATATATATATTGAAAGTCAATGGGAAAGTCAATATTCCATAATAAAAAGTCAATGGGGTCAAAAATAGAATCAGGGTCTAATTGACCCCTTGACTTTCATTATACAGATTTTTTTTTTTTTTTTTTCATGTATGGCCAAACAACAACAACAAATGCCAAATTGCCAGTCACCATTTTGGTCATTTTCACAAAAGTTTCATGGCCCCTATAATATTTTGTTGTATGAATATCTGAACATACAATACATCAAAAGAATGAACAGGCCTTCTGCTTTTAAAAAAACGTTTGATAAATAAAGCAACATTTTGAGAGCAAAAAGCAGAGAGAATCACATTTTTGTCAAAGACTATATTCATATCAAAATAAGATTGATGATCAAAATAGATGGACTAGATTGAGTCTATCAACACCCCGAAAGCTTCACAGTCCTATAGCTCGTTCTGGGTCAATACTTCATTCAGTAACATTCGGCCATTTTGATTTCATCCTGTTTATTAATGATAATCGTATTATTTTTCATATGCATCTGCTTATATACTGTATGTAATGAGATTGCTCGTTTCTGATTCTTCTTTCCTGCGTTTTGATCTGGAGATACTGTAATCGTTCAGGAGATATAATACAGTTTAACAGTGATAACATGGAAAGCCATACAGACTCGTAATTGGCAGGGAAAGAGTTAATGTTTGGTGTATGTTTCAATTATGCATTAGCATTCTAATGAGGACTTTTCTTATCTGGTTTCAAATGTGTGCTGATGTACAAGGAAAAGGCAAAAAGAGCCATAAAGAAGAGTTGAAGAGAAAAATCAATACCATGTCACAAATTGCTCTACAAATGGTTGCATTAAATGTCTCTAAAGGAAATAACAGCGGCGAGAAAGAACAAGTGGAATGAAATATTGCTGTTCACCCTCAACATCAACAACATGCATATTGACAGTGTTTACCGGCAGAGGTTGTAATCAAAGAGTGCAATCATTTTATAATAATAATAATAATAATTTATTAACCAGTGCAACATGGCTGATTTGGACTGATACAACAAGTGGTGCACTGTGACTGTAGTTTACTGTGCTTGTCAGTGATACTGGATAACAAACACTTCACTGTCTGTGCTGGTCAATACCAATCCTCTCAGCTTATCTCTTCCTTAAGTCACAGGCAGCACATTAAAGCCTTTTTGCAGAGTAATTGCAACTGTCATGCAGGCTTTCAATATCTGGATGGCTCTGAAAATAAGCCAGCAACTTCACCTGGTTAAAAAAGCACTGTGTTTAAGCATGTCATGATTGACAGACTAAAGGTTTTATAGAGCTTTGGCCAGCGAATCCAAACTCTGCTAAATTTAAAATAATGGGTTTACAGTTTAATATAGTTTAAAAATAGGGCTGTGCAAAGATTAATCGCGATTAATCGCATCCAAATTAAAAGTTTGTGTTTACATAGTATGTGTGTATCTGCTGTGTATAATTATTTTGTATATATAAATACATATGCATGCAGAATTTATTTGCACGTAAATACTATATATATATATATATAATCTATATTATATATAAATATAAATATTGTATATATGAATAACACATTTTCTTAAATACAGTATATACATGCATGTGTATGTATTTATTTATACAAAATAAATATACACAGCACACACAAATATATTATGTAAACACAAACTTTTTTTTTGCATGCAATTAATCGCAATTAATCTTTGCACAGCCCTATTTAAAATATAACTTATGTGATGCAAAGATGAATTTGAAAGGAAGGAGGTAATTTCTAGTATTTTCTTTAAATTAATTATTACCTTTATTCGGAAAGGTGTTAAATTGAAAAAAAAAAATCTTTATCAATGAATCCTGAAAAATATCACAGGATCCAAAAAAATATTAAGCAGCACAACTGTTTCCAACGTCGATAATAACTGAGTGTCAAATCATCATATTAAAATGATTTCTAAAGGATCATGTGACACTGAAGACCAGAATAGTTGTGTTGAAAATCATCACAGAAAAAAAGAAACATCACAGAAAAAAATAAAAATAAATTATATATATATATATATATATAATATTTCACAATTTTTACAATATTTCACACTAATTTGCCTAATATATATATATATATATATATATATATATATATATATATATATCAAATAAATGCAGGCTTGATGAGCATAAGAAACTTCTTTAACAACATTTAAAATAACATTTTTTCCCAAAACTTTTGCCCGTTAACTACTGTATAAGGCCTCTAAAGCAAATCTCTCCTGCAGCAGCCTAACAAGTTGAACTTGAGAGTTTATGGAAGTAATGGCTGGAATAGTTCCACAAGCTGAAGCACATTCTGCATAGATCAACGACCCCCCGAGAAATCCACAAAAAGCTGTGAGGAGGGTCTCTTTGCTACTTCACAATATCTCTGAAAGGCTTCAGAAAGAGACAACAAAATAAAGCTAGGATCTGAGTCCTTGGAGAGAAGCAGTGCCTCTGTACCATGGCAGCATCCATTGTTTACTCTCACAGTGTGAATCATACTCTTCGCAGCACAATCTCAGACTTAAGTCCCACAGATCTGAGGACAGATAAGATCTGCTGGAAGCTTAATTCATCTGGTAGGAGGTTTAATGACGACAGCGGGCAGAATGCCAAGGGAAATAAAAGCGGAGTTGCCCTGCTAAACATTAACCTACCTACTTGCATTTGCTGAGACTCATCCATCCATATCAATAGGTAAAATTACTGCAGCTAACCATCACTGTCATCATAGAGAAACAATACCAGGCTGAGTCTGCAGGCTCCAGCTACATAAGTTCTCTCAATGGCACACACTGGGTGTGTCTCAACATCCATATTATTTATTTATTTATTATGTTATTCATTCTGTTCTCTAAGTACACCAGCTCCATTTTACACAAGACTGAAAACTGCAAAAGCATCCAGGTGGGCCTTTACGAAACTTTTATATCCTGATAGCATATGTAAAAAAAAAAAAGTATAATAATAAAAACACACTTTAGATATGGGACTGCAGTAGGCATAGCACATGACAGGATTAAATTCACGAAATGCAACTATTTATATAAATATTTTATTATATTTTTTAATTTAAAAAAAGCATTACATCAATATTATAGCCTAATTAATATTAATTAAACAGCTTTAAGTCTTTAAACTTGATAATCAGTTGAACTGATAATTAAATCTTAATCAGTGACCAATTTGCCAATTAAGCAATAAATATCTGAAGGAAATAAATGCAAAAAGGCACAGAAAAGATCAACAAAGTGATTATTTCTCGGAAAATTAAACTTTAATCTAATGAAATATGTAGGCTAAATCCCATCACAGATCAAAATAACATGCCACACTAGACCCAGTGGCTTATGAATTTGATGTATAAATAAAATTTCATCATCAATATTATCATGTTGCAGCCTAAACAGACCCCTGTAAATAATCAATAATAAAGCGTATTATTGAAACTTCCCTAGGAAATATAAATATGACACTCACCGCTTTGCTCCCCAAGAAAGACGAGTTTGAATTTCCTTAAAGGGTTCCCAAAGTCATTTCCCACAGACATGTTTGAGGGCTTGTTTTTTTGACAGCGTGTTCCCACCGGTGTAAATGTCTGGATGGGGCAGCGCGATGGAGAAAGCGGCGTTCCTGTGCGTTTGGAAAGTGGAATACTGCACTGGATCGGCTGTCACGCTTAATAGCTGTTACGCATGCGCGGCCCCACCTCTCTCTCACTCTCTCACACACACACACGACGTAATGCTATATAAACCCACATAACGTGACGTCATGCTGTCTCAACCCACATAACATGACGTCATCCTGTATGCCCCCCCCAGTAAGCAGAGTCTTTCCTTTATAGCTTATTTTAATAATATATAAAAAAATAAATAAATAAAAAATCTGACTTTGACACAGCTGATTTTTGATTGATTTTTGAGCTGGTAATCCAAAGCCTGCTTGTGTGATCAGTTTTTTTTTTTTTTTTTTTTTTTAGTTTACATAAAAAAGTTGTAATTATGAGATGAAGAGTTGAATTTATAAGATATTAACTCAGAGTAATAAGATAAATAGTCATAATTATTACAAAAAATGAAATTATGAAATATTGAGCCATTCTGAGATAAAAAGACATTTACAAATTGGAACTGAGATACATAATTATTAGATTTTTTTTATAAATAAAAAAGATGATTTTGTTTCTCATTTAGATCATAACTGAAACTTTTTATGCCATAAACATAATTATAATCACTAAACCATTTTTTTTTCTCGTGTGGCACAAATGGTCTTTCATAAACATAAACATCCGAAAAAACAACAACAACAATTGGTGAACAAATTTTATATTTGAAATAACTTATACATTGGTAAATAAACATTACATGTTGCATAATAAAAATATTATCATAAAATCACGATTCATTACTCCAAGCAGCGATAAGAAAAGCTTTTTGTCATTTGTGTTAAGAACCGTGGAAAAACAATATACACAAAGGGTATAATAAAACAGCAATATCAGATATAAAAATATATATTTTACAAACATTTGATGCCTAGTTTTAAAACGTCTTCACATTTGAAAGTAACATTTTAAATCTGCTCAGGCTACTATCGTTATTTGAAGCTACACACCTATATTCGATATATGACACACTTGTGTATCTGTGTGCATCTGGCGATAGTTGAGACAGAGCATTCCACATCCTTCACATAGTCTTCACATAGAAGAAAAGATTTTGAATCATGATTCAATTGCAAGGAGCATATATAGACATTTCTCTTATGTGTTGTGTTCTCCTCATAGGTGCCATTGTCATAAATCCAGCTTCAAATACCTGCTGATGAAAACTGCGGCTAAGATTATGATGAATTTTTTTGAGTTACTTTACATAGTTATTTATTAATAGCAAACTAACTGCATAGATTGAAAGCCCATGAATATTTCCAGTTAGGACCCCGCTTGCAAGCAGGGGGGAAATAAATACTCAAGCAGTTACTCTGTGTAACAGCTTGAGGCATATCCAAACTGAATTCATCAAATTTCCAGCCAGTTGTTGGAAGGAGGGGTTTCTGACAAGAAATGTCCAGGGGAACTCACTGAGAAGGTTCTCAAAAGTGAGATCTGATAGGTGAAGCAGGGTTGAGGCATCACAGGGGTCCCTCTGGCTTTTTCTCTAAGCTGTACTCTCTGGTCCGTTGCATTTTCCAGCCAATAAATGCCAGGAGTGCAATGCCTAACGCCTTATAGCCCACTTGAAGCCCTAGATACCTGTAACGTGTCATCATGATCATCATCAGTGCTAGAATTTAGTCTAACAACACTTATTAACACAATTTAATTGAAATTTTTTAGCCTTGTGTTGCTGAATAAATGTGAAGTATAACATATGTGTGTTTAAACTCACTAAACTCAAAACCTTCCTTTAGGAGTTTTGACACAAATGTACCTTTATAATGTATTTAGGTCATAAGAGAACATATCCCTACCTGTTTCTAAGAAGGTTGTTGTCATAGTAGCCACATCCTTGCTTTTTCCCACAAGCCGTTTTCCACCAGATACACGTGGAGTCTATGGTCATCCCGAACAAAGCCGGAGCTGGCAGCCACGCTAAGCAAAGAGAAAGAAATCATTATGCTACACGTTTAAACAAATATATATTGATATGAACTAACATACTAAATAAGCATAGATAGTTTGTAATGATGTTGTTGTAATAAGAGACAGGCTATACAAATATACAGTAACTATGCTGCTGTATCGCCACAAGGGGGCGTATAGTGCTTACAGTATTTCCAATTGCACTTGCACAATTTAGACACAGATTTTTTTTTTTAAAATTTAAATGGTTATTTAGCCTGACCACTTTCTCTTAACAATTATTTTGTTTATTAGGGATCTTACAGGAAAAATGTCATGAAAAGACAACTTTTAACACTTTAAAAGAATAAATAAATAAAAGTAAAAAGGGTATTTTGGTCATTTACTTACTAAGAACCCTCAAAAGCAGAAACTGAACCCCTATGGCAAACGACTTCTCTTCTGAAGGAACTGACCTATAATTGAAGACAGAATGAGTGAAAAGAGATGAGAAAAAAATACTGAAGTTCATTTGAAGTTCTCACACTGAATGCAATGTTGTGTTTCTCACCTCAGCACCATCATGTAGATAGGGTTGTGTGTTAGGCTGGCAATAAGTCCGGCTAGAGATATGATGAGCATTGCAGGCAGGAGATAGTGAGGGCAGGAGTTGGCACAAGGGCCGGGCTTTGCGATGCCCATACCAGGAATACACTGGCAGTTCCTAAAAATCTGCGTGGAAAGAGTTAGTGGACATTTTATGGGATAGGGTTTGTCAATATGAACATGAGAGCTGTAAATGTTAAGTTAACTGGTAAGTGTCCAGTAACCCTTACAGTACATGTATATAGGTACTGTTTTTTAGTATTTCGTGTATATCTATGAAAATATACAGGCTTATCTGTAAACAAATTCACACATTAGGTGTGACATGTCCATTTCATTGAAAAACAAAACTACACAAGGTAAAATTAAATCTGACCCAGACTTCGATAAATAAAGGTTCATACGGATAAACATGGTCTGTCACATAATAAAATAACAAACCAATAATACAATAATTAATCATTTTCAATTTCTATGGTCCATTTTGTAATAGCAAACCCAGTTGAGAAACCCAGCATGAGTGCATATCTTCATTACAAACATCATTCTATATGGATAATTTTACTTTAAAGGGTACAACTAAAAGTGCTACACTCATTTTATAATGTTTTCTTGTGCTCCATTGACTTCTAATGACACAGTGTCCTCCATTTCCTGTTTTGACTGAATTGAACCAGCATAGGAGTCCAGAACCAAGTCTATTTCTTACAATAATTGCCTCTTGGTATGATATGTGCTGTGTTATACAGAGTAATACATCATCAGCTGCTCCTGTAGTCTCTTGTTGGGCAATTATACAGAAGCTTAAACACTCTAAAGTTGTTCTCAGTCCCCAAAGAGCTTCCTCCTTGGAAGTATTACTAATTAGCGATTGATTGGATTCAACCCATTGATCGCTAACAGACCATGACTGGTCATTTGCTTGGTGTCGCTAGTACAGCAGAGGCTCACAATGAGCTTCTATCCAGCTTCAGTAATGAGCTAAATAAAGATCTAAATGGATATATCTATACATGCAGTAACTCTGCTTGAACTCTGGCTTGAGATGACAATTTCATGACATGGTATAGGTTCTGTTTTGTCAGGTTTATTTATTTACCTGGATTCTGTGTGGTTTATCGGGATCCATGGTGTAGTTTTTGCACCCAGCATGGCAGGGTGAGATGTACTCAATGTTGTTTTCCCCACACACTGGGTTAAAGGTGCTGCTGGGACATGAGCAGTTGGCACTACAGGGCAGAAGAAGCCTGCTGGGCATAAAATAACACAGTTTAGCCTTTACTTGCAGAACACCGAAACATTTTATGAATCGTAATCTTAAAGAAATAGTTCACACAAAAATCATTAACTGAAAATAGTGACATCCTCATAGCTTTCATGTTCATGAGCATGTACGACTGATGAGATGTTTTTCAATTTTAGTCGATTATTTTCAATGAATTTGTTGATTTGTTGAGTTCATATAACTGGTCTGAATGATTTGTTCATAAATCGGCCCGATCCGGTCCTCAAATTCAACTCACTGACTCATTTATCCAGTCATATTAGGTAACATCTCACTGGACTGGGAACAAAAAAATGTTCATCAATCATCACACAATGCTATTGTATGGCTTCAGAAGATTGGAATATAGCACACAGGTGGTATGGACTATTGTTATTGTATTTTCATGATACCTTTATGCTGCCTTTTGTCCTTTTTTAAGGTTAAAATCTCCATTTCTCATTCATAGTAATTGTATGTCACATTTGTGTTCCATGGAAGAATGAGTAAAGCCTTAGAACAACATGTGGCTAAGTAAACAATGACATAATTTTTGGGTGAACCATTTCTTTAGCATCCAGAACACAGTCACAGGGTGTGTGTTTAAACGTTCAATTATTTTCACAATGACACAACAATAGTAATATGTTCATAAAGTTCATGGAAAACAGTCAAATAATTTCCTAATTTCCTCCCAGTTGGCATGGTGAAAGTGTTCAGATATGTAGCACACAGTTTGAACTTGAACACTTCACCTCTGGGTTAGTTCAACTGATTATATAGCATGTTCACTGGAAGTTGTTCTGGACTCAAATATACAAACTTTCGCTAGAACACAATGGTCTGAATCTAAACACTGGCAGAAGACAAAGAATAGACTTTGCTTAACAGTGTTTTCAGTGTCTGTGAGAACCAGCTGTCTTGGCCCTGTTTTTATAAGATACATTTCAACGCATTTTCATCCTTTAGCGTCATATAGAACGCTATATGACAAAACTGCGCTATACTACGCACATGGCACCCGTTATCGTTAATATAACACGCACTGTGAGGGCTAAGTTTAGGTGTGGGGTAGGGTCTGCGTGTCATATTCACGCTAAAGGATTTATGGGTTTTGGGTCTTGGGTTTGCGTGTTATATTAACGATAAAGGGTGCCATGTGCGTAGTATAGCGCCGTTTTGTCATATAGCATTTTATGTGACGCTAAAGGATGAGAACGGGCTGTACATTTATACTAAACTCTTAGAAGAAAAGGTTCTATATAAAAACTGTCAGGCACTTGATATAACCTTTCAGGGGGTTCCATCAAGGCATCATTTAATGATTTACTTTTAAATAATTAATTTCAATAAATGTTTTCATTTAAATTACATTTTATTAATTAAACAGTTTGCTGAGAGGGAAACGAGACGCTGTGTCATGATGTCGATGCAATGGGAATGCCTCTGCATTATGCCTAGTTCACACTACATGATTTTAAAACGTCAGGCTGAACTGTGTGGTTCACACTACATGACTTGCTCTCGGTGAAATCAGGAGTGTTCAAGTTGTTCAGCTGTTCACACCACACAACACAACGTCATTGATCCACAACAGGAGGTAACTCACTACACGAGTTGGCAACGCACTGCAGAGAGATACAAACACGATCAGATGATAAGAGCAAATCATTTGTGACTCAGTGAGAGCTGTTTCAGTACTATGTTACGGTCTAAATCCTGAAAATAATCAAATAAATAACGAGTGGACAACAACTCTGTCAGCAAACGATTCTATCTTGTCTACAAACCACGTTTTGTCACGAAAAAAAAAAACACGCAATAAATAAATATTGCGCTCCAGCAAAGAAGAGAACACAACACGTGAAAATGGACGTCAGACAGAAACTAGTGCTGCACACTGTTTGCGCGACGATATGCTCTGAGGGAAAAAATGCAAAAAAAGAAGAAAAACTAAAGATTTACCTGGTGTCCTCAACCCATGCGTTGCTATGATTGGCTGTCCTCATGACAACACTGAGTTTGAGTCGCGCGACGGCTCTGGATATCTAGCAGGCTAGATATTTTTCTGGGCTCGGCGACGCGTCTGCGAGGCGTCTGTGAGCGTTTTCGCTGCGTTGTTGGCTCTTTCATACTAACAGATTGGCGAGCGTTCATCGTCCGCTAATCGCCCGCGATTTGCACGCGATAACACTCTGACTTGTCGGCGACACAACGATTTGCAAATCGGGCTTAAATCGGGCTTAAAATCATGTAGTGTGAACTAGGCATTAATTGGTGTCCTCCACTCCCTTGAGCTCCGTCTAGACAGTGATTTTAAGTTTGTTGGCTATCTGTGGGCCGCTGTGATAAGCTGTCTTTAAAGTTGAGAGTAGTTTGGCCTTCTCACACTATGGAGAGTCGTTTTGCAGAGGCCTCTGGTCTTCTGAGCTCCATCTAGACAGTGACATTAAACGTGCCAGCCCTCGGTGGACCACTGTGGTAAACTGTCTTTAAGGTTTATTGTTGTTTGTCCTCCTCTCACTATAGAGAGTCATTTTTCAGAGGCCTCTGCTCTTCTGAGCTCCAGCAGAACAATGATAACAGTGTAGGCTCTCTGTGAGTTGCTGTGATAAGCTGTCCTTAAGGTGGAGTGTACTTTGTCCTCTTTCTTTAGAGAGTCGTTCTGCTGAGGCCTCCACTCTTCTGAGCTCCATTTAGACAGCAATATAAGTGTGATAAGCTGCCTTCAAGATGGCCTTTGTTTAGCCTCCTCCCTGTGGCTTAATTAGCAGAATTTTTTTGACCTTCTCAATCCCTGATACCTCACCATGGTCCAAATCTTTGAGCAGGTCAGCCTGGTATGCCTGCAGAACTGTCATTGTGAGCAAGGACCGCATATGCCCTCCTAACTAAGCTAGACGTTACTCAGCAAGGCTAAGTTGGTAAGGCAGGTTTCTTCCACGACCATGGCGATAAAGGAGACCGATAGCCCAAAAGCATCTCCTCCACCTTTGGCATCACCCTGGCTTGTGGATAATGACCATAGTCAAGTACTGCATGCTAATGATGCTTGCATATGCAAACGAGCAGAGTATGGCTTCCTCCACAATCTGGTCACCTCAAGGAGATAGCGGCTGGGATGCTGCACTCGTGTAGATGTTAGAACGTAATTAGAACGTGGCAACAGCACAAGTGACAACATCAAGCAGTTCCTCAAAAGTGGCAAACTGAGGAAGCAGCTCTGCCGAGGCACCCGTCTGCTTATCTGCATCCAACCCCTGAAAATCAGACTCAAAAAGAATGAGTTCCTCGTTCTGGTCTAAAGAATTCACAGAGCGAGCTTCAAGATCCAGAACGGGGTTCTCGGAGTCAGTGGAAAGCGCTAGATACAGGGAATCATTCCCTCAAATCCCACTTCTGCCAAATCCACATATGAACCCAAATGTTCAGATGTTCATTCATGTTTATTCTGTAACTAGTATTAAAGAGGAAGAGATTATCATGTTTACTCACGCTCCACACTGCCTGAACTGAGGCACCTATACAGTGATCTGACACGGCACATTAAGGAGCACAATTACATCCCTAATTACAAATCTATTTCTTCCAAATCTACAAGGCCTATTTCTCTCAAATATTGTTAACAAATCTGTCTATATCTGTGTTAGAGAGCACTTCTTCTTTGCCGAGATAATCCATCCACCAAACAGGTGTGGCATATCAAGATTCTGATTAGACAGCATGATTATTGCACAGTGGTGCCTTAAGCTGGCCACAATAAAAGGCCACTCTAAAATGTGCAGTTTTATCACACAGCACAATGCCAGATGTCGCAAGTTTTGAGGGAGCATGCAATTGGCGTGCTGACTGCAGGAATGTCCACCAGAGCTGTTGCCCGTGAATTGAATGTTCATTTCTCTACCATAAGTCATCTCCAAAGGCGTTTCAGAGAATTTGGCAGTACATACAATCGGCCTCACAACCGCAGACCATGTGAAACGACACCAGCCCAGGGCCTCCACAACCAGCATCTTCACCTCCAAGATCGTCTGAGCCACCCGAACAGCTGCTGCAACAATCAGTTTACATAACCAAAGAATTTCTCCAAAAACTGTCAGAAACTATCTCAGGGAAGCTCATCATGCTTGTTGTCTTCATCGGAGTCTAAACCCGACTGCAGTTCGTCGTCGTAGCTGACTTGAGAGGGAAAATGCTCACATTTGAAGTGTCTGGCACTTTGGAAAGGTGTTCAATGCAGATTGCAAACAGCGTGTATGGCGTTGTGTGGGTGAGTGGTTTGCTGATGTCAACGTTGTGGATCGAGTGGCCCATGGTGGCGGTGGGGTTAGGGTATGGGCAGGGGTATGTTATGGACAACGAACATGCATTTTATTGATGGCATTTTGAATGCACAGAGATACCGTGACGAGATCTTGAGGCTCATTGTTGTGCCATTCATCCACGACCATCACCTCATGTTGCAGCATGATAATGCACGGCCCCATGTTGCAAGGATCTGTACACAATTCCTGGAAGCTGAAAATATCACAGTTCTTGCACGGCCTGCATGTTTACCACCAGACATGTCACCCATTGATCATGTTTACGACATGTATACGACAGCGTGTTCCATTTCCTGCCAATATCCAGCAACTTCGCACAGCCATTGAAGAGTAGTGGACCAACATTCCACAGGCCACAATCAACAACCTGATAAACTCTATGCGAAAGAGATGTGTAGCACTGCGTGAGGAAAATGTCGGGCACACCAGATAGTGACTGGTTTTCGGGCCCCCTCATTGTAGTAGGATTGATGTTTTTTTGGTAACTCTTTTGATTTAAAGAGTTGTCAGATTTAAAGGAAAAACAGGATCATATAACATAAAGCGTTCATGTAGCTTAAACAGTAAATCATGGCGCTAACACTCATGGGATCATTGGGTTTGATTCTTAAGGGAATCCATGATCTGTTAAAATGTATACGTTGAATGCAATTTAAGATGCTTCATAAAAATGAATCAGCCAAATGCATAAATGTGAGGCGAGGGAACTTCTGACAAAATTGGCAAAAATGTGCTTATCATGATTGTGCCTTTGAGCAAGGCAGTTAAACTCAGACGAAAGTTTGTCTGTGCAATCAATCTTCTAACATATATTTAACAGAACAGAGAAAATTCCAAACATGGAAGCAACCAAAGAAATGAGAACAGTTTGTTTTGCAGTTTCTCACCTAAGCAGGCCAGACCTGACTGAAATTAAATAAACTTTTATAGATTTATTTATTTTGAATTGATTTATTAGTTCTATCTAGACTGTAAAAAAAAAATTCCTCAAAACCAACTCAAAAAAGCATCCTGTGAAACTCACCCATTGGTGGCATTAGATGTTTTGGGGTAAACACCAGCAACATCTTGTGTGGGACAGCCCATGAAGAAGAGAGGCACACAGCAGAAGACGGAGATGGTGAGCATTACAACAGAGAAACGCGGAATGGCTCTGAATGACAACACCCAGCGTTTCATAATCAGACCACCGAGCACCATCCCCACGGCAACGGCTGGCAGGTTTAAAGCACCTGAGAGAAAACAAAGATCCATTCACAGATATTTACCGATATTCATAAGGGATATTTATCAGTATAATATCACAGGGACTACGCCATATTTTAGCTAAATATACTGTACACAGCAATGTCAGTGAGACAAGGTCCATGTTCCTCCAAAAACTGTACACATATATAATGTATTCTATTATAATATATCAACTGACCAATAAGAAGGCTGCTGTAGGCTGCAGTGGCACTGTACTGGCGCTCCAGGAACTTGTTGAGGAAGGTGGCAAGTCCAGCGATCACAGAGGAGAAACAGCACTGGGTCAGAACCAACAGCATGAAGAGAGGACTTAGCAACAGCCTGACGAACATCTTAGGGAACACTGCAAAAACACAGATAGACCACAAGAGAAAGAAAAAGATGTTAACATATAACTTTGATTCATTAATACATTTAAAGTTATATATATATATATATATATATATATATATATATATACTGTACACTGTTCATATGAGTGTATGGCAAGAAATCACTTTTGAACTGAGTACACATGAATGAAGACATGATCATACATAAACCAGCTTCTTACAAATCATGCCCTGGAGGCAGGTATATTCATAAGAACTTGTCAGATCCTGTTACAGTAACAACCTGAGCATGCTGTATGACTCAAGAGACAAGAGACGCACGTATGCCTTGTATGCCTTCCGAGTTATTAATAAGAATTTTTTTCAATTGATTTTATTTTCATTTACCCATGTCAATGTCTCCGTCAGTGGTTACGTATGGTAACCCTCGTTTCCTGAAGGAGGAAACAGAGATGTACGTCGTGACGTAATAGGAACCTTGCTAGAGAGACAATCTACTTCGAGTGAAACTAAACAAGCCAATGCACATTGGCGTTCAATAATTTGCATTAGCTGTTCAGCCACGCAGTGCCATGATTGACAGCTGTGATTAACAGGTTCTCTGAGCGAAGTAGTCACCGAAGCGGACTTTTTTTTTTTGGTATCTTTGAAGGACTGAGGAGATTGTATTTACTTTATTTTAACAAGCCTCTTGTCGTACTGCAATCAACAGACATCAAAACTGGAGCAGAACGGAGGAACGGAGCAGAAATAGGCCACTTAAAAAAGTGCAGGGATAGTGTATTCTGCAAGAATGAGGGCAGAGTGTTGATTTTGCGGATTTACTTCCTGCTCACTACTGTGCAGGTCTGGTCCTGAGATCGCTGGTCAGACTCAAGTTCCAAGATGTCAGCATCACATCGGGACACTGGCGGCTTCAGTTATCACTAATGGAAGAGAGCAAAGTGGCTTCATCTCTCATGTTTACAGTCTATGCTCTTGACAGAGGCCAGTGCAACCAGCAGCATAGTCTTCATGGAGAGAAGCTTTAAGTCTGCTCATTGCAAAGGCTCAAAGGGAGCTTTCTGGAGTGTTTGAAGCACCAGAGAAAGGTCCCAGAGGTCCCATCGATGTGGTTGTGATATTCTGAAATAGCAGAAGCATGTACTTTGAGGGTGGAGGGAGACAGCCTTTGCTCCAACTCTTGCTGCAAGAAGGAAAGATCGGACCCTATCGAACATCTTCGGGGGTTCTCTCAATGAACAGATTCCACCTCAAGGCCTATTCTGTAAAACACGGATCCAGCTGTGCCAGTACGTCCGTGTCGAGTGTTCCCACGGTCAGGGAGTAAAAGAGCTGGCACTGGGAGGTCTCCGAGGAGGTAAACAGTTCTACCTGAGCCTACCCAAACTCTCTCCTGACACTGCATGCCCGTTGTACATTGCACCCTACCTGGTGCCAGAGGCATCTGTGAACACTGCAGCACTCCTGCCTGCAGGAACAAAGGGTCTGACCACGGGCTGAAGGTCTGGCGGCACGCTGGTTTGATTGTCACCCGGTGAGTGATTGTCATCTCGGGACTCAGCCGTGAAGCCAGTGCTGAAGCGGTCTGATATGGAGCAGCCCGAGCAGTGTTACCGCTGCAGCCGCTGCCATAGGCCCCAGGAGACTTTGAACGTATTCAGGCAGTTCAGACCGAGAGCATTCCTCTGTGAGACATGCTGTCTGTGCGACCGAATCCTACTCCATACTGAGAAAAGAGATCCTCTGCATGGGGGAGAGTTTGCTCTTTTCCCAGTCGACCTGAAGACTCAACTGGCTGAGGTGCCTAAGCACCAGGTCCCTGTGTTCCCACAACTGATCTTGAGAGTGTGCTAGTATGATCCCGTCATAGAGAGAGTTGAGGATGCGAACGCCATGTTCTCTCATGGGAACAAGGGACTCCTCTGTGACTTTCGTGAAGACACAGGGAGACAGGGACAGCCCAAAGGGCAAGTCCTTGCACTGATATGCTCGACCCTCTAACACAAAGCACAGAATCGGCCTGTGTCAAGGAAGAATCGAGACGTGAAAGTAGGAGTCCTTCAGGTCGATCGGTGCAAACCAATCTCGGTGACGGATGCATTCGAAAATGCGTTTCTGTGTGAGCATTTTGAATGGCCTTTCTTGGGTACAACGAAGTAGGGACTGTATTACCCTGACCTCATATCGTCTGGAGGGACCAGCTCTATGACTTCCAAGACATGGGCATTGGCTGCTCTCACTGTAGTGAAGTGGATGGCCCGAAACTTGGGGGGACGCTGGGTGAACTGAATCGCATAGCCGAACCTGATCGTCCGAATGAGCCAGAGAGACAGACTGGGGAGCGCTAACCAGGCTTACAGAGACCGTCTCTCTCTTGCGGGCGATCTTACCAGCCGTGAAAACAGCCTTTCGGCGCTCTCTAGTCGCACCTTACCAGCTGAAAAAACAGCTTTTTTTTGTTTTTGCCCAACAGAAAACAAAAAAGACAGAAAGAGAGAGATAACCCATTGCTCGCACCAGTCTGGAGAGATCCCGTTGAGAGCTCGCTTCTCTTGAAACACACGAAGTGCTCGGCTCTGAACTTCCAGCTCATTATATACCCGAGCTGCGTGGCTGAACAGCTGATGCAAATGATTGCATGTTTAGTTTCACTCGAAGTAGATTAGCCTCTCTAGCGAGATTCCTATTGGTCGGTCATGACGCACGCTGAGAGTGACTGACTGATAGGAAACTATATCTGTACGTAAACTAGTTTATCGCTAGCCTGGGTATCCCCATTCTGCCTTGCCGCAGCGCGATTTTATTCGCGCTGCTAGGCAGTCTGGATACCATGAACCAAATTTTCCCATGAAATAGGGAACCAATCACAGAACAGGGAGGGAGCACAGGTGCATTTGATAGACATTCGTAGCACCCAATAATACGACTCTGGGCATTCGTAAACCACGCCTCAAATACGAGAAAATTTACATGTGGTTTCCAGACCACGTTTCATTCTCAATGATACGTGGTCTGGCGTTAGCCAGGCTAGTTTATGGCCATAACTATACAAATAAAATGGTTTTACTATTGTTGCTCTAAATTCATAATGAACCTGTGGACCCACTTTTTAAGAAATCCAGCATGGAGCTCTCTGGCTTCTTGGGGTCTTCTTTCGTGATGTCACCCTCCAATTCAAAAGACTGGAAAAGAAGACTTTCTAATCAGCATTTATATTCGAAGAATCTGAATAATCATGTTACACTGAATACTGGAGTAATGATGTTAAAAATTCAGTTAAATTCAAATAAACCTCTTCTTTTTTTTTTGTTAGAACTTTTATTGGTATATATTATACTGTACAGTACAGTTTATTAAATAATATTTTATTCAGCAATGATGCATTAAATTGATATAACGTGACAGTACGAATTTTTACATTATTACAAAATTTTCAAATAAATGCTGTTCTTTAGATCTTTCTATTCATCAAAGAATCCTGAAAAATGTTCTCATTTCCACAAAAATATTGAACAGCACAACTGTTTTCAAAATGGATGATAATCAGAAATGTTTCTTAAGCACCAAATCAGCATATCACAGGAATAAAATACATTTTAAAATATGTCAAAAATATTAAAATGTTATTTCAAAAACATATAAATATAATATAATCTTACCGACCCCAACTTTTTAAACGATAGTGTATTTCTGTTTGAATTAGATTAAATATATATTTTAACTTATATGATGTACTGAATGGTATTGCACCGAAACATCAGTGCAGTGCTTTTTTTGTCATCAATTTGATTAAATAAAGAGAAAAGAACATTATAGCAACCCTTCCTAATTTAAAAGCAGCAACAAGTTTGCAATGTTTCAATAATCAGTCCCATAGAAGACTTAGGTTGTCATTAAAACAAAACCATGACTGACCTTCTCTGCTTGAAGGGATCTGGGGAAGAAGAAGTAAGGGATTGACGTGAGAGCAAGACCTCCAGCAGTGATGAGCAGACCCATCCACCATGCACCAACCCAGCGAGGGTCAGTAGGGGTCAACTCCAATGCCTCCCCTAGAGGAAAGAATCTACTGTAGATAACATGTAACACTGCAGCGGTCTACAATTTACATTAATATAAAGAAAAGGAATAAGTTGTTGCTGTCATTTAAAGGGTAAACAAACCTGTGCTGGATCTGTCCACATCCACATAAATACGCAAGACCACAGAGCCCAGGAGGAATCCAAAGGAAGGCCCAAACACTGACAAAGCAAAGAGAATAGCTGCAACACACAACAACAGGAATGTCAATAATCTTAACAGTTCTTTCAATGAACATTCAAAACTCTTGTAAAATAATAAAACGTACCAATATAAAGAGGTGAATTCCCAGCCCCTGCAAAGTCATCTATATAAGATATGCCAAAAGGTTGGATGGGGACAGAACCGATTCCGAAAAGCAGCTGGGCCGTAGCCATTACCACCCAAAATTTACTGGTGTCCACAAGCTTCCGTGAATCCTCCAGACCACAAGCCTCGGCACCAGTTGCATTCACACGCACATCACACATCTCCTGTCTGCTCGCTGTTGGATTAAAACACAGAAATACAACACATTCATCCCAAAAACTATCAGTCACATCCAGAGATCAGTGTTAAGTAAAATATTTAGTAAAGGTTTACTAGAATGATGAGGACAAAATATCTATGGTCTGCATTTTACACTTAAAACTTGAGGGTTGTCCCAGCAGCTCTTGTCCACACAATTAGTTTTATGCCGAATGTTACTGTACGTGAACAAACAGGAAAACGGGCCTGCATTTGCTTGTCGGAGAAAGTGTTAATGGCAGTACAAACTGATGGCGAAATCAATGGACTTTTAAGGCAATCATCTCAGCTAGTTGTTTTATTGTTGCCTTTTAATTCGATTTAAATATCTAAATGTTAGTGAGAAGAAGAAAAATAAAAACAGTTTATATAATCTGCATATGCAATAGAGATCAGTTATCCTAATCTTTGCTCGCTCCATTGAAGGTATCTTGAGTAAATCAACTCTATATTTAACGAAGCACTTACAAAAGACATGAACTGGAAGCGATGCAACCTGTTTTACAGAATGTTATTTTATGGAGACCAAAAAAAAACAAAAAAACAAAAAAAAAAAACAGCATCTTGTACACTACAGTACATTTGTTTTTCACAGAGGAATGAAAGGCATTCAGGTTTGAAATAACATGTGGGTGAGTAAATGAAAAGCAAAACATTGCTTTAAAGACTATGTAAGTTTCCTTTAACCTTTGCTTAATGTTGTAATGTATACAGTAAGTCCAAATGACAGTATCTGCAGCCAGAATAGAATGAAGCAAAAATAAAAGGTTTAAGGAAATTGTAGGGAGATAATCATTATCTTCTGGAGTAAATTCCAGGTTTTTCTTTGCAGTTTGATCAATCAGGCAGTCTTATCTCTATGGTATCTCCACTCCTTTGTCCTCATCTCTTTCCTTTTCTCTCTCTATCCTCTCCCTTTTCAACCTCAATCCGTTTATTTCTTCATGTTTCTTCCCCAACCAAATGCTAAACCCTGTCTAAGAAGTCTCTCGACAGCAACTTCCTGTAGACCTACATACCCTGTTATGTCTAAGCTGATGATTATCATTCAGCTTTATTATTTTAGAGCCTAACTTTGTTGTGTCTGGTTTTCTTCAAAGTGTCCTGAGCCTTTTTAAATGAATACTGTGATATTATCATTTTGATGATCTTTCTACTCGGGGCATGAAACAATATGATCATGCATAAAAACAAACTAAGACAGAAAATGGGGAGCAAGAGAGTGCAGAGCTCATTCCAACAGATGTGTATATTTCCAAATAACTTTTACACTTTGTAAAATTCACATTAATTGGTTTCATTCATATAAAAATGGATGCTAATGGACTGAATGACACTTACCATGCAGGACAGAGTCATAGGCGTAGGGCTGGGACAGGAAGTGAGGTAGAGCTAAGATCATGGCACTTATTGACATTAGAAGGCCACCCAGTCCAATGAATAGAGGTCGATGAACCCGACTACCCATGTAACTGACAAACACTATCAGCACTGTGTTCCCAACCTAAGTTAAAAAAAAAAAAAAAAAAAAAAAAAAAGCAGAAACCAGGTCACATAAAGCAGTCTGTATTTTTTCTTATTGCACTTATACACCTATTACACGAAGCATACAGACAACAGCAGGATGTTTTCGATAATTTGTAAATATCATACAGTATAAAGCCTTCTTAACTAGCTTGACTAGCTTAGCCTTCTCTACACATCCAGCCACATCAGAAATACAGTACCATGTTGGTTGCAGGGTTATTATCGTATCCCATGAAAATATTTTCGTTACTTTTCCGCAGGGTATAAGAACAATTTCATGATTCATTATCATAAAAATACCTTATGACTTATATATGATATAATTAGAGATTCACTTTATTTGAGATCTGTGGCTGTTGCATATGCTCATTTCCCCCTTTTTTTCATTAGATTACCTTTGCTGTCATTTAACGCTCACTTAAAGCTAATCTTTAAAACACTAATAATTTAAAGGGATACTCCACTTTTTTTGGAAATAGGCTCATTTTACCACTCCCCCAGAGTTAAACAGTTGCGTTTTACCGTTTTCGAATCCATTCAGCCGATTTTCTGATATTTAGAAGACTATCAGTAACCAGACAGTTTCTGGTCTCATTGACTTCCATAGTAGGAAAAAAATATACTATGGAAGTCAATGAGAGCAGAAACTGTCTGGTTACTGATATTCTTCTAAATATCAAAAAAATCGCCTCAATACATTTGAAAACAGTAAAACTCAACTGTTTAACTCTGGGGGAGTGGTAAAATGAGCCTATTTCCAAAAAAAGTGGAGTATCCCTTTAACACTCTTAGTCCTGGTTTCACAGACAGTTTCCTCCTTAGATTAAGCCATTAGGCTTATTTCAATATGCGTATTTAAGCAGCTTAGTATCTGCAATAATTTTTATATTATGCATCCTTACACATCACGTCACCTTAAAACCACAATAAAACAATTTAGTAACACTAACGGACATTCAACAACCAGTTAATTGTGAAGGGCAGGAAAAATGATATGAAATGGCTTGACCCATAAAATTCAGTTTTCAAAAAGTTAATATCTAAATACAAGTAAAGCAATAAATTAAAGCAATAAACTATTTTTTTTTTTACCTCATGGAGGGACGAGATGGTTCCTGAAGAGAGGCTGTCAAGGCCATAGCGCCTTTCAATTGTTGTGATGGTGCTCTTGAAGTAAGAGCTATACAAGAGCTGAGTGAGCTGGAGCAGGCCATGACACAACACGAAGAACTACAGGAAGAGAGAGCAAGAAAGTGAAGAATGGTCAGACATACAGGTTATGATAACAGTGAGTGTACCAATTATAACGATCAAGTGTACTAAACATTCTCCAATGATAAAGGAACCTGATGTTCTATGATCTGAGCGAGTGCATTCATCAGTGTGTTGTTACAGTGTCACTGGGGGGTTATTTGAAACAGCACGTCTGGAGCTAAACAACAACTCCCTAAATTTAGAGTTCCCTTCCAAATCTATTCAGACATTGAGATCTGGGACTTTGATCTTCAGTGCCTTACCTCAGAACATGAATGTTAACCACACTGATTTCACAATCTATCTGAGTTCACTTTGTGTTTGGTTTGTAATGTGAAGGCCAGGTAAACCATACTCAGAATTTGTCCTCTGCCTTTAACCCATCCATGGAAAAGGTAACATAGTTTAAACCAAACGTAGAGCTCTTAAAATCACCGTCAAGATTTACCATTGCCCCAAAAGTTACTCTTTGTGCAAATAAGTGATAAAACAAAGGTGGTTCATAAAATGGAAAACTGGATCAGTGGTGTCCCTGCTTATTAGCATCTGACACTTTTCTATACATTTCCAAAGCCCGGAAAAAAGTTATACCATTCTTAGTAGGCATGAAATGAAAATTCATCCCAGCTATTTTGCAAGTTTCCTTACATGTTATATTTTTTTTTAAGTCTGTCATGTCATAACTTCCAGTGAAAATGGCCAACTTCACTAATCATGTCTGCTTAAACCCCAATCAATTAACTGCAAGCTTGCATTCCTTTTTGAGTACAACACCCACATTTCAAAATCCAATCATAAAATGAAAGACCAAATGAAGTACCAAATCCCGTCCGTCATTTTGTTTCTTTTCCCAACAATAACTCGTATGTGACAGACATAGAAGAAAAATAATTTCAGTTTAATCGTGACATAACTACCAGGTAGCTATGTTTTGGGGGACTACCATTGTGGTGAGACGTATGCATGTGTTAGCGTTGAGGGCCTTCTAAAAACAATTAAACTGTTGTAAAATAAAAAGCAACTACTATGGCTATGAATGTAAACATAATACATTACCAAAAAAAGAAAACCTATGTTAAGCTTGTTAGTGTTATTATTACCAGCTTCATGCAGTATAAATATCTCACTTTAACTATACTCGATAAAAATCAATGGGTCTCATTCATGAAACATTCGAGTAAGTATGAGAGTGATTTGCGCGTAAAGAGACCTTCCCGAAAACTCTTCTCCTGATTCACAAATACTTCGTGAACGTCAGATGTGATAGTGAAATGTGTGTGTGTGTGTGTGTGTTAATGAATTCCAACCAGTCGTAAATGGGATGCGCGTGCGCGTTCATTCTCAATTACCATAAATCCCGCCCATTATATCCGACTGACATCTATATAGGCATATAATAACATGAATGCAAATGAAAAAGAAAGATTTCTCGGATGCAGAAATTGAAGCTTTATTATAAGAAGTTTATTCAAAACGTCGCATTTTATTTTCAAGCGTACATAGTGGCGTATCAGGTCCTAAAAAAGGAAGCTTAATTGGCGGCATACTACAGATGCAGTTAATGGAGTTTCATCTGTTAATCAAACAGTCCCAGAAGTGAGAAGAAAATGGTTCAACATTAAGCTTGACAGCAAAAACAACAACAACGACAAAAAAAAACAACAACAACAATTAATTCACTTCGGAAAAATCGTTTTCAAACTGGAGAAGGACCACCATCGATCACCAGATCTGCTATTACTGGTTCTCATAATAAAAGTAAAAAGAAAAAAAAAACTATGTAATTACTATATAATATTTTTTTTTTCAAAATGCTGTTTAAATATGAACCCAATTAAGGTGAATTAAAATGCAGCCTTATTAATGAGCAAAACGTTCGGATGTTAAGCGCACTATTTACGTGTGGCTGGGAGCAGGTGTAGATTTCTTGCTTACCAACTAACATTTGGAAAACCACTTTACACACGATTTACACACAAATTCGTTCTGCTCGTGTTTCATGAATGAGACCCAATGTGAAACATGTTAGCCTATCTCTACTCAAATACTTCAGGCGGGATGAACTTGAATGAATCAAGTTATATGGATGTGTTTAAGTTAAGTCAATTCAGCTGAAGACCAATTCACACCACAATGACAGACAGCAACAGACTGATTAGACTCTGGAATAGGAATAGGAATAGGAATTGGCCCTTAGTTTATCATACATGAAGTATTTGAGTAGAGGTAAGGTTTCATAACATACTTTAAGAGATGACGATAAGCCAGAAATGCAGTGGAGATTGGGAGATTAAAGCTCACAAATTGGAACGTTTCCCTGTTTCTGTGTTTGAGAAAGAAGCAGCTGCTCCCATATAGCTTTTTTGTGCCTAAGACGTCACGAGCAAAAGCAGCGGAAAGTTCGCAGAGTTCTCAAAGGCAAGAAGCAATCTGATAGGGCATGTAGAGATCTGGACTGGATATCCTAAACAAACACAAGACATAAATCCCTCTCCTTTGCTCATCCTCGTCGCCAGCTTTAAAATGATTTTCAATGGTTTCTAGAACAGCTAATGCTCCCATTAAATCTTCAGCTTTATGGTTTGTTAGCACACATAATAGCTGCTTTTGACAATGTTGCAATGATTTCTTTCTTGTTTTCCAGGGAATGGGCTTTTAATTACGGAAATATTTTTTGATAGTCTGTGTCCACTCAAGCAGCCCAAAACTAAATGCCTTTGTTAGACGTGTGAATGGCAGCTCTGTGCCTCTTTCCGCCCCAGTGCCAGTTCCACATACGGTTCAGCTCGAATTATTAGACATGCAGCAGCCACGTCTGTATCCTTTCAGATATAATGTTACAAGGAAGCTCGAGGAGATCTCTTTTTATTGATTTTTAAAGACTCTCTGATAAACCAACATTATGAGCAATCTTTCTCTAAAGGCCATTACTCAATATGTGTCCCTGTGGTACAGTAGGTGTACTATGATCTGGGCATGTTACTATATTGATGGCTATTAGGCCTTAACAAAAGTGCAGGCAATGGCACATGTACAGCATAACCTGACCATAAGTTCCAACTCAAATTACAACTTGCAGGTTCATCAGTGTATAATTTTCCCCAAGCAGTCGTAAATCTTTTGCAGAGCTGGCACGTGTTTGATCACTCGCCGCGTTGTGAACGACTATTACAAAGTAGCCTTGGGTAAGCACAAAGCATGCTGAAATATTTGTTTTGGATTGAAGCAATGTGTGAATCGTTTTTTGGAAATTTTAGAAGAACAAAAATAAAACAAATCCTGCCACGAGTATGAGAAAATTAATGTCAGGCATTTGTCCTGCTGTTACCTCATGCGTTTAGGCCCTGGCAGGCTGCTTTATGCATTCTAGGAAATTAGAAAAAAAAAAGTGTCAAATGACTTTTTCCATTGAGGCATTGGTTTTTCAGTTACTCTTCAACCTTTTCATTTATTCTTCATTGCATTAGCCTGTAAACAGTGGTTCTCAACCTATTTGATTTGTCCAACACGACATTGGAAGGCCCCTCACATAATATATGACAATTTCTTCAAAATGTTCTGCTGAAATTATGAGAAAGCTGCTTTTTATTAACAGAAACTGGGAGTGTCAATATGTTAAATTAACCACGATAATTCTTTTGATTCCAGAGGTTTCTTATGGGAATTGATGGTTTTCATCAAGAACCTTTAATATCCATGGAACCGTGTGTGTGTGATTCAAATACATTTCCCCATTCAAGGTTGTAGAAATTGTTTGACTATTGCCTAAATAGACAGACAAAGATGACCGGCAAATGAACTTAGGGGACTTTGATAGAGTGTCATTAGTTTTGAATCAGCAGAGCCTTTAATGATGTTTAAATTTCACTGAAATTGTAGATCTGGCCTAATGTTCTTAGGATACAGTGAGTGATTCAAACTCCGCAGATATAAAACCAATGATGAAAGATTCAATGAGCGTGCTGAAAAGCAGTTCCCGTCGCCTGTCCAGAACTGGAGTTTTCTCCTTCCTCAGGAGCTATTGTGCTAGAAGAAGACTCCTGCTGAGTAAAGAGAATCAGGGGAAGAACTGGCTTTGATGTTGGATGTCTTACATGTATTGCTGCACCATCACGTGTAACAGGAGCCATTAAGCAGACATTTTCGGATTTCCTCAGGATATAAAGCTTAAACAGTCAAAAAGTACAACCCCAATATTTTTGCCCATCCTGTGCAGCACAACTACAAAAATAACAGGACATCACGGAGCTGTTTCACTTTGGGTTGAAACAAGCACAATCCAACTTTGTATTCTATTCATAGAATAAGGATATGTTTCATTTTGTGCTGACAAACATAACTTAATAATGACTCCAAAATAATCATGTCTCTCAAGTTCAGGTTTTCGAAAATAATGAACTTTCTATTTTTTTAAAATAATGAATAATGAAAATTCACAAATTTTCAGATGGAATGGCTTTTGCAAATTTTGCAAATGGGACTCGAAAAAACTGTCAGCAACGTTCCAATGAAATCAACTGAAATATTTTATAGAAGCTGTTATAAGGCAATACAGATTTAACACATTTTTGTCCCAGTAAAGAGTAAATTAACCATTGCATGACCTTATTAAAAAGCAAAGAGTAAATAATTGGATTGTAGAATAAGTGGAAAAATGCAAGATTAATGTAACTGTCTTTCTTAAAAAAAATTAAAATCTTAAAGGAGTAGTTCACTTTTTAAAAAGCTTTTGCTGATAATTTACTCACCCCCATGTCATCCAAGATGTCCATGTCATTCTTTCTTCAGTCGAAAAGAAATTTTTAATTTTTTTTTTAAGTTTTTGATGAAAACATTCAAGGATTTTTCTCCATATAATGGACTTCAATGGGAACCAAACGGTTCAAGGTCCAAAAGACAGTTTCAGTGCAAACGGAAAACTGTTCAAAGGGCTTTAAACGATTCCAGACGATGAATAAAGGGTCTTATCAAGCAAAACAATCACTCATTTAATAAATAAATAACAAAGTTTAAGTTTTATAAGCACAAATGCTCACCTTGCTCTGTTCTGTGTGACTCTCCTGTTCGAACTCGTTCATCAAAATGAACAAATCTTTTTTCCGAGTCGTTTGGTTCATTCAATGAACGAAATGAACGAATTGACTTGGAAAAAGATTTGTTCATTTTGATGAACAAGTTCGAACAGGAGAGTCACGAATGTGCATGAGCATCACAGAACAGAGCATGGCGAGCATTTGAGCTTATAAAACTTAAACTTTGTAATTTATTTATAAAATAAGTGTTTCGCTTGATAAGACCCTTATTCATCGTCTGGAATTGTTTAAAGCCCTTTGAAAACTGTCTTTTGGACCTTGAACCATTTGGTTCCCATTGAAGTCCATTATATGGAGAAAAATCCTGGAATGTTTTCATCAAAAACCTTAATTTCTTTTTGACTGAAAAAAGAAAGACATGGACATCTTGGATGACATGGGGGTGAGTAAATTATCAGCAAAAGTTTTTTGAAAAGTGAACTACTCGTTTAAGATGACCTGTGTCCCAAATAAATTATATTGACAAGTTCAAGTTCACAATGTTGTTTTGAAATCCCAGCCTACATTTGACTAAAATAAGGTGGCTAAATTGCTGAGATGTCAATGTCTTTTTTCCGATTTGAACAGAATTATGAAAAAAAAGCAAAAAAAAAAGTGAAAAGTAGGCTACTACATGCTATGTCAATATTATCTGTCAATGCAAATGAGTTTCAATCTGAAAAGGGGTTTAGGGATTGTAAACAGACCAAGTACACTGAACAGCATGTTCTACACCTTCTTTCAACATACGTCATCACTGCCTGACTCATTCCGATGAACAAAACACATATGTAAAAACCTGTCAGTTTAACATGATTTCATTGGTCACATAGACACAAATACTTAATCCATTTACAACACTCTCACGCCCTTATTGCAAACACACATAAAGTCTAAGTAAGTATATGTGAAGTGAAATGGACAGTAACTTTCAAAAGAACCACACAACTCAAGGCTGTGGATCGTCAATAGTCTATTTTGGAAAGTGTGTGAAGCTTCTCGTGAAACGTGTACTCTCATTCATTAGAAATAAATTACCACCACTACAGACAGTGCCCTAATAAGGGGTCGAAAAGGAATTCCATGATGAAATAAAGCAAACAAAGCAGACACTTGCATCTGTGTCATATCAAGCTGTCTTAGCTACTGTAATTACAAACAACCATTTTCATTGGAATTGTTTCTGCTCAGTGTTGGCTTGTAATATGCCAACAATTTATTACAATGTTTTGTAACACATCTAAAGTTGGTGTGAGAAACTTTTTCCTCTCGTCTTTTAATTTGACAAACAACCACTGGGCTGATTTGTCACAGGTGATTCGCCAGCAGTTACTTTAGGTGGAGTGATGAGTCTAAAGGATTTTCCAACCCCAGAAAAACTCAGACGGAATTTTCTATAATGCCTAATCACAAAGATAGGAGTCGATAACTAATTTCCTATTGAATCCAGCCTGATTTCATATTCTGAAATAATGTGTGCATTCATGTATTCCAAACTAATCAACTCTAAAATGTCACCAGAGCTAATATGAACAACTATTGTTTTTGCCTTGTTACATATCTTAAGCAAATGTTTAGTAAATATTCACTGACCAGCTCATAAGATCTCTGGTCAAGGTGTTTTTGAATCCACCTGAGAAGATTCAAGTGTTGACATGCCTAGTTTTTTTTCCTACTCCTTGAGTTATTGCGGGTCTACACCACCCCTTTCTAATGAAATGGAAATTTCATTTAGATTGAGCTCAGTTGAATCGAATGAGTTGTTGAGCCATCGATATAAACAGAATGTTTTGCTGAGTAAACAGCAACAATGGTCAAGATCTGCTGAGAGAAATGAACAGCTATATCAATCTCAAATAAATCTATAAATCTCTTCCAAAGTAGAAATATTTTTGGCACCACTTTGTAACACAAAACGGTCTGTGGTCAGGGGATCTTTCTCCAAACAATTTCCAAACACAAAAAAACACCATAATTAAATGCCGTATGAATGATAGACATAATGTGCAAGATGACAGAACTATATTTTAGCCCAATAGCCTTACATTCCACAGACATTCGCTTGAGAGTAATACTTGAATGAATGCTGAACTTCAACTAAGCATCGCTTCTGGAAAGCCATGTTGATAGATATATAATTCCCCTTGGGCTGAGGTCCTCATCCACAGCTGCTTCAAACTGACAAAAGTCTATCTGCACTGACAGTCAGAAACAGCAAAACCTGCTGTCAAACACCTCCAATTAAACATTCAGGGAATTAAACATCAAACAACCTGGCTTTACAGGTGTGAGATAAATAAGATATACCAGACACACAGAATGTCCTGCTAGTTTCAACATGTATAGTATTAGACATTATTATTTAAATTAAGGATCTATCTTATTTATTTATTTTTAATTAAAGGACTGGGAACTTGTAAAACATAAAGCCATAAGAACTCACGTGTGTTAAAGTTCGGGTTAAAAGTCTAAAGACAATTAAAAATGATGACAGCACAAATAATAATATAATGTGCAACCACTGCAAGTCAAATCAATACCACCAACATCAACAACAACGGCAAGTGCATTTAAAGTGTCTTTAAAGAGATAATTCAACAATCTAGAAAAAGATGTCTGCTTCTTAATATATATCTTAATATATATATTGGATATCTTAATATATATATTGGATGAATATTGGCTTAATATCAATAACATAGGCTATCAACAACAACAACCATGAAACAACAATAATAATATACCTTTATGTTAGAAAACAACGCTGGCTTGGGTTTCTTTATGTCTTTGGCGTATATGTCCATGTTGAAAGGTGAAGTTGGTTGTTAAGCTTGTTTCAGCAAGGATGAGCAAGACACGTTTCCACTTCGGTGATCTCCTATGGGGGATTATATGACCATTATCAGTGATGTCACGAGCCCCGCCCAACGCTCTTCGACCCCGCCCACTACTCCACGCGCGATTGTTTTGGTGATCTTAATCTCTCACCATTTGTCAGCACGGAGTTCATTCTTCATATTACACGGGCGTTCTGCACTCTCGGTGAGGAATCTGTGCAAACACGTATCATAAACAGCGTAAATCATTTAATTACATTCCATTTAATGATAACAGAGGAGAACAGGATTACTTTTGCTTTTCTATTTGTGGCCATGGCTTTTTTTACTCTCAACGTGCATTTGTAGTAATGATTTTTGACATTATTTTTTTTATTACACATCTATAGAAAGTAATATTATCTATGTCAAATTATATCATAAAATATTTTAATCATTAAAAAAAATCTTAATGAGGGCATTTAAATAGCCTATCTATAAACCAGGTTTTCCATTAGTTCATGGTCTGTGAAACTGTCTTAAGTAGTCGTGCATTTATTGTCATAATAGAAGTTTGTTGATTACATTTGTTGAAACTACAGGCAAATGTTTGTTTACTTAGTGTACATATTCAATCAAATAAATTCGGCAAATCTGACACAAATAAAGGGGATAGGCTAATAAAACACCATGAGCTAAGTGCAACTACATTACCTGTGAGTTAAGCCTATTATTTCCACAATCGTTTAGTTATGTCTTAAAAACTTGGCTTTGATAATTACACACTTGTCTCTGAGAGTTTTAAAATGAAGTGGTTTGTCTGTGCTTCAGTGATTTCCACTGCTTTTACAGCTTCAAAACGTCAAGTTTTTAACGACACTTTCATATAAAGTCACATGCAATGAACTTTGGGATATTACAGGCGGACACCTCACTGTTTATGGAGTATGAGTTATTTACAACGGCATTCCAAAGCACAATTAAAGCTGGATGTAAAAAAAGAAGAAGAAAAAAAGGCTTATCTGCACTAAAGCTACAAAGTATAGTTACAACCAAATCAAAGTCCACCACTCCTACATATAATATACTACTCTAAAGCTTTCTGCGTCATACTGACGATCATGACCTGAGCTTGTGAGTCTCTGTTCATTTCTGCACTCTAAAGGGTCAAAGTCTTACAACCAGATAAAAGGCTTGAGAATTGTTCTGTATAGCAGGCAGTTATCTTAAAAATGTTCGCTTTAATTTTATTTTTCCTATCAACATTTAGTGGTTTGCCACTAAAGAATTTCCTTATTGCAGTCTTCACTGGGCCGCAAGTGTCCCTTGTGATCAAGTGCTGTAGTCAAGCAAAGTGAAACCTAGGAAATAAGTGCAATTTGACACAAGCAATCTCACTGAAGACGCCATAAATGTTACATCATCTACGTCCCACTGAAATACATTGTTGAAACATTGTTCTTTTCTGACAGGTTTCCAAGAAGTGCTTAGACTTCCAATATGACAGACCTTTTCTCTTAAGAGGGTACAGTAGTTCAGGGTAGAGGGTACTGAAGTTTACACAAAAACATATTGTGTTATTCACTCATTACTTACGCTTATGTCATTCCAAACCTATATGACTTACATTCTCCTGTGGGACACAAAATAATAATAATTATATTTATATTTAATGATCTAATTTTGTGATAAACTTTCTTTTAAGGAGTAATTAAATACTGAGTAATATTAATTAACAACATTTATACTTATAGTGGTTAGGTTTAGTGTTTGTTGCATGCAATTATGCATAATTTACTGTTATTACTACAGTAAGCATATGTAGCAAGAGCAATGCGAAATAAAGTGTTACCAAAAACATGTTTAGAATGATATGAAGGTTTATGTTCATTTTGTATTTTCTTTAAAAGTAGGCTAGTCTACTCCAAAATGGAAAATTCTGTGATCAATTACTCTACCCATGTTGTTCTAAACACAGGAGACTTTGTTAATCTTTGAAACAAAGAGTAGTGTCATGGATCAGAAAGTTCTGAAAAAAACATAAAAAAGCAGTTAAATTCAAGCCTGAAGAGATGCAATCACTTTATATGATGAACATTAACTGATGACTGGGTAGTCAGAAAAGCGGTTTTGATTGAAAGGTATTTCAAATCCACGGATTGAAGCGGTTCGAAAGGGGGAGCTTTCATAGTTTCGAGAACTATAGAAAGATCCCAGATAGGAACCGATCGGGGTGCGGGGGGTTCATCCTTCTAGCTCCCCTGTGGAAGCGAGTGACCAGCTAATTTTTTCCCAGTGACTGGCCGTGCAGGGGTTCAGCGAACACCGCGACAGCCGCCACGTATGCTTTGAGCGTGGATGGGGACCTGCCCTTATCCAGAAGCTCTTGTAAAAACACGAGCAGCGACGATACCCCACGTCCGTGGGTCCAGGTCTCTGTCGGTGCACCACTTTTAAAACACAGACCATTTGGACGCGTAGAGTCTTCTCGTGGAAGGAGCTCTAGTGTGTATGATAGTGTTTATTACTCCTTCTGGAAAAGCGAGGGGTAGTCATTGATTACCCACGCATGCAGCGCCCAGCGCTCTGGGTGGGGTTGCCAGATTATGCCACGAGCTTGAGAGAGGAGATCTGCTCTCACTGGAATGGTCCACGGGGCTGTCATTGACAGCTGCGTAAGCTCCGGGAACCATATCTGATTCTCCCAGCGCGGGGCTATGAGGAGCACCGAGTAGCGCGCTTCCCTGATCCTCTGTATTACCTGTGGCAACAGCAAGATGGGATGAAGGCGTAAAGCGGGCAGTTGGGCCAGGCCTGGGCCAGCGCATCCTTGTTTTTCGAGAAAAATACTGGGCAGTGAGAGTTCTCTGACGCATAGATGTCTATCTCTGCTCTGCTGAATATGCGCCTTAACTTCTGGACTGTTTGAGCATGCAGGGACCATTCCCCTGGGGGACTATTGTCTCTGGACAGTCTGTCTGGGCCGTCGTTCAGGTGGCCTGGCACGTGTGTTACCCTCAGCGAGCACATATGGCACTGGGACCACCTCAGTATGCGTTCGGTCAGATGGGAGAGGTCAGATGGGAGTGGGTGAATGGCAAAATCAGCCAATCATCCAAATAGGTCAGAATTCGCAAGCCCTGACTCTGTAGAGGTGCGAGTGCCGCATCCATGCACTTAAGTACGGGGTGCTAAGGACAGGCCGAACAGAAGGACATTGTATTGATAACACTGGTCGTCAAAGGCGAATCTCAAGAATGGCCTGTGACTGGGATTTATCTAAATCTGAAAGTAGGTTCGAGCCGGGCTCGGAAGCGGGGAGGGCGGCGATCTAACTGTAGCAAATAGCCCTGTTTTATCATGCTTAACACCCATTTGGCTGTGAAGAGGCTCGTGCAGGAGGCTGGTCACGTGGGCGGGCTGCAGAGGAGGTAGCGCAATGAAGCAGGAAGAGATTCATGGCTTGGGTGGCTTTCTGGACTTCAAAAAAATGGTCAACAATGCCACTCACCATGGAACCAAAGAGACCGGAAGGAGAGAGCGGCGTGTCGAGGAACGTGGCACGTACAGATTCTCCCATGTAGGCAGGCTTTAGCCACAGATGTCTCTTGGTCACAGTCAGTGCGGCCATGCACTTTCCTTGGGCTTGAGCTGCAGATTTGGTGGCGCAAAGGGAGAGATCCATCGTGCTCCTTAGATCTGAAACAGCCACTGGGTGCCTGCCTTTCTCATCACACTCCAGAAGAAGGTCCGCTTGGAAGATCTGCAAGGCGGCCATGGAATGCAGAGCGGATACGGCTTGGCCGACAGTGGCAAAGGCGCGGCCAACACAGGCAAAAGTAGTTCTGCAGGCCTTAGACGGGAGCACAGGCTTACACGTCATCTCGCAGAGAGCAGGCAAAGGTGTGCTGCTACCGAATCCTCGACCGGGGGGATGGAAGAGTAGCCCTTCTCGGCGGCGCCGTCCACCAAAGAGAGAGAGGTGGAGACATGGGACCGGGTCCTGGCCGAGAGAGGCGCATTCCATGATTTAGTGAGCTCGGCGTGGAGTTACGACAGGAAGGGGGCGGCCAGGGCTGCGGCGACGGCTCTGAAGAAAGCAGCCGTCGAGTCTGTTGGGAGCCTGCTCAGCGGGTGGTGAACACTCGAGCCCGAGGCGGTCGACAGCCTGTGTGAGGAGGCGCATTGGTTCCTCTTCGACTTAGGGTAAAATCGAGGCTTGAGGGAGAGGCTCTGACGAGACAGTCGCTTCCAACACCGGTTCTGGCAGCCTTTGGGAGCGGAACTTCTTCTTGCGTGGCGAGTCGAAAGGCGGCGTGGCTGCTTTGGTCTTGAATGCTTCGAGTCGAGCCCAAAGGGTTGACATCGGAAGCTCCTCGCAGAGGTCGAATCCGCCGTCAGCAAGAGCGAGTTTCCGGTGCTGAGAGGGTCGCAGCATGGGCTGCAGGTGGTGCGAGGCATCTTTACAAAGATGCTCGTTTGCTCTTTTGAGGAGTTCGCTGAGGAACTAGCTTGCTCTGAAAAAAGGATATGTCGCCGGATGGCATAGCTCGCAGGATGGCTGAAGGTGGTGAAGACGGCCGGCTTCTTCAAGCGCTGTCCAAGATTGCTAGATGCCCCTCGAATGGCGACGTGTCTTCTTTAGTTCAGAGATGCAAAGAGCTTCGCTGAAGAGATGAAAATCAGGGATGCAGCCTACGAACCTCGCTTATATACACTCTTATATACACTCTAGCCACGTTCATTCTGGCGGGCTATGATGCAATGATGGCACGAGCACCTCTCATTGGACGCGAGTTCACTTAAGTTCGTCTATAGGCTGCAGCAGTTTGCACAGAGCAACCAATGAACTCGCTAGCTAGCCCGCTCAAGTTCTGCAGCTGCTGCACTGTGTTGACAATGGATACAAAAATTAAGGATAATTTTTTGGCTTCAATATCTCAGAAAAGATTAATCTTTCCTCTAGCGTAAGTTAGCTTATGCAATGTGAGAGAACCTCTAGTAAGAGAACTATTTTTTTTCCAGTGGAAGTAATTTAGTGATTTTATTTAATGAAAGTTGCATTGATAGATACACATTTTTGACTTAATATTTGTATTGTGCGGTAACAATAGTTTATAAAAACAATAAGGAGCTCGAGGCTAGAGCTGAATAAGATACGGCCACGAGTCTCACACCTTACTGCTTATATTATAAACATTGATCAACGCACGTAGGTACATAAAGCACATCAAATATGGTAAACAGAAGCTCAACCATACCTGTTTGCCGTGCAAGGACCAAAATCGTGTCAAAAGATAAACAAAAGAATGGGACGACAGGAGGGTGAGAAAATTACAGATTTTTCATTTTTGGGTGAACTATCTGAACAATGAAGGCCAACTAGAGGCATCATTGTGTAGCTCCATTAAAACGAAGCACTACATAAAGCAATAATAAATTATGAAATTGACAGCACAACTGTTAAACCGGGAAATGATACAGATTGGTCTAATGGAAAAACTTTTTTTTTTTTTTAAACAGTACCTGAACAAAAAGGTACTAACAACGTACTCTAACCACCATGCCTTCATTTGAACAAAGAGCATTACACAAGAGACATTAATTTAACACAGAAAACGGGTCACTGAATGTGTTGTTTCAGCATGCTGTGTGCTTGTCAACTTCCTCAGTATGTAGGCCACTTGGTTTGTTGAATATAGTTCTGGCATTTGCTGAGATTAAACTGTATTATACAGAATAAAGCATGTCAGAACCAGGGAATGGAAAACAAAATCTCTGAAGAGGGTGGTAATCTTTCTAAACCACTGTTCCAATTTAACACCAAGCACATTCATTCATCCAAAAAAGGAAGAAAAAAAATATGACTTTCCATTACAGCATCGATTTGAACTAGAGGCTTTATCATCTTTGTGGGTGCAACAAAACAATGGATATTTTTCCCTCCATAATAAACAATGAAGGAAACATAAGACTCATGACATAGCTTTAGCAATGCTGATATTTCTTAATTATTCATTACTCAAAATGTACTCCTTTTACAGCAAGAATGCCATAAGAAATGTACGGACATCCATACACTCCATAAAACATTTGGACCTGTACATTGATAGAATCAGTAGTTAAAGGAACACAGGCGAAGCACTGCTACTTGGGTGCAGAGATATCCCCCAACTTCCGTCAACATACCGAGCAGTGTGACCGATGTTGTGCTGTGCCGAATTCTGACCCCCCTAGTATGGTAGGTTTAGGATTACTTGTGGGGGAGGGTTTAGGATTAGGGGTGGGGTCAGGATTAGGCAATCAGGTACTGACGAAATTTGACACAACACCGCACCGAAATTCATCGATATATTTGTGCCCAAATAGCAGTGTTCACCCCAATATAATCCCAAGTCAGTAACAGCCTAGGAAATCACCTAGTCTTAATCTGCATCGCTATTTGTTCTCGTTGTGAATACGCAAGTCAAAACTAAGACAATGCATGGACTCAAACGAAAATGCATTTGCCCACCCATCGAAAATGTACACTCTAAAAAATGCTGGGTTGTTTTAACCCAACTTTGGGTCAAATATGGACTAACCCAGCAGTTGGGTTAAATTTTCACATTACATTTTTAACCCAACATTTCGGGTTTGTCCATATTTGACCCAAAGTTGGGTTAAAACAACCCAGCATTTTTTAGAGTGTAGGGGATATGTTGAATAACCCCTATTTCAAAAAACAGTGGCGTGTTCCTTTAAGCTACAAAATAACTATAAAGTTACAGTGAATAAGGACTGCACAAAGATAATCAACCCACAAATTACTGATGGCTTTTGGCTGCTCTCTTAAGATAAACATTTGCACAGTGATATAAAAAAAAAAGGAAAAAAAAAGCACAGCACTTACATTATGATTAAATCATTGCACAATAGTGCACTATTGCACTAAAAGTTTTTAACCGCTGTGATAACTGAAAATAGATCCAGTTAGGGACCAAGGGGTGGGAAAAGGTTTGATTAAAACCATCCAGACTAAATCATGCATCAAAAGCAACAAACACCAACAACCCAACACTGAGATCTCATTTTATTTAGAGGCCTCATTTAATTGATAGGTATGAATTCAGTTTACACAAAACCCTTTAAAAAAAGTCAACATGCAGTGATCACAAGGATAAAGAGAAGATCCTATAGATTCAGAACAAAAGATTTGAAAATGGTGTCTAGGCCATACACTTCAAATATTCACAGTGACTCATGTTTCTTTTCTTGTCCATGTATTCATACAGTTTTAAACATACAAGGAAGGCATTGTTCTGACACAGAACAGTCAAACATCAAAAGCTTTAGGAATTTTAAAAAAACCCTGTATCAAAGTCCAGTTTGACTTACAGGATCCCAACACGCTGCTTTACACCTCCACGACCATCTCATAATTTAAGGAGGTAAAGCTCAGCTGTAGGGCTCCGCCATCTTTAGTCCCAAAAGGAAAAAGTTATTATTTTTAAACGTCAAGTTTACGTACCAATTTCCGTGTCCGGGCTGAGGCTTTTATTCTGTACAATTAATGTGGTGGAGACCTAATTCTCTCACCAAATTATTTTAAAAACAGATAATGCAGGACATAATGCAGTGGAGATTAAGCTCCTCTCACTGAAGACTTTGAAAATATATGTACAGATTACTCCGAGCAACAGTTTCTTGTCATCTCTATTGTTAAGAAAAGGGAAAAAAAGCTTCTTTGCAAAACAAAGAGAACAGCAGCTTCCTGTGCACATCCTAATACCAGCATTCCGATCAAATGTGGATGATAATCTCGAGAATCAGAAAGAGTCCTTGATATTTCACACAGCTGTGATATAAAAATAGATACTGACCTCCGAAGCTACACCTTCCAAACAAAGCCAAATTTAATATCGCATAAAATAAAAACACTTTACAAAATGGCTAGTTCTCTTATAAAGTAAGGCACTGCATTAACGTTTATTCTCTGGAATAGTGCTGTTCAACCTCTCTGGCTGGTTTGAGTGAGTTTAGACGTAGGCCCCCAAAGCTGCATGGAACTCAGTGAGGCATTGGACGAGCTGTTGGAATTTTGGTCTCTCTTCTGGATCCAAGGCCCAGCAACAAGCCATCACTGCAAATCTGAAACAGAGAACATCCTCATATAAACAAAGCATTTACTTTTATCAGATCTGTGAGGCGACTGATGAAGCCATAGCAGATTTATCAAAGAAGAAAGTACTGGAGTGGACAAGATGTATTGGTCTTGATTACATTTGACAGCAACAATTGAAACGGGCTTGAGTGTAAGTTGAGATCCCTTTACCGCTCCATTTCTATTCAAGCTTTGAATACACAAGCAAGCCACAGAACTCTTTTTCATCGCTTATTCTCTGGAGGGAAAAGTACTAAACTACGATCCAACACTGATTAGCTTTTCCTGCGTTCTCTAAACTGTGTTCCGGCGACTGCACACAAGACAATTAATTTTGCAGTGTTTGGGGTCACTGACACAGTCAACAGCGCTCGTTGCTTTGTAATTCCTGGCTGGTTCGATCGCCACGCTCTGGTTCCCTAGCTATTGCAGGATGCCGATAAGGGTCAGATCGTGCGGATAACATGCAGTTGTGCTCGGATCAAACTGTCCATTTAGCTTTCTAAAGGTTCAGTTAGTTTCCTCAGAAAATAATCAAGATTTAAGAAACTTGTTGTTACTGACACTTTGGGAGCCTTGCCAATCACTCAGGAATGCACGTTCACAAGAGTTTATTTATTTTTAACGTATTTTCGACATTAAATCAGTACATGGAAATTAAGTTATATACTCAAATTGATTGAAATACAGATTAAAATATCAAACTCACAATTCGTCAGGGCAGTTGATGGGCTGTGCTATTCTGTAGCCATCCTTCAAATAGGCGGCCATCTCGAAGGGGTCAATGTCAACGTAAGGAGTCTGTCCCAAGGTCATCAGCTCCCACAGAGTTACCCCGAACGCCCACTGTAAGGGAAACAACACACAATAGCTCAGACAAGGTTGAATGAGGCACGATGACTGAAACAGAAAGATGATCCCTCCATTTCAACAAGTGAGATCACTAGAGGCTGACATATATAAACAAATAAATAGTATTTACAGATCAAAACGTTCTTATTTGAATCTTCATAAAAGACATGTAGGGGGGTTTCTCGTTTTAAGTAATTCCACAAACACACACAAAAAGAAACCTGCTCTTCAACTACTTTTCAACAAAAATATATAATCAGCCACTCACATGGCAGCAACTCATGGTCAAGATGATCTGGCGAAGTTCATAGTGAGCATTGAAATGGGGAAGAAATGTGATATAAGACTTTGAACATGGCAGTTGGTGTCAGACGGGTTGGTCTGAGTTTTTTCGAGAATGGTACGAAAAAAAAAATCAAAATCAGTTCTGTGGGCGAAAATGCCTTGTTGATGCCAGAGGTCAGAGGAGAATGATTTGAGCTGTCTGCAGAAGAGCGTCTCTGAAAGCACAACACGTTGAACATTGAAGCAGATGAGCTACAGCAGCAGATCAGCATACCGGGTGCAACTCCTTTCAGCTAAGAACAGGAAAATGAAGCTACAATTCACGCAGGCTCACCAAAAATGGACAATATAACATTGGAAAAACATTGCCTGATCTTAAAGGTCTTGATTTCTGCTTCAACATTTAGATAGTAGGGTCAGAATTTGGCGTAAACATGAAAGCATGGATCCATATTTTGGTACACTTTGGCACACTTTGGGTCCCTTAGTACCCACAGAGCATTGTTTTAATGCCACAGCCTACCTGAGTATTGTTGCTGACCATATCCATCTCTTTATGACCACAGTGTACCACCTTCTGATGGCTAGTTACAGCAGAATAATGCACCATGTCACAAAGCTCAGATCATCTCAAACTGGTTTCTTAAACATGACAATAAGTTAACTTTACTCAAATGAATTCCACAGTCATAGATCTCAATATATGCAAATAGAGTACCTATGTGATGTAGTGGAAAGGGAGTTTTGAATCATGGTTGTGAGACAACAAATCTCCAGAAAATGCGTGTTATGCCAACATGGACCAAAATGTAAAAAAAAAAAAAAATGTTTAAGGAATGAACTTAATTATATGAATGTATGTACTGTATGCATATACAAATATATAAAAATATATAAAAACTAGTAAACCGTTTCAAATACAGCCCTATCTAGATCTGTTTGAGTCATGAAGTCCACTTTAGCATTTAAGGGACATTAGTTGCATTATGGAAACAAAGCATTCCAGTAACACAAAAGAAGGAAATCTGGATTTATTCCATTGCTTTTGGACACAATCACAGCTTGTTCACAGAGACATTTAAGAGGCTTCAAATCAAATAAATACATGCCCATTCAACATGCATCAAGATGTTTGTTCTACATTATTAACAAACTGATGTAATTTACAGCTTGTTATAAAAAAAAAAAGTTCAAGTCAATCAAGTTTGTTAGATGTCAGTCAATTTTGGATACGGATCTTACCATGACTATAAAAAGCTGCATTACTTTGAGTGCGGTAAGGTGACTTTTTAAAACGTTCTTTATGTGTCTGCCCTGCAGGAAGATGTGTTGTTAGGTCCCATGACATGAAATTGTCACTTTCTGAGTTTTTTTTAACATTAATATGAGTTCCCCTAGCCTGTATATGGTCCCCTAGAAATGGCTAGAAATTTTAATCGGTGTAAACCATGTGTTGGCTATCTTTCTCTGCCTTTGAGAAAATGAAAGGTCAGACAAGCTCATCTTGAATCTCCTCTTTATGGTGTCATACGGATGAAAGGTAACCTCCACTTTCTCTGCTTTGCCCACCCAGAGAATTTGGCTCACTCATGAGAAAATGAGCTATGAAGTACGAATACGTGAGCGTGATTTGAGTTTTTCCTCGAGTCATACAACAGATATCATGGCTTGCAAATGAGCGAAGCATGGCAGTTAATTAGTGTTCGATGTACAAATGAACACAAAAGTATTTTTTAGTTCCTTCATTGGAGCCTCTGAAGGAACAATGGGTTAATTTTATTTTCTCTGGAAATGCACCGAAACAACTTCCCAAAGTTTAGTATGGTCGAAACATTTCACCGACGACTATTTCCTCAACTTGGGCCGAGAGCTGGCCTCGATGAACAGACAAGCTTCTTTACATATAAATGGACATCGTCTCCTGCACTGATGTGTTTGTTGAGAAGCTATAAGAGGGTAACTGGGCAGAGAACGAAGAAGTTGACATTCACTGCTGATCTGGCATTTTGTCTCATGTCTCACTGCGTGGGTGGTATCCTGCACTACAGCTCCTTGCGGTAAATGAATCTCCAGCGTATCCCAGTAAACAAGAGTAAATTTCCATACCAGGCCACTGCTCATCACCAGCTCCTATTGTATTATGATAAACGGAACCTTAATAATTGTTCCTGGCATGAGGGCAGCACCAGGCACTATTGTTCTGTTAGTGTGAAGGAATGCAAAGGTCAGATTGCTGACAGGTTTTGGCCCGGTGTGTCATTTATGAGGCGGCCATGCGGCGTTCAGTACTTCCTGGCTGTCTAGGGTGGGTTCTTTCCTTGGCACTTTGACTGAGACGGACGGGAACGTAGTGTTGCCACAAAAACACACGCAAACAAATTTAATTTCCCCCTCATTCACCTCTCAAAAAGAAAAAAATGTGAGGTTTGAAAAGGTTTGCTTTGCTATTTCCTAAGCCAAAGTTTGCTCAAAAGGATAGCTATTTTAGTCAAAAATCATCATTGAGTCTCTAGTGTCATTCCAAAACCATAGGATTTTTCATAATATTAAAAAAAACAAATAAAGATTTTTTTTGCTTAATATGAGAGACTGTTGTCCCTTCATAGAAAGTCCAATCCACCTCGATTTTGTAGAATTGAGTGGTTTAATCCATACTTGCTTTATGCACAAATACAAATGTCATTGGTTCTTGTGCATCATATTTGAAAATCTTTTACCATATTTATGAGCTCTACATATGTGTGCTGATGTTTATGGGTGAATAAAAGCCTTAATTAATTAATTCAATGGTGGGAAAGAAGAATTTCAGCTTTCATTAAAACCATTCATTTTTGTTTCATAGATAAATTAAAGTCTTGAGTTTGGAACCATATGAGCATCAGTAAATGACTCATTTGAATGAAATGAATCATTTTTTGGGTGATCTATCATTTTAACTTGTGCTACGTGTAATGTAGACTTGCAAAATGATCTGAAATGTGATTGCACACAGGAATAAACATATTCGGGGTATTCAAAAGCATGTAATCCCATATCCGACGACACTGGACTCAACATGTTCATGGGCAATGGAAGCATGATTACTGTAATTGTCTGCAGTAACAACGCATGATGGAGCAGATAGTATGATAAAGAAGTTATCCAATTTCAAAATTACCAGGATTTGGGACACAATTTTAGAAAAGAAAAATTGTTTGAGTGTACAGGTACTCCATTTTACCAGAGCCATAAATTAATTTATAAACAAGCTAAAGCAGCAAATGACTATTGTAAGTTAAACAGGATACACTATTCTATTAGAGGCAAAATATCCATAGGAAGAGAAAAAACAATACAATAGAGAACGCCTGCTGTTGGTATGAAACTAAATATTATGTGATGTTAAAGAGTGTTGCAGAAAAACAAAAAAAGGAGCGGCAACTCTTACCACATCACTGGCGCTAGAAAAGTCATTGTTAAGCAAACTCTCCAAAGCCATCCAGCGAACAGGTCGGTTCTCATTGTCCCCGAGGCAGTGATAGTCCATGGGGAAGAGATCACGGGCCAGCGCATTATCTGTGATCTTCACTTGCATGGTGTTATCAATTCTACAACAAAAAGAGAGACATAAGACATCTAAATAAAATACGCATTGATGTTAATGCAAACCAATGGTAAAAAATGTAAATAAATGCTAGAACTTAAGCTGAAAGGGTGTCCTAAACATATTCTCAAGTCATGACATTACATGTTCAACATTATTGCCGGCATTGAATGGGAGGGGATTTAATAGTTTAAATATCACCCTAAATTGATGATTTTATATATAAAATGTGAAAACTACAGCCAGTCAGTCACATTATTGCAATAATAACCATTGAATGTGCATCTTTTTTAACAGCCAATGCCAAAATGTAACACTTAGTGCAGCTGTATACTCTTGCACAGATGGCAGAAGGTGAAAGATGGTAAATAGTGTGAGTACATTAAGGTCAAAAGGCACTTACACACAGTTTCTGGCAGCCAGGTCTTTGTGAATGACCTCTCTCCGTGCCAGGTAGCTCATTCCACATGAAATCTGTATTGCCATGTGGACCAGGTCTTGCTGAGAGATGGCCTGTATGTGTAACAAGAGAGAGTGGACAAAATGGTTACAGTGATCAGAAAAGACATTTTAAAGGTCACTGGAAGTGTGAGAATTTTTTAAAACTGCAATGAGATCCAGCCTGGGAAACTGAAAGACGCAAAAAGTGAGAACACATGACGAGTGGGTAAGCAGACACTCGTGGTTAAGCTTCACATCTTAGGAAACCAGACTTGATGGAGCAACAAGTTCCACAGTTGAATCTCAATTGGTAGGAAGAGTCTGATGTAATGACATTTACCTCAACTAAACATAAACATCCTTTGCACCTAGAGCCAAAGCCAAACACTAATGCTTTAACTGTTTAGAGAGACTGGCTCATTGTCAGGCACCCTTGTATAAATCTATACAGATCCAGACACAACAAGAAACCCTGGGTGCTAACTGACAGGGTCATAACATAATCCTTTCTTAATGAGTGGCTTTTTTCCCCTGAGGAACTATACACAAGGCCTTAGAACAAAATAATTGCAGTGTATGGCAAACTCAGGTGTCAGATGAGCTTGATGGTGCATGCTCATTCCTGTTTGTTCAGTGTGAATTTGGTTAGTGTGTTTTAGACACAATGTTTACTCAAGAGAGAATTTTGTACGTGTCGAACATAGGGATGGGTGAATGAGAGTGACTAGTAAATCTAAACTTTTTATTCTTTGTAGCTGGAGAGTCTTAAAGGGGATCAATTTAGACGCATAACTTCTCTGAGAGGGCGTGCTTTAGCATGCCAACAGTCACTCAGCAACTGTATGACTGCCAACATTCTAAACCCATCTTTGAGAAGTCACGTCTCTAAATTCGTTCCCATGGCAAATCACCTGTTGTAAGCAATGTTTTAATTGGTCATGCACAGATATTAAAATATAGGTCAACAATAACAAACTTTAACTTGAAACCGATGTAAACAGAAATGTTGAGAAATATTATTACAATTTAAAACAGTTTTTTTGTTCTTTATTATTTGAATTATTTTATGTAATTTAATCCTGTGATGGCTCAGCTGAATTTTCCAGTCTTTTCATTCCCATCAATGTTCAAAACAGTTAATATTTTTGTGGAAATTGTGATGCATTTTTTAAAGGATTCTTTAATATCCTATCTTAAATTGTTTTTTATTTGTAATGTAATTTTTTATAACAAATGAAAAGCCTTATTGTCGCTATTCATTTAATGCATACTTGCTGAAAAAAAAGTACTAATTTCTTTAAAAATAAAATACTGATCCCACATTTTTGAACATTTACGAGACCATGCCTCCATAGTTTCTGTTAAACAGAATATTTAGATATTTTAAATATGTAAGCATTAATATTTAAAGGGGTGGTTGATTGCGATTACACTATTTTCATTTTAAATAGTGTGTAATGTTGCTGTTGGTGCATGAACAGTATCTGCAAAGTTGCTGCGCTGAAAGTTCAACGTAATCAGAGATATCAGCCGTTTCTCAATAACAAGTACGCAGTACGGACTTGCGTCCTTGGTAGTTCAGACTTGCCAAGTACGACTCAGGAGAACGAACTCCCGAGGACGAGAGGATGCAAGTCCGGTTCTTCTGCAAATGGAACAGAGCGTACTTGATCGCGTCACTCTGCTCGCTCTGGCTACTCCACTTATCTATATATATATATTTTAGGCAGCAATAAAAAGAAATATGCTACTACTCTGCCTCTTTTCGTCACAAATAAAACAAAATTTGTTATAAAACACCACTTTGCCTTGCCTCTTTTCATAAAAAAAAAAAAAAAATCTTAAACATATTTGGCCATATGGTTCAGGCGTATATTGATTATCTTCACTCCATATATTAATAACGAAATGAACATGATCTTTTTGTTTTCATTTTAAAAATATGAAACATTATTGATTTTCATTGACATTTAACAAACAAAGAGAGTTCATTTTATTTTATTGTTCATATAATGACGATCATGTAAAAAATGAAATAAATAAATAAAAATATTTATTTATAATAACACAATAAAACGATTTTTTTTTTTTGCCATGGAACAAACTAGTTAAATGAGACGAGACCAAAGATAAGACTTTTACACAAGACGAATTATACGTCAAGTTTATCCACAAGACGAGACATCTGTTCCAGTGGCAAACGTCAGAAGCACTAGACGAGGAAAAGCTGTTCCAGTCGGGGTTGATGAGCGCTGGGTGCCGGTGAAGGCTTGCATGTCAGAGCTCCGAAAACGTCAGATACAATTTTGAAATAGGTGCTATCTTTATAAATAAACCACAGATTTGAGATTTAAACAACCACATTCTCGCCTGAAACACTCTTAAAATTACATTTCATGACACAATAACAGCAGTATTTTGAAATTTCGCGGATTTTCTCCTCTCCCATTGACGCTTGCTGGTTGACGCGAGATGCATTCTGGGTTACCTGGCTATCTCAAGTCCGCACAAGTCACCTCTCGATGCATCCTCGGTAAACGGGCGGATCAAGAACACATCTGGGCATTTGAAGTGGACTTGGCTAGATGTGAACTTTGAATTGGAACAGTACTTGGGCAGCGACTGATGATGTTTCTCAAGTCCACAAGTACAGACAAGAACGCATATTGAGAAACGTCTATCGTCTTTTAAAAATCAGGAAGTTTAATGCCTTCAAAAACGACTTGAATGGGACTATAAGTAAAACAAGATACTTCCCGGGTTTTATACGTAACCAACCCATAAATTTACAACAACCCCCCCTCCGGAATATGCAAAAAAAGGGGATATGGCCATATTTCTACGGCTTTGTCGAAGAGGAAGAGTTATAGTGGAGAGCTGTAGCCATGCCGTGTTATTTTCACCCAGCTGTCAGGTCTTCTGTGTTCGGTTTTACCACGGACGCTGTAGTTCATTAAACAAAAGCTCAAATTTATATTTGATTATGTTCCCGAATATTACAACCGTAATTTAGCTCTCTGTGCTGCGCATTCACAAAAGACAGCTTCCAGAATTTCCATGAACTCAAAGCCGGATCAGCCGGCTTAATCGTTTTAAATGTATTTGCACGTATAATTTCAGACGTAATGTTTTAGTTTTATCAAAGACATAAACAAATGCAAGCGCTGGCTTTAGCAGCCACTTAGTTATGCTATTTCGTGTCTATGACATTCTCGTATAAACATTTTGGACCTGAATTTGTAATTATGTACTAATTTTGTAAATGTATTTTCCATGTACACTTTGAGGTATTAAAATTTTTCGATTTGATCAAGAACGTACATCAATGCCAACACTGTTTGTTTAGACACAATGTTTCTAAACAAACTTTAGAAACAGTTTGTAAAATAGTAAGTTGGATGCTATTTTGCTGTTATCAGTGAACGGTTGTTCATTATATCGATAAAAAATAACTTTAAAAAACGGTATTAATCAGTCATTTATTCAGTTACATTAAATGTTTAATCAGCAGAAAACCGTTTCTCAAAAGCTAACAATCAGAAGTAGCATTTGAGTCACAGCATTGAAATTGTTATATAATAATAGTACAATATAATAGAATAATAATAATAAAAAAGTACCATTCAGAAACATTTTGTAAGAGCCGTTTTTGGGGAGAATCTGCTTGACTCTCTTCATCGCTGCTTTCTGGGTCTGATTCTGGCTCAAACTGATACTATAGTATTGACACCACTATTTACATTTGACAGGAGCACATGCACCTTTCGCCCAAAAAGGTAATGGGCGTGAAGTTTCCGGACAAAGTGCAGTTTAGCCAATTACAACACACCAGCCCAAACTAACCAATCTGAGCCCCTTGGCTGTTTCTGGGGGAGTGGTTTCATAGAATCAGGATGTAAACCGGTCGTTCAAATGACAGAGGAGAAAGCGGCCCACAATAAAGGTGAAATTTATGAAAAATACGTTGTTGTTTTTTTTTTTTAAATAAAAAAACACAAAGAAATGTTATATTGCACCCTATAAACACAATGATGCAAAGGAAAAAAAAGTAAAAAACAGTAAACCATCCCTTTAAATGTTGCTCTATGTTGGTCAGACAAGCATCTTCAGTCACTATGACGTGCCTCTTTTTAAAAACAAGATACTTGCACACTTTTCCATTCAGTCTGGCTCAATCCAGGTGTTTGATTCAACAAGCATCTGGTGGACAAAGTTGAAGACCCTAAATCACCCAAATGACAGTGCTTCTTCAACCCTGACTAATCATTCAGACATTTTAAAAGTATGTAGTTTTGCACACCCCTTGCAAGGCTGCAAACAGACAAGCATCTAAAATACAGTTCAAGTGAGAGGTGAAAATCTTGGCAGTAAATACAAAAAGCAACCTTCCACTTTCAATGTCAAAATGCATGGTATTATCTAAAGCTTATATACAATTTTCAAAAAAAGAAAAAGGCAATTGCACATAAACACCAAGCATGGTCCTGCAGTAGAAACACTGATAGCTTCAAGAACCCATTTAACCATTTTCAGGGATGCAAACACATGTATGGTCAAAAAAGAGAGAGGTTTAAAGCCTTCGTCCTGCGGAAAATATCCAGATACTTATATTGCCACCAGCCCCTGCCATCTCCGGCCCACCCCTAGGGCACATATACAGTATGTTTCCCCTTTAAATAATTTTTCACAAAAAAAAAAAAAAAGTTTTATACAAAGACAAACCTCACATTTTTCAGCCTTTAAATCTTTTTTTCAAAAAAAGGTGTTATAAAAAGATAAATCTCCCTTATTTCAGCCTTTAAAGCAACAATGTGTAACTCTTTTAGTTTATTCTTAGCTAAAAACACTTATTTCTTTCAAAAATATATGTGATCATCAATGTATATTAACTTCGTTCAAGTAATAAAGTTTTCTCGTGAGTGTATAATATGCCATTGAAAATAATTACGGGTAAGGGGTTCGAATGTCGGTCGCCATGTTGCCCCTCCATCATGAAAGTACATTAGCCAAAGAGGGACATACCCGTTAATTCAAGCTTCGCGTTTACGTTTGAGTTAACACTCATGGACGAGGTCGAACTGGAATCCATGTTAATCTTGGACTACATTGGCCACCGTAGGAGTTAAAAAGAAATCGGAATTGAGAGGAACAGAAACTAATATTCACTGGTTGGTCATATACCTTTTCTCTGCTAGATGGGGGTAAAAATCACACAGTGTAGCTTTAAATCATTTATTTATAAAAAGAATGAGTAAAAAAAAAATAAAAAATTACTTGACATTTACATTAATGCACATTAGCTTATCCTTTAATAGGAAAAATTGTCTGTCATTGCTAAGCATCCATGCACTGCACTCTCACTAATAGATTTTCACCACCGAAAAACACTTTCTGTATCTCTGCTACAAGATTTATTTTCGGAGAAGAGAAAAACACCAGTAGTGTTTTGGCGTACCCAGTATGCCATCAACGTTTCTGCACAGTGAGACCACACGATGCCATCCTCATGCGGCCAGTTCTGATTTGCTTATTTCCTATTTGCTTGTTTGGTGGCGGAAATCCAGAATTACAGTTGGTGAAATTATAATCTGACACCCCTACCCCTAACAACAATCTCTTTGGATCTGCACGATTCACACAAGTCACCCAAACTGACGTGAAAAAAGCGGGTGGCGCCGAAAAGCGCGCTGTTTGTATCCCTGCATTTTAAGAATGCATCTGTCGGACTGAACGAATTTATGTAATCTCTTTTTTGAAGAGGATTCAGTGGCAGCCAAATTAAAGACCACCCAGGGTAAACATCACAAAGTCTCAATTGTGCACAGACCACTACTGTAAAGCACCTACCATAGAAGGTTTGCTCGATGTTGACAGGATCTGCACAATGAATTCATTGTTGTGAAGAAAGCAATTAAATCAGGATAATCTAAACATTCCAGGTGTTCTGCTGGAGGGTCTCTAATGTAAACACCTGCCTCAGATTGATATATGGCTAACAGGAGGAGTCATTGCACAACTTGTTAGCTGAATTCACACAGGTCAAAAACTATTCTTGGCATAAAAGTGGATTCAGTTTAAATGTTGCATGTTATATAACCCAGCCTGCAAAATGAGTGTGCTTCTTTTCACAACTAATATCAAAGCAGTGAGCCAGTGGAGTCTAATCATTCAAACTTCTTTGATTTGATATTTTATCTAATGCAACAAAATTCATATATTCATTTAAAAGCGTAAATGTGAAAATACATTCTGATATATTTCGATATTTCATATACACCCCCAGTCAAAAGTTTTGGATCGGTAAGAAAACCGAATGAATACAAATAAAGAAATGCAGCCTTGGTCAGCAGAAGAGACTTCTTTTAAAAACATAAAAAAGATCCAAAACTGTTTACGGGTAGTGTATGAATAAATGAATGAATTTGTGGGGAGTTTTTTTATTTATATTTTATTCCTGCCTCAAAGCACAACTGGCATAAAATCTCTATATATTGTAGTAGTCTCACCTGTGGGTTGTTGGCCTCAGCAAGCTTACACTGGCGCAGGAAAAGCTTAAGATTTCCCCAGTTCATATAAGGCAACATGACCATGGGCTTCTCACCATCTTCTATACACACATGGCTGATGGGTAACAGGTTCCTAAATGTAAACAGACCAGTGAAAAATGGGTTAAAGTTTGTTGGTGTAAGTAAAGGGACAAATGGCAGGAGAAGGACAAGTTTTCAAACACATTTTTGCAGGAAGACACAAAAAACAAGTACACAACCGCACATTTAAATGTGGGGAATTCAATGAAAACATCTAGAGAAATTAATAACTGTTTTGATTCCCGCTAGCAGTGATACACAAAGTAGACAGGAAGTGAAATGCAACCCAAAGGATACTTGGGTCTGTATAGTACTATTTCAATCAGTGATTCGTTTCTGACAAAGAAAAATTGAAGTCATGGGCTGCGCTGACCGTTTAACCCCAGACACGGGTCTGCGTGACTGCAAAGCTCGGAGCGCTCGGGACAGGATATAAGTCTGAGCCCATCCCAAAAGGCAACCAAGCGGGAAACAGAAAAATCTAAACAGAATGTTCGACCTCAGGGCTGTTTTACCGCCGCTATATGAATATTAGGAAAAAGATTCTGAATGAACATGAAGTGATATTTAATATGATGTGAAGTTATGCTGATAGAGTAGATGAGCACCAGGTTTACAAAATCAATATTCAGTTTTTAATGTCATTGTATTCCAAGAGAACATTTATTTAGTTTTTTTTTACAATATGATCTTTTTTCTTTTTTTTAAGTTTCAGTTTTAACCAATAAACAAGATAGGACTGAATTTCTATATTTGTTTTCTAAATAAATTAAAAATAAGAATAAACTTTAGCCAATCATTTTAAATGTCACAAGTGAACTTAGCATGTATAGCTTATAATGTACAATAAAAATGTAAGTGAACTACGTAGGTGTGTCACCTACCGTAGGTGTGGCCTTTCATCCACATAAGCCAAAATACATTTTCTTGCTTTTCTCAGTCTAGAAAGCTCCAAATTCAAAAATAATTTCACATTTCTTCTACAAAAACGACCCATTTTAAATAATTTGTCAGATAGCTAGCACCAGCAAAAAGCTAGTCACTATAATTATGAACTTCATTGAATTCATTGACATTGAATCTCTGGAGGGAAAACAAAACTAAACATTTTTTTCCACAGCTAGTATTTGTCTTAATAGTTTCAGTTAATGATGATATCTTGCCCAACAAGGCAGAAAATGATTTATAAGAAATGTATAACATCTAAAACCACACTCATTTCTATGAAGCATGGTAAAAGAGAATGCACTAATGAAGAAACAATGCAGAGGAAGACAGACAGTAATTTACCCAGCAGAGGAAGTGTGTAGATAAGTAGTCATAGAAGTGTCATAGCTGGGATGTGGTCATCACATCACTGTCACAACACCCAAACATTACACAACATGCTCCATTGTGAACAAGGTAATTTAATTTCACCCATCATGAAAGTATGGTAATTTATATTCACATACACAAGTGTATTATGTCATCATTCTCAAAACTTTGTGTTTGGCAACATTGAAAGAAATCAGCATATGAGATGTCTGTGGCTCACCTGTGGTGAAGACCTCGTAGTTTACAGCTTTCTGTAAGCATCATGGTCACCTGTACCTCCGAGGCGTGATCTGCACAGTAAAATACAAAAACAGCGAGTCAATCGATTTGTGACGCAACCCTGTACAACCCAAACGTGAGGCAAACATGACAAAAAAAATGTGTCAAAGCGTTCTCATCAAAATGTTAGGTAACACCCACGGACTGTTGGCTGAACGTGTGATGCATATGGCACACGTAACTGAAAACATTTCGACAATTCTCAAAGTCATCATCTGGTTGGTTTTCCGAGTGAAGAACGCTTGGAAAACCAACCAGATGATCAGATCCAACCAACCAGATTTACCCTTGGAAATTTCTTTAACAGTCTGTCTAGAAACAAAGCCGCTGTGATGCCAAACCCCCTCATGGAAGAAAGCTGTCGTGTATACAACTGTGACAATGAGTGGACAAAAGACCGGTCTGTACGACTTTACATTTTCACACCCTGAAACATGAAACAGAACTAAACAAACTGTGATTGGTTGCGTTACATGTCAGTCAAACATCTTCTTGGGAGGTCCTTGGCCAATGAAACCTGCGATAAGAGTCCAGACCTTCTGCAGTCAGTCTGAAGGTCTGGCTATGCGAGACAAGGTAAACCCTAACACATCTGGTAAAAGACAAGCAGCACCAAAGGATAGTCAATACAAGAACATGTTTTTCAAATTCAGTGTCAAATTAAAAGGGTTGTGTTATTACTTAACACATATCATGCAAAATCCACTTTTTAAGCCCTTAAATGCATTTTGTTGTATATTTGGAGTGTTTATAAGTACAGAAAAGATGAAATTATTCTCTTCAGGTGCTTCGTTTATATCTTTATATTCTGTTTTGGTCATATTTTTCAACCTGTTCAGATTTTTCTGTTTTCTATGACGTTTTTTGAACAATAACGTCACAGGATTTGCAGCGGAACTGCCAACTAGATGCGATAGACGCGTATTTGACGCTCTATTCGCGTTCGGTGTGAACACACTTTAAGGGTGTTGTCACCCAAGAGTTTGCTCGGTTCGTTTGGTCCAGACCAAAAAATAAAAACACCCAAAACATTTAGTCCTGGTCCACTTAGCATTCAGATTGGTATTTTAACCCTGAACCTAAAGAAATCGAACCTAAAGGTATAGACCTTATTCAGAGCAGCGCCATGACAGGTATGAAAGTGAGGCTGTGAGGGATAGACTTACCGTGTTTCCAATGGCATCAGCTGTAAAAAGCTGAATAAAGCGGCTAGATTATTTATAATTTTCCACAGTTTACATTGTCGGGAGTTTCTTGTCAACTGACAATTCTTGGAAATATATTTTTCCAGTGTTTCATGAGCAGAACAATCCGAAAACACATTAAAAAACAGTACAGCCCATTGAAGAGATGCAAGTCTATCCCTCACAGCCTCGCTTTCATTCTCATTAAAAATCAAAGATGGCGCTGCCGTGAATAAGGCGTATAGGTATACATTCACAATCTGATTGGTCGGCTTTTATGACGTAATGCTTATTTTGAGATGGAACTTATCTACATCCAAAAACAATGCGGTTTGCTGGGCTAAAGGCACTAGTTGTATGTGCATAGCATACATATGACGGCATTTTGACCAGCTGAGAACTTGTGAAGAGCTTATGTTTAAAATGTTTGGAGGAGTCGAAACAGCATCAGGAATCCAGGAAGATCTATTGCGATATCTTTGGTCTGTGTTATATCAAATTTCATTCAAACCGCACCCGAGTTCGGACGGCAGCATTCACACTTATTCAGGGTTTGTTTTAATCGATCCAAACATGCAAAGTGAGAACACGAACAGATATGGAATGAAATGAGTGTGAGCACATGACAACATAGCTGGGAGTTTAAAAAAAAACATGAAATCGAGGAATTCTTTTGCACTCTCAGGGAAGTCCTTGTTAGAAAAAGGTGCATGTAGGCCCTGAAAAACGCTTCACCTTGCACTTGAGAAAGTCTGGTTACCCTAAAAGCAGTCTAACTCCTTTCAGCCAATCTCTCAGATTGCTGGCTGAGTGAGCACATTGAGAATGAGTTCACAGAGGTTTGGTTTTATCTTGGAGCACAGCTTTTGACGGATGCTTTGAGAGTATGGGGAAAGTATATTGTTTCCTGTCCCTTGGGCAAGGGCCGGGAGGGGAAACTGAACAGCTTGGCACAGCAAAGGCTGGTATAATGGCATTGTCTGGTAGTTGGCACCAGTCCTGTGCTGGGTAAACAGGGCACAAGGGCAAATGAAGGGGTGACCAGTGTGACAGAAAAGGCTAAAGTTTCTCATGGCATTTGCATTTTCCACAGAAACTGCTGTCATGACCAAAGTACTAACATTTTAAATACCTCAGTATCATTCCTGTATTACGAACTTTTATAAATAAAAGGGATGCATTACCACAAACTATCCCTCATATGTTTTTTTTAATCATGTTGGGAAAGTAATTTTAAAAGGTTCATTTTAGAATATTTGAATCAAGGCAAATATCAAATGAGAATTAAACAGAGGATGTACCTTTCACTGCCTTCACAAAGACTTGTTTCTCTTTGCTCGGGTCCTTCTCGTCAAGCAAGACTCCATGAAATATGCGGCCAAAGGTCCCTGAGGATCAAAATAAAGTCACTTAATGAAATCAGCTAACAATGAAATCTCTGCATCTTTATAGCAATATACACACATTAAAATATGAGTGTCTCACTTAAGGCTGAGCAATAGTATTTCGCTATGACAACCGGGTACTATTTGCAATGGAAAACGGAACGAAAAGCGAGTCGAGCTGGTACTGGTAATGGAAAAAAGACTCCACCCATTATAGTAGTGGCCAGCTTGAAAGTTCAGCTTTCCATTTTTTCGCACTCCTTTAAATTTTGTCCAATTTCATCTAAAATCAGATGATCTTTAAGCCGAACCACACAAAAATTACTGTATGGATTTGATTCACTACCGTTCCCACGAAATACCTCTCCGAATTCGATAGTTCCTGTGTTTGTTGACTTATGCTAGTTAACACAGCATGCTAATTGGTTATCATACTAAAATATGTCTGTTCTTTCTAATGTGACCTTAAGTTATATTAGTGGCTAAGTTAGCTTAGCATGCTAATTAGTTAACATGCTAACTGATGTATTTGTGTGATCATTCTTGCCTTGAAACCTCTCATCAGTAACATAACAAAGTGTCCTATGTGGTGCACAGTTATAAGAAACAAGACCCAAACCTTTCAGGTTGTGGGTTCACCAGAAATGGTACAAAAGTTGCTTCTGTTCCATACATTGTGTCTTTCTCATTATGATCTAATCTGAACTTATTAATTATAACATGTGATACATTTATATACAAAAATCTTCATTGAGTGAACGTGTTCGGAGTGCCATAATATGATAAGCAATGCATGTTTGACCAGAAAGATGGGGGTTTGAATCCTATATGGTGCAGTGTCCAAATTGTTACTTACATGCCAAGTACATTCAAGAGTTTGACTCTCTATTGAATCAGTTATTTTCAGTCATTTAAATAACAAATCCTGCCTAAAAATGTTCATTCTCACCTTTAATCTCTCTTCCAAATCAAAACAAGAGTGATATCTCTGAGACACATTGTGTTTCGCAACAGAATTTCCACAAAAAAATAAAATAAAATAAAATAATAATTTTTAGCTGCCCTTGGAAGGGCTTGACCCCAATATTTCTGCTTGCAGCTATTTTATTATATGTCCATATATATATATATATTAATTCATTCACAACTCTGACTGAAGAATTGCATAAAGGTTTGCAGTGTCATTCAGTAATGTTAGTCTCCATACAACATTTTCCAAATATTGAAATGTTTTATAACATATCAGTTCTAGTTTAACTGCATCTTTGAGATGAAACAACATGCCAATTTTTGCATGGTGAAAAGCTGAGCAGGTCTGAACAGGTATCCTAGATGACCTCAATGAATAAAAACAACATGGATTTACTAGCAGGCGCAGAACAGTCTCTCAGATTCCCACTGCTGTTCTACATCTTAAGGCATATCTGCAGTTCCCATAAGCTCAGGTGACACTTGGGAATGTACCGGAGAGCAATGAGCCTCAGAATAGGCTGACTTTGGCATAATGCAAGGGGCACTAGCACCGGATCACCCTACTACTTTTCTCTTATCTTATCTGATCCTTTTTCCTCTATGTTGCCGCCATGCTTGTTATAACATGCCACCTTATCTTATGCCAGTTTGCTGACGTAGAAGCTTAAACCCCTGCATGTGATTTCCTTTAAATTGTCCTTTATTTACATAGGACCACAAATGAATGCATTATAGAAGAGTTTAGGAAAATGGTTCCTACATTTTGGGACATAAAGGTAAGTGAGGTGCTATACTGTGCCTCTTTGTAACCCATGACCTTCAAAACAAGAAGTCTCATACTTGAAATCAGTTTTGTCAAATATGAATGATTCTTCTGTATATTTTTTCTTTTGAAAATGCATATTAAATAATACTGTGTGTGTGTGTGTGTGTGTGTGTGTGTGTGTGTATATATATATATATATATATATATCAAACTCATATATGTACTGTATATATCTATTATATATATATGTATTTCAAACTCAGTTGTCTGAAGTGCAATCGGACTACATGTCAAAGTGCTGCCCACAAGGCTATTGGCTCAGACATGTTTTGATTAGCTTAACTCCCTTAACTCTCTGTCCTGCTAGCATGATGCTTGTTGCTCATATTTTATTGCCTTTTTTTCTATCAGATATTTTAGTAATCATCATAAATTAGGTCTCATTCAAAAGTTTATATGCTAAAAATTCATCCTTTGAAAGCGGTTTTGAAATTAGACATTGTGGCATTAGACGCCCCTAGCGGGAAGTGTCATGTTTTATATTTTGAAATCTATTTTATAATCAACCTTTGCCAGTCTTCATTTTTTTTTTTAAATAAAATACATATCGTCTGACAAAAATCTCATAGGAACTTAAATGTTTTGTGATTTCAATTTCAAATTTGGAACACAACTTGGTTAGACATAGCTTTGATTTAATAGCAATTTTAAAGTAAAAATTATTTTTGTAATATATATATATATGCAAAACTCCATGTGAAAAAAAATCTTCTCACTGTTCTCAGTTTTAATATTTATGCAATTAAAATGCGATTAATTTCGATTATAAATAAATATATATATATATATATATATATATATATATATATATATATATGTATATAGCATAAAATAAAAATGTTTAGTACAGCACATTTGCTTTACAGTAATCTTACTGTACTACACTTTAATTTTTAAGTGATCTGCTGAGTATCTTCTTTAAAAAGTAACCAACCTTAGGTCTGTATTCCAAAGCATTCCAGAATTACAAACATTTAAGTTTGGATCGTCTTTTTTTTTTTTTTTTTTTTTTAGCATAGACGTCAAAAAAAAAAAACACCGTTTAATTTTTTGATCACTTCCTTTTGTGTAATCTGACAGGCTAGACGACTTGGCAGTATTTCAAACTTGTAAAAACATTTCACTTGTAGGGTATGAGTTAAGATGTGTTATACTTTGGCATCAAAGTAACAAAGGTAATTAAAAATGTTGTTTAGTGAATTCAAAGAGAATGTACAGATAAATAACTATCCATGGATAGTGTGTTTCTTTGTTGCAATGCAGAACTTACAAAACTTGCATCTAACCTTCCAAAAAAATGTACACATTGCATTATACATTATGCAACCAGCTGGGTTTCCGTTACAGCTCTTTAAGTAGGAGGGAGAAGAACTAAGCGTGGTCATTATGCAGGACAGGGGAGATTTCTTGGTAGGAAGATGCATTGAATGCTTGCTCCAGTTTTGCCAAGAAAATAAGCACTGAATGTCCAAAGACAAAGTTTTTGTGATAAATTTTAAACACATGTGAACGTTTTCTATCAATCAGTAAATCCAACTCACATTAGAGTCAATGATCACAACAAGAGATTGTACTATGTACTTGCAGCTCTATGGAAATTAATTTATTATCTCTAGAGATTACGATCCCATTTTAGTAAAATACACATTACTGCACAATAAATATGTTTAAAAGCATGTGCATTTTGTTGTAAACACACTCCCTGAAATAAAATAAAAAACAAATAAAAATAATGCTGTTATTAGGTGTTCATAATCTGTTGTATATTGTGACAAAAACAATAACATGCAATTCAAAATGGACTTTCTTTGTTGCTTTTGAAAGTATAATTAATCCAGTGAAAAAGTTGTCTTTACTCTATCGACTTACAAACAACACCTAAACCCAAGGTCAAAACTAATGTATATATTTTATGAAGTTGATTGTCTCTTGTCATTTATTTGGTCTCCATTTGAAAACATCAAACTTTGTTAATTATGCCTATTGTTCATATTATTGTTGCTGCTTCTGTTGTATAAAAAACATGCTGTGATTTTATTATTGTGATATGATGAAGATGACAACAACAGTTATCAATTTAATGTCTCAGATAAAGCCATCGCACGGCTTCACAAAGACTGAATCCCTTTTTCTGGTGCTTATTTTAACATTTTAGAGCTCGAAAGCCCTCATTCCTCATCCACCTTCATGTGGAAAATGACAGGATTATTCTTCAAAAAATTCACTTTTTCTGTGCCTCAAAAAAAAACTGATTTCAATTTGGGACAACAGGAGGCTAAATGGTGACAAATTTTCATTTTGAGGTAGAATAAGCTACACGCAACGCTTGGCCTTGGCATAACTACATAAAGCCATTACAGAAAATATTTAATGAGTAAAAGAACTTGTGCTTAGGCCGTTCAAATAAAAGTATCGAACTGGTCATTAAAAACACAAAAGCAAATGGCCCTTCAGAAAGGATTAATTTCCCATTTCTCTAAAACGTCCCATAAAAACGGTTTAATCAGATTAACTCTGTTCCTTTGCCAAGCCAGCACTTTAAACACAACACAATAACCCCCTATAAATAATGAATCAGCTTCATCAAGCTCGTGGCCACACATACGTGATTTACTGATGGAAGAAAAAAAGCAATAGAGGGGAAACACTGCATTGAGATTTTGCAAGAACGCAAGTTAAATAAGGTAGGTTCTTAACACACAGTTTTGTGTATATTTTATAGCTTATGTGACTAATGACACTTGTGTCAAGATCTTCTGTGCAGGCCCGAGCTGCGCTGGCATAAGGCCCAGCAGAGAGATTTTCTGTTTGGGCTCCAATTTAGTGCTTGAGTGCAGATTTCCCACTGGAACAGAGCTCTTGTGTGATCCAACAAAATCATTTTGCAGGGGGAAGTGTGTCTAACCTCAGACCGAGTGGCCTAATGACGTGTTTGTTTGCCATGATGCAATTTCAGTTGAACAAGGTGTTCAACATTTCGATGGCACAGAAAAGGAAAGATTTCTAAGAATTGAGTCTTTCCAAAGCACACTATTAACTTGCTGTGGTTTGGGGCAGAATGACCGGTGGGATAATTACCTTCATGTAAGACGTCCCGAAGTGTGACTCTCTCTCTAGAGATGGCGATGTCTTTGACCTTTGCCTTGGCCTCAAGTAGAGTTACACTTCTCAAGTCATTCTTCTCTATTCGCAGCGAGGGATAACCTGAAATTACACACAAACACACACGCAGGATTACAATAAGTGCTAACAATTGACAGTAGAACTAATTAAAAGCCTGTCTAATGACAGACAAATCAAAACAGAGGCTTGCAGTATTATTTGAACAACTGGAAGTATTTAGACACTTCATCAAAGGAGTAAAACCGCAGCTTTGCCAAAGGCAAACACTGCAGTGTCACTCTTGCACAACATGTTTTGGTGTGTAACTGATTTTATCTCACAGTTATACAGAGTCAATTGTATTAAATGTTTAGAGAAAACTGAGTGTTTTGTTCTGTCATTTAGTGGCGGCGTACTTTAAAATACACAAGCAGCTCCGACAGACAAAGTCGAAATGTATTGTGAGCTCTAATACCAGTATACAAGGCAATTTCCTTGTTTATAATCAACATTTAACTTTGCCTTGTTGTAAACATTATTACAATGCTTATATAAATACAGTTGATTATGAATACAGAACAAAAAGCAAATACATTCACTTTTCACGAATGCAACGAGCCAGTGTTCCCTGAGTCATTTAGACTAAGGGCGTGTCTCAATCAGCTACCGTGCTCCCGAGCTTGTGAATCAGTATGTCGTGTTCAAAAATTCGGGCACTGGTAAGGACAGAAAGGACTCTGGCTCACAACACATTGAGACACTAATGATTATTTCCGGCGACATGACAACATCCTCATTGTACAATATCACTGCTGGTATTTATGAACAACAGCAGAGCTGATATTTTTCTGACTTTACTTGTAATATTATTTAAAGTACATTATGATAAATGCATTGCTTGTTAAACCGTAAATAAAATATAAATATTAGTTAGATCATGTTTATTCCCTGTCTGCTGAAATGTAATAAAATAATGGTTGTATTTTTAAAAACATCTATCGCTTGTCATTATGTGTAGTGAGTTGGCTCACATGAAGTTTCGTGTTTCAGAACTTGCATTAAGGGAACATGTCGAGCATCGATCACTGATTTGGGATCCCTGAAAATGGGATTTTTTGGGAAGCAAACATTTAAGTGTCATGGAAGGTTTCAGCAATTGACAGCCCTTAAAATGGACGACTCCCTGATTAGTGCCCTGACTACTGACCTAGGGAGCTGATTGAGATGGACCCTACATTTCTCCACATCTGCATGATGCTGCCCCCAAGTGGTTATTGGGAGTAAGTGATGCAAGACTGCTAACATTCCCTGTATTACACAGACACTAATCTGCAAAGTAATAATACAAATATATCACGTAAATATTAAGGAGCTGTTTTTATCTTTGAAAATAATAAGAAAAGTTTCTTGAGCACCAAATCAGCATATTAGAATGATTTCTGAGGGACTGTGTGAAAGAAAAAAAATGCATTGCCAGGAATAAATTATATTTTAAAATATATAAAAGTTGAAAACATTTATTTGACATTGTGACAATATTTCACAACATTGCATATGTTTGATAAAAAAAAATACAGTAAAATGGCAGTCTTTGTGAGGATAAGAAACCCTAGGTTAATGTCAAAAAGTGAAAATGGTCAAAACATTATTATGTTTGATCATCACAAAGAATCTGACACACCACCATCAACTCAATAAAGGAAATGATTGTGGGATGGGACTCTACGTTTGTCTGAAGAATGACAGTCAATGGGAATGACAAATGACAACCCTCTTAAAAGAATAATTATTTTCAATGACTGTTTCGTATGGAAACTTGTTTCCCGCCATAGAATGAAAAAATAAAAAGGTAATTGCGACTTTTTATCTCACAATTCTGACTTTTTTCTCACAATTGCGAGTTTACATCTCGCAATTTTGACTTTATTTCTCAGAATTGCGAGATGTAAAGTCAGAATTGCGAGATATAAAGTCACAATTGCGTGTTAGTGTTAAAGTCAGAATTGAGAGATATAAAGTCACAATTGCCTGATATAAAGTCAGAATTGTGAGATTTAAACTATTCTGAGGGGGAAAAAGTTAGTATTTTTTTCCCCTTAGAATTAGCCTGATAACTCGCAATTCTGAGTTTATATCTCACAATTCTGAGAAAAGATGTCAGAATTTCGACATATAAACTCGCAATTGTGAGAAAAACAGTCAGAATTGTGAGATAAAAAGTCGCACTTTTGTCTTTTTTCTCAGAATTGCGACTTTATATCACGCAATTCTGACTTTATATCACGCAATTCTGACTTTATATCTCGCAATTCTGACTTTATATCACGCAAGTCTGACTGTCACGCAATTCTGACTTTATATCACGGAAATTCTGACTTTATATCTCGCAATTCTGACTTTATATCTCGCAATTCTGACTTTATATCACGCAATTCTGACTTTATATCACGCAAGTCTGACTGTCACGCAATTCTGACTTTATATCACGGAAATTCTGACTTTATATCTCGCAATTCTGACTTTATATCTCGCAATTCTGACTTTATATCACGCAATTCTGACTTTATATCTCGCAATTCTGACTTTATATCACGCAATTCTGACTTTATATCTCGCAATTCTGTGTGATAAAAAGTCACAATTATTTTTTATTTTTTTAATTCAGTGGCGGAAACAAGCTTCCATAGGTTTCCTGCTGCCAGTGGTGCAGATATTAACCTCACAAGAGCCAGGGGTCAGTTGCATAAACAGCCACAATGTTAAGAACTAGTCTGATCAACGGGGGTAATTAGTCTTACTTTTTGGATTCAAATTAGACCAATCTAGCGTTTTATGCAAGCGAGTTAAAAAAAAAAGAAAGAAAGAAAGAAACTTGGATGACTACCTTATAAGACTAGTCTAAGTGTATGCAAACAAATAAATGGCAAAATAAATGACTTTAAAAATCGATTAATACTCATTTTCAACAATTCATTCAAACATTATTTGTAATTGAAATAAATATGCATTTCCCATTAAAAAAAAAAAAAACGTTTAAGTAATAATTGACTAGGGCGCTATGATTCTGATTCTAATCCTCCAAATGAGGTGTCTTTGCACCAGTGTGATCCTTTTCAACAAGCTTAGTGGCGACCAACAAGAACAAAACAATGGTGATGGGGAAGAAGAAACCAGGTTCAAGTTTGAAGGTTAGTGAACATGATTTAGTCATGATTCCCTGTTGCTCTTTCTACCTGCTACACAGCAACAGAACTTACTTTTGGTTTCGTGCGAGGGGGCACCAGGGTGAGGGAAGGAGGCGCCTGCAAGCTGGAGCATGGGTGCAGAGCCAGTTTGAGCATCTGATAGAGGAAGGAAGGGGTGGAGGGAGGACAGAGTAAGAGAAAAAAAATACAAGAAAGATGGAGAAAGGTATATGAAGGATGGATATTCATAGCAGGTAGATGGTGCCTGAGCTATTTCACACACAAGGTCAAAGATTGAGACATGAAAACACATGGTATAAGCATGAAACAGTGCACCAAGCATACCACTAGGAGGCGCTAAGCACAATACGTGTAAATAGCCTATCAAATGAAGCAGATATCTCCACCATCAACTATACACTAATTTATAAATATATTATATTATATGCTGGTTGTCATTGAGGGAAAGGAGTCTCTATAGGCTAAGTGGCCCCAAAACATTCATTTGGACACTTAAATGTCAATGTCATTTCATTCGAAAAACATAAAATCAAGTGGCAATAACTAAATATTTTAAAGTAATTATAACAAACATAACTTTGTACGGTTTAATTGATCAAAAAAATAGATATATTGGGTGCTTAAAAGGACTTAATATTCAGTAAATTGTAGCATTATATATTTAACTGCAGTTCACACTGTATTGAACCGAAGTTGTAATTGTAACTGTATTTGTTTCCTAATTAAAGAATTTTGCAACATTGATGCAGTTTGATTTCCCATTACTGTAAAGCAGTTTGAAACTGTTTTGTATAAACTTGAGTCGATATATTGTTCTAAAAATATCAAGTTTGTTATAAATAACATGGACTTGAACAACTTAATTAGATATTTACTTTAATTACTTGATATTTACTCTAATTCACTAACATTCGGACATTTATATTGTTACTTAAGTGTCCAAATAATGTGAATATAAGACTCATGGGATCACCAGGCAAACCTCCTCTAATGGGAAGTTTAAGGGAGGTCATCAACCCGCTCTACTCGGCTCTGCCCAAAAAGCTCTAATTTTAGCCCAATCTGGTCATTTAAGGGAAAGGAGAAACTCACCTACTATGAAAACAGTTACTATGTTTTAAAAGAGTGGAAACTTCCTGTTGATTTAGTCTTATTTGCACCCTAATTTGGAAAGGGGATGGAGGTTTACTCTCCAAATGTGTTCTGCCTCTCATGGTGGAAAAAAAGACAACAGCCTAAGTGTGAAGAAACGCTACTGAGATGGCACTAGCAAATGACAGTGACGAATTGAGTAAATACTAGGTGACTGACATATGACTAGTGCTTTTGTGAGGGGATTTTACGAAGTCGCACACACCACTTATACAACTTCGATCGCACAAAAACAACAAACGCTGGAGTCACTGCTGTAATAAACTTAAGGACAAAAGTATGGAGGGGGAGATGGGAATGCGTACGCCTATTTATTCCAACCTTCTGATTCCAGTTTAGCTAACTTGATCATTCGTTTCCAATTTTCTAGTTTATAAAGGAATGCACATTTGGTGTGAAAAGGACGAGACAAGATGCATTCAGAGGTGAGAAAATTAGAATGATTTAACACGCTGGTCTGTAATCTGTAGGGAGCAAAGCATCCTGGTGCTGTTGGAGCTGCTCTTTTGGGGCAGCAAAGCGGTGCTCCTGGTCGAGAGACAGGTTTTCTGACATTTGAAATCATGGAACGGCAGTGCAGATGGTTACGGCAGATGATCTGAGGTCAGGGGTGAGGGGCATGGTGTGGTCGTAGTCTTACTGGTGACAGGTGTAGCGTTGTTGGGGGTGTCTGCCCTCAGGTACTGGGTGGTCTGGGTGGAGGGCTGAGAGAGACCCTGAGAGCTCCCACTGTCACTAACGCTAAAAGAAAGATGTAGAGAAAAAAGTAATTACTTTAGGAATTGAAAAAGCACATTGCACTTCTTGTAATAACCTAAATTTCTCTAACTGAAACCGACCAGTCTTTCACTTTTAAATGGTTTCACAGCCTCTTTTGTGATGAAATCATCTGTTTTCGCAAAGGGTGTATGGTTTTACCTGGCCCTAGACCCCAGTGCATTTAAAAACTAAGTGCTGTGTAATTGTTCCAATTAAAGCCATTAGACTCCAACTCCAAAGGTTAAACACTGAGGTCCCTGGGGAAAGACCTAAAATGCTACAGATTTCACATGCCTCCTCAAATGTATTAAACCTAATCATGATCATGATCTAATGTCACGATTCATCATCATTGGTTTCTTCTGGTCTACTATTTTGAGGTGTGAAGCAAAAAGAACCCTACGCCAGTAAAAACACATCCTGGTTCTGATGTGTTTCAGAAGACAAATGGAGTCATGTGCCTCTTCTTGTGAACAGCCGTAGATAAAATCTATTCTACCACCCTTATATAATCCTGAAAGAGACAACTCTTTGTACTGATGCCTATTTCAGAAAAATGCTATTTAACTACTCCGCGCTCTTGTACGAAATTAGTAGGAGACAAGGTTTTGTTTCTCCAGTCTCCTTTAGACAAACCTTATTTTTCTAATTAGGGAAAAAAAATCTGAAAAAACAAAGATCAACAAACAGACAGAAATCATGAAAGCAAATGACTAGAACCTCTATAAAAACAAATTTGCCATAAACTACTGACAAGCAGATAGTTTTGGTGGTCTGAACTAAGCAAATAATCAAACACAAAAATGCATGCATGCACACACACCTGTCATCCATTTCCACTCTCTTCATGCTGTGGAGGTGTAACACAGCGAGGATGATGGCTACTAGGAAGATGACGATGCAGCACACACACACGCTGATGTAAAAAACTCGCGTGGATGTGGTGGGAGCATTTGGACTGCTTGCTAAGCACAAAAGAGAGCAGAGAGGTTACAAGAGCAGTTAAAAAGTTCAAATGCCAAATAATGAATCACAAATACTCACGATCTATTCTCTGAATGGTTGTGTTTGGGAATGGCAGCGTTTTAGGGGGCTCCGGCTGCTCAATTCCTGTAAAGTACAAGCAATAAAAGGGGAAAGATTAGCGAAGAGCCATGTTAATACCAGTTCACCGTTTTATAGTTGTGCCACAAACTTGGACAAATTTGTTTGTGACAAATCTCATTACACAATTTTATTTTTTTGTATAAGGCAAAAAGATACTATGATACAACAATTAATGTTTATTCTGATATCAACGTAATGGTCTGTTATGGCATTTTTCTACATTTAAATTGAGATTTGATTTTTTTTTCCCCTTTAAGCTAAATATAATTTTTTTCCCTTTCGATTTTGGGTGGAAATATGACCTGGACATCGTGTTGATGGGTCTCGTGAGATGAATCTAAACACATGAACTGGTTGAATTTGGATTCATTTATGTTTGGTTTGTAAATTGTTGCCAGTGCAATAAAATCTATCTCCTTTCACACAAAGTGTAAGACACACAATATATTCCAGAGCGTTACATACACGCTGACCCAGTTATTCCACAAGGGAGAGGAAATTGGGGCATACACAAACTCTTTTTCTTTTCCGCAGCTAATTTGGCTCATGTGCTTCAAATAAGCAGGGAATAAATTCACTGGCTATTTCCTCTGGGAAAGCATATGACAGAGAGCTTGGTGTTATTGTGTTATTATCAACTTTGTGTGTCACATTGCCACATTGACTACGATCTGCCAAATGCACAAAACTCACTGAACGCTTATAGCAGTAGAGTGAATAGAGTGAAAAAAAAATCTTTCAAATCTTTCTTTTGAGGAAATAATAAAGTAAAAGTATATGAAAAGATCTTACTTCGGTAACACATTTTCCTGCGTTTGAAGTTAAGCACTGTGAAGTTGTTGGCTGGTGTAGTCAGGTTGAGCTGCACCGTTAGCACAGCCTCTCCATCAGCCTTTCCAGAGCAGAAGAGGTCCACTCTGAACACTACACAGAGAGAGACACACAGAAAGCACTTACTGGAGGCCCAAATTGAATTAAATGAATATAAGCAAGCTGTAAACAATGAATGCAGGGCCTCATTTTGAACTTTTTGAAAGAGTAAGGGCTCCTCTTCCTTTGTGTTGGCACAATACTATATGCCCAATTCCTACTAAACTATGTGAGAACACATTTTAAAGACCTCCGCACAACAACACAATGTTCGGCACAAAAATTTGGTCAGATTTTCGCGTCCAATTTGTCTGTCCAGTCCAGTGGTTCTCAAAGTGTGGCGGCACATGGGTACTGCAGGTGGGGCACGGGAGATCAGCAGAAAAACAATTGAAAACAGCCGTTGCAAGTGTGTGAATAGTGTTTGGTGCACTGCCTTTATAAAGCGACACCGAACGCCCATTCCAATCTTTCTTCTTCAGTCAATTTTGTCATTTTGCACCGTCTGAACAAGCCCGACAAAGAAGTTCCTCACCATCTCAAGCTGTTATTGTGAGTGTGTCGCCCGCTGTCGTGTTCCAGCAAGAAGATGTATAAGCAGATGAGTCAAAGGAGTTCACTGCAGCCACTGATTATATACTGTTCACAAAGCATCACTGAAATAATTAAATTTTTTGTTTATTAAAATTAAAAGTTATGCTCTGATCTATCATTGTCTCTTACAGTTATAGTTTTCAGTGTTTCAAAGGCATTACCAAATTAAACTCTTGTAGTTTTCCATATGAGTTTTTTCAACCCAATTGTTTGTCTTTTTTATAATTTTTAGTTTCATCATTTGGTGGTTAGCGGTGGAGCGGACTTTGCGTAGGGCAGCAGGTTTTGTAAAGTTTTAATGGGGGGTGCGTGAACAGGAACAAATAACTCTGATTGTTGGTAGAGAATAGTCCGTTTGCAACTGCCACATAGTCATAGTCTTATGTAATTGCAGCATCAATAGACATGTTACCAAAAGTGTGAATCTTATAGGCTGGCCAGATAATGGCCAGTGATTAGAACAAAAACCTCAGTTGCATTAGCGGTGCCGTGAATGTTTACTTTGGTCTGAATAGATGCATTAGCAAATTAAAATAAAATTAAAATTGAGGCCTTATGGTAATTAAGAGCATTTAAAACCTAATAAAATAAAGCTGTGTGTTTTTAAGTTTTGACAGACATTTTCATCAGTAACCGTGTCAGTCAAGAACTATTTTACCAATAGTTAACCGGTTATTTTTATGTGAGGATCTTTAAACATATCTAAAAGTAGAGCCACTCTTTAATTGTGAAAAAATAAATGTTCTTAGATGATCAACAGCATATTTTCCCTTCGATATATAATAGGATTTGTTTGGCTTACCTGAACGAGTGCGTGGGACCTCCCCCTGGGCAGAGATGTTGCTCTGAGGTTGATCCATGGCTGAAGTGTTTTCCACTTGAAACCCCAACCTGTAATCCACCTGTGCAGGAAACAGGGAAAATAAATAAGATATTAGTATAAATCATTCACAAAGCATGTAATAAAGATATCTGAATTGTCAGCCGCCATTACTCCAGTCTTCAGTGTCACACTAAGCTGATTTGTTGCTCAATAAACATTTTTAATCATCATCACACAGATGAAAACAGTTGTGCTTTTTTTCAGAATAGTTTGATGAATAGAAAGTTCAGAAGAACAGCATTTATTTTAAATAGAAATCTTTACCGTCACTTTTGATTAATTTAATGCATCCTCACTGAACAAATGTTTTAATTTCTTTAACTTAATAATACAAATTATCAGCCCCAAACTTTTAAATGGTAGTCATATGATATATGACCAGTGCCAACCTTGCTGCTGGAGTGCCATGTGAAATGTAGGCTGTTGGTGTCACTGGGCACAGGGAGGATGAAGGAAAGAGCATAATGATTTACCACATCATCCCTCACATAATACAACTCGGCATCAAGACCTGCAGAGAGAAAGAGAGAACGAGAGATGATAAAACTGATCAGGACTGGCAGAATTAAACAGTTAAAATCATTTCACATTCACACAACCACTCTGCCTCAAGAGAGAATTAAAATATAGTTTCATACTGCCAGACCCTGCATTTCACCATCAAAACATAATATGTGCTTATTTAGGCTTAATGTATTCCACAGCGCCTGCAAGTATATGGTGGAGGAGGAATCCATGGCAACAATATATAAAATACATATTTTTTTAGTGCAGTGACCAACCACTGTCTGACAAAGTTCCACTCCTTGTAGCAAAAAGCAAGATCTGGATCTATTATATCATAGAGGGCAGGTATGACAGCCACTGAAATATGATTACAATTTCCAATCAGGAGGATATGAGTTATAACAGGCTCAAGCATTCATGCTGAGATTCTGGAATGCTTCCCATTAAGCTGATGGGATCAAGGCTGCCGCCCAAGTTTTAACCACAGTTAATTCCTCTCTCTCTAGCCTGTCCATTTAGAACCACATAGAATGGTTTTCATCCAAGTTTCTACCAAGAACAATATCCTCAGCCACCCCCTCCACCATACAGTGAAGGGAAAACAGTATGTTTATGTTTAAGGACTTCACCCCTCTCTATCGACAAAGCAAAACATCTCTACTCTCCCCCTGTCTGGCCTCCATTTTCTAACGACGCTGTAATCTAAACACTGCTTCCTTCCCGGCTACATTCCTGGGAGAGCCTCGACCTGAAAAGCATTTCTACCAGACAGCCCGGCACACCTGCGATCCCAGTTATACTGCATCCAGCCCTCAATTAACAACTGGACCAGAGAGAGGCATTGATGATGAACATGAAACTGAGGTCTAAAGCAGAGGTTGATTCCCATCACACGAATGAGACACAGGGATGTGTGAAGTTGATTGACAGCTGAAATCTCTTGCGGCCTGCCATGCCTTAGAGCAAACCTTATCATGACTGAAAGGCCCCGCTGCGGCTGACTGGAGCCTATCTGTCTGTCATGGTGTCTGCTCAAACATAAGGGGGGTAGGAGTACACAAACCCTTTCTAGAACATATCTATGAAACAACAGTAGATATTTGTTTTGTTTTTTGTTTGCTAAAATTTTAGATGTGTTGGGTGTACACCAAGACAGCATAAAAATCAATACACTATTGTTCAAAAGTTCGTGGCCTGTAAGATTGTTTTACCAACTTCTGTGAGTGCATGTGAAAATGCTAATATCACGGCCTTATGTCTGCTTTAACACATCCTCTGTGGCTCTGTTGTGAAATGGGCTGATGGCACAATATGGCTATGTGCATTGGGCTTATAAAAACTGCTCACATTTTTGATTTCATCAGAGCCGTTTGTCTATAGTAAAAAGGTTAAATCAAGGTACTAATTTGTTTGTCATTATTTAATTGTGAGCCTCCCCTTTACACAACACAATTTATGCATATGGGTCTGCTCACAATAAGCGCTGAATTGAACAAAGAAAATCAACATTTCCCAGCACCTGTGTGATGCGTTAAATCAGGCAAAAGTGGTTTACTAAAGGGTGATTAGATCTTGTAAAACACTACATTTTTGTATATTTTACTGTACCAATAGTTTTAATAGGCCATTTAAGTTTTATATGGCACAAAATAAACATACTGCCCTTATGAAATCCAAAATTTGGTAACTTTTTACTGTACCAATTCTTGCATAAAAATTTTTGCATATAGCAAATGCACACTGAGCAACCTACTGCACCATTATCCCATTTTGGCGCAGTTTCTCAGCCACCACAGAGTTAATTTTTTTAAAGTGGACATAAGGCCTTGTAATATGATGTACTGCCCCAACAAAAGCAAAATTAAGAGCACTTTTTACTATATCAGTATTTTTTATGGACCCTTGAACTTGGCAAATAGCACAATGCACACAGTCGTATTGCGCCATCAGCCCATTTCCCAGTTTCTCGGCTGTCACCAATCAGGCTACAAGACCAGGATATAAGGCCGTGATATTAGAGTATACTGCCCAAACGAAAGCCAATTTTGAGCAAATAGATCTTTTATTAATTAATTAATTAGACAGTATACACATAAACCAGAAATTATAACACGAGTACTCAAGCGAGAAAAGTTTTTTGTGCGCAACTGCAAGCAAGTTTCTCGTGAGCACTAAATAGTTTCTAGTTAAATATTTCTAAAAAAAAAATAATTAAATAAATAATTACAGTGTTGTCAAAGCTGAATTTTCAGCAGCCAGTATCCTCTACACATTCCGCACCAGCTGGTAGCATTACAGAATAGCACGAGTTACCAGACAGCAGGCCAACAGTGATATGAGGTTGCCCACCTATGGAGGAAAAAACAGTGTGTGGCCCCCAAAACAGACACACTCAAGATGCAGGAGTCCTCAAAGTTCAGACAGACTGAAATAATCCTCTGAGCACAGAGGGAAAGAAAATCAGCCAGCTGTGAGAGACTACTCAGGCGTGAGTTATACTAGACACATATCCACAGACTTGAGAGACTAATTAACGTTCCCATGTCTTGCACCATGTGACCTGTCTGCTCCTACTTTTGTCCACTAATGGCATATTGGTGCTTGAATAGCCAACTTAGACAGGAAAAGGCTATCAGACTGATGTAAAACAATCAAGTTGCCGTGTAATCTGAAATATTATACAACAGCAATTCAAAATTCAAAATCAAATAAGTAATAAAATCTAGCAAATAAAATGTATATGAAATACAATATAATATAACTATTTTTAAATAATGCTGTGTGCCCTTACTTTCAAGAGGTAGTTGCATAAAGTTGCATACATTTTCATATACAATGTGCATCAAATGGTGAGTGAACGGAGATAGACTAAGCAACAGGAACCGTTAAGAATTGTAATGAATGGATAGGGGAACTTTCTCATTTTAAATTCTTTCTCTCGATCTCAGTCATTAAAATGATGATATATTGAGGAAAGAATTTTAAGAAACAACCAGCCTTAGCTTAGTCATCATAGCCCACAAAACAGTGGATGAAGAGGGTGTTGAAGTTCATGGGTCAAGTGTGCTCAACCTTCTGACCAGAGGTTCCAAAAAGAAAGCAGGAGATTGTGTGAAAAAGATCTGCTTCACTACAAGATGATTAGGAGAATGATTTTATTATAGCATATGTGTGCAGACTTTGTTTTCAAGCTTGTTTATTTGTGACCATTTTTAGCCTCTTTTCTTTATGCTCAAGTAACAAGTTTGTTTCAAAAGAGCTGTGGTTAACCATACGGCTTGAAAAAAAAAAAAAGTTCCGCTTGCTGCAAACGCAATCTTTGCATCCCCCTCACGGCAGTGCTCTGTAATGTCTTTTTATGTAGCTTCAAAACCCCTTTCATGGTTGAATTGCTTCCTCTCTGAAAAAGCGAAGACCAGAGAGAAAACATGCCCACGGGGTGAGACTTCAATACATTATGTTGGTCAAATTTGCTCAAAAAGAGTTTGAAAAAGCCCAAGCTCTGGATGCTAGTCATCTTCAAGCTTGCCAATTAAAAAAAAAAAAGAAAAGATGATCTCAAAAAAGGCATAAAGTGGGGTGCAAAAAGAAAACAACAACAACAAAAAAACAGGCAATGATGGTATAACAACTTTTAAAAATCCTAAAATGTATGATTTATGATGCAATTATTTCAAAATGTAGTAAGAATTTGTAGGGTTTTTTTTTATTTTATTTTATTTTATTTTATTTTTTTTATGTGGTCCGGGACTCAAGACAATACTTTTTTGTTTTCAACTCTCAACACAAAGAATAAACTTGAAGTTACAGACAATACAATGAATGAAAGGCAATGATTTACATCCATGTCGTTCCCCATGGTCAAAGGTAAAGACATGCGGTTTTGAATTTCTTGGTCTCTGGGGATCCCGTTTCTGTCTTCAAAAAGGTACAACAAAAATGTTAAAGCCAGGACAAGAGGTAAGCACAGGTAGAACAAAGAGTCTCCTGTAGTCAAGGTCCGATTCATTCTCAAACCCTCAGTGCCCAGGACATAAACAGCAGCCAAGCTCAGAGAGTGAGTGGAAGGGAAGGTAGGGGAGAGGGGCTTTGTTATGTATTTTATAGGCAATATTAGGGCAATATTAAAGAAAAATATGATATGTGATAAATATTATAAACTATTATTAAATAATTACATTTAAAAACTGAAAAATTATATAACCAGCATACATGTTTTACATTCTTGTTTGCGAGAAGATGGCATCCCTACAAGTTCTGAGAGCGAATAGTGATTTACTATAGCATTACATAAAAAGTAAGTGCAATTTAAACCAGGGGGTTATGGGTTTCAGGTAGGCCTATATTAGGTTTATTAAACCAAATGTAAAAATAAATTATTGCTTTTTTTACTGTATGAATAAAACTACACTGATTCTTAATAAAGCTATTAAAGTTATTCAGTCAAAAGCAGCGAGCGCATTTCTCTTTGTCTGTTGTTGTTTGATTAACATTAAAGGGATAGTTCACCCCAAAATAAAATGATGTCAGTAATTATTCCCCCTTATGTTGTTCCAACCCCATAAGACTTTAATTCATCTTTGGAACACAAATTAAGATATTTCTGATTAAATCTGAGAGCTGGATCACTCCTCCATAGATTTTTAAGGGATTGAAACTTGCCAGCCCAGAAAAGTTATTAAAGACGTCGTTAAAATAGTCCGAGTGACTACAGTGGCTAAATCTTAAGTTTATCAAGCGACGAGAATACTTTTTGTGCGCAAAAAACAAACAACAATAACAACTATTCAACTGTTCATTTCCTTCTCTGTGGGGCTCGAGTGAGTTCACGTAGTGTAACAGCGCAAAGCTTTAATGTACGTCACACGTAGGCTCTCTATTGGCCAACACTGGTCGTGTGTGATGCATGTGACGTACAACCAGAAGCGCTGCACCGAATTGAAAAGTTACAGTAAAGAAATGTCTCCATTTCAACTTTCAAGTAAATGTTCTTTAGAACGTTCTATTCAACAAGAATCCTGAAAAAAAGTATCTTAAGCTTCCTCCCAAATTGCATACCATCAAATCCTAAAAAGTATTTGAAATTAGAATTAGTGTGTCCCAAATCATAGTATGTTGAAATTAGTATTCCAAAGATTTCAAAGAATGTTATCCATATTATGTTTAATCTGCAACAGCATTTTGAACTTTTGTAATAGTACGTTTGGCCTATAACTTTTAAATGCATTATTATTTCCTCTCTGATACAGTAGGAAATTAAATTACATTGAATGTGGAGGATTTTAACTGTGACAAGATGATTGACAGGGCAGTTTAAAAGGTGACAGGATGCATGTAACTGAACGGAGCTATTCATTAAAAGACGCAATTATGATGAAGTAGTATGTCCCAAAGTGTGCCTACTCTTCTGTAACACATACAAAACTATGTACTTTTCCTTTACAAAAAGAGTAGGCCTAACCCATTAATGTTTATAAGAAATGTTATTTTCACACCAAATTTCTAAAGGATCATGTGACACTGAAGACTAGTAATAACTGCTGAAAATTAAGCTTTGCCATAAGATTTTTCAAAAATCTTACTGACACCAAACTTCTGAATGGCAGTATGCATTAGCATGTCACTTGCTCACCCTGCTCTCCAATATATTGGCATCAAAATAAGAAATCAATATATACCATTCTGGGGTGCGTTTCCCGAAAGCATCGTTAGCCAACTATGGTCGCAATTTCCATTGAACTCTATTGGTAACAAGTTAACAACAGAACTTGCGACCATAGTTGGCAAATGATGCTTTCGGGATATGCACCCCAGGTCGACTACAAACTGTAAACAATTACACAAATGTTTAGGGGGATTGTTGCCAGTGAAACAGTGATGTTTTGCCTAAAGTAATTCTAATGACTAAACAACTAAAGTACTTTTCAAAAAATAACCATCATCCTTTTAATAACAAGTTAAATAAACTGACAGAATTATGAGAATTTAAACACCAAAAGTTACAACAATGCAACTACAACAGGAATGCTGCCACACACATGAGCCGACAGGCCAGTTCTCATTAAAGGACAACTCCGGTGCAAAATGAACCTTGGTCTAATTACACATTGCTACCTAGTCAACCGTTATCTGAGATATGTTTTCATGATTGCCGAATGTAAATAGTTTTATCTCTAAAAACAGTTTAGCCTATAATGCTAGTATAATGCTAGTATATAGGGCATAGAGTAATGACTAATAAAAATCGCTTGTTATTACCACTAACAAGGCTCAAAATAGCCCCATACTCACACGACAGCATAATAAAGGTCTCTACATTCAAACCGAAGCATTGAGAACTTTGTCAGTATCCATACAGTTTAATAAAAAGATATTTTATACACAGAGTGAACATCGCGAATACCGGAAGAAGCCATCTTGGAAAAATAGTCTCTACCAGTCGATCTACGAACGCCGATCCAAGTGCGCTGAACTGTGCAGAATATCATATGGTCCGTTGTTTTCGGAAGAAACACAAACTCGAACCGTTTTCTTCTCTTCAATATGTACACGCAGCCTACTGTTCGCGCTCACCTTATCACCTTATTCACATCTCACCGGTGCACATGGATCGGCGTTCGTGGATCGACTGGTAGAGACTATTTTTCCTAGATGGCTTTTTCCGGTATTCGCGATGTTCACTCTGTGTATAAAATATCTTTTTATTAAACTGTATGGATACTGAAAAAGTTCTCAATGCTTCGGTTTGAATGTAGGGACCTTTATTATGCTGTCGTGTGAGTATGGGGCTATTTTGAGCCTTGTTAGTGGTAAAAACAAGCGATTTTTATTTGTCATTACTCTATGCCCTATATACTAGCATTATACTAGCATTATAGGCTAAACTGTTTTTATAGATAAAACTATTTACATTCGGCAATCATGAAAACATATCTCAGATAACGGTTGACTAGGTAGTAATGTGTAATTAGACCAAGGTTCATTTTGCACCGGAGTTGTCCTTTAAGCCAAGTTCACACTACTGGATTTTAAGCCCGATTTGCGAATCGCTGAACTCGCCGACAGGTCAGGGTCTTATCTCGTGCAAATCGCAGGGGATTAGCGGACGATGAACGCTTGCCAACCTGTTAGTATGAAAGAGCCAACAACGCATCAAAGACGCTTGCAAACGCGTCAGCCAATCAGAGCAAGGCATGGGTTGAGGTCACCGGGTAAATATTATTTTTTCGCATTTTTTTTCTCAGAGCAAATCATTGCACAAACAGTTTGAAACACTAGTTTCTGTCTGACATCCATATTTGCATGTTGTGTTCATCTCTTCTTCTTCGCTGGGTTTTGACGTACGTGCTGTTTTGCGTCATTTCCGGTTCATCTTATCGCGTGATTTTTCGTGACAAAAAAATAAAATAAAAAATCACGCGATATGTAGACAAGATAGAATCGTTGGGAGTTGTTGTCAACTCAAGTAGTGCGTTACCTCCTGTTGTGGATCAATGACGTTGTGTTGTGTGGTGTGAACAGCTAAACAACTTGAACACTCCTGATTTCACTGAGAGCAAGTCATGTAGTGTTAACCACACAGTTCACCCCGACGTTTTAAAATCATGTAGTGTGAACAAGGCATAACACACACTGTATGCACCTAATTCAAGGTTCATGGGATGCAGTGTTCACACAGTGGTGCGGAAGCCAAAAAGGGGAGAGGGGTCAAACTGAAAGAGAGTGGTGGAACATGCAATATAAGGAGATCTGCAGTCTCATTATCATCAAGAAAGTCAGCATGGTGACTATATTAGAGTCCCTTGAATTTAAGAGTTCAGCACAGATGGTCAGGAGGGTAATCAGTGTAATACCAAACAGGTGTGGGCTAAAAGTAAATGAAAAAACTAGCACGCAGACAGACCCAGAGTGCAACACTGCAATGGACAGAAAACCACTTTCAGATGTGACTGCGCCACTTCCAGGCTACCTTTCACAGAGCTGACGTGAACACGTTGTTTGTTGTAAACTAATCTGGATGGGGTGGTACAAGAAGGCAGCAGGCCTAGCGGAAATGGCAGTGGTGACACAACTTGGACGGCTGGTGAAAATAACCCAAACTATGGTGAAGCGTAGGAAGAAAATGTCTCCAAGCAGAGGTCTGACCTCTGGAGGACCACAGCCCAGTGTGGGATCAACTGCAATTACCACACACACACATTCTCCTCTGCAAACATTTTCAAAAAAGCGGCTAGTGTTCATATTCTGAGGTTCTACTACAATAAATAAAAAAGGTCATTTCCCATACTTTTTTTTTAGTAATTTTATAGTTGTTTTTTTATAGTAATTTTATAGTTTTACTAAGAGACTTCGTTCAGACAGCCTATTTTTAGATGAAACCAAGACCTGAATCCATCCATTTTTATCCAACCCGCTATTATGCATTCTTCAAAAATACAAAACATATACATCAACATTGAATTCTATAGACCAGTGTGTTCTTTCATGCAATGCAATGTCTTAAGGAGGGAGAGGAAAATATTAACACAGATTCTAGAAATAGATTCTTGGCAAATGATAACAGCAACTAGTTCTTTGCATTTTCTGAGGAAAGTGAGGTGATTTTCAACCAGGATGCCACGGTGATATTAAGTGGCTGGTTGCATGTGTTCTGAATGGTTTTTAGGGTGTTGCTATGTCTTGGAGACTCAAAAAAAAAGTGTCCACCCCTGAGTTTTTATGATTTTCTGGTCCTTATGGTTTGGGTCACGCTTTCAAAACTCTATAGCCTCTTTTCCACCAAAGCATTTTGAGAGCCGGTTCGGAGCCGGTGCCTGCGCGCGAACCAGTTCTTTGTGTTTCGACAGCCAAAGAACCGGTTCGCGGCCGCGAGAACTGGTTCCAAAGTGGCACCAACTTTTTGCTGGACTAGAACCGTTCTTTTAGCACGTCATGTTTACGGGGCGGGTTTAGATGCGTTCTTCTCGGTTCTTTTAAACATATTTTCTGACCATCGCAAAGCCAGGAGAAATTGCAGAAACACGCAAGCGTTTTATTTATTTATTTATTTATTTTTTTGAAACATAAGCAAAGAAGAAAACAGTCACGATATAGAACAAATAAATGGAAAGAAAAAAAGACACAAGAGGGTTGTGAGACACAAGGGGTACATAACTTATCAGAAAAGATTACATATCAAACGAAAAGATTAAAAGACTTACATATTTCAATTGTTTTAAAGTTTCCTTGGTACACGAGTTAGAGATAATCCCAAAGCAATGTACTTGCAAGCGACGTACACAGTGACGTAACGACGTCGTTCCCTGGGCGCTCTAGTCAGTGGAAAAGCAAACAGGTTCTGAACGGGTTCGCAAGTTGAACCAACTCCGAACCAACTTTGAACCAGCACCAGTTCCGAACCAGTTCTTTTTTCAGTGGAAAAGGGGTATATGAGATTTATTTTGATTGTTGCACTGTCAGGTGAGATTCATAAGTCTGATCACTTAAGCTGGTCACACACACTACAAGATAATTGAGACTTTTTTGGGCACAATGCTCCCCTTCTGACAATCTTTGTTAAAGTCCTGATTATGATGGTTCTAAAGATTTTCTTAACAAATTTTCCAGAGGTGTGAGGTACTTTAAGAGGGACAATCTCAAATCATAAAAATCCAATACTGAAATCTAGCTAGCCATTGTTATCTATTAACCAGGCGTCCAAAAGACCCTAAAAACAAGTGATTTTACTGAACATAAGAACTACTTGTGTAAATGCCACAATAAAAGTACATAGAATAAATAATATTCTGGTTGATGAATGATGATATTCCAGCACTGTTTCAGCTATGCGCTCCTATTCTGGTGCATGAATATTCATTTTCATGTAACTATCCCTTTAAGATGTTTGACAATCTCTGAGGTAAGTAAGGTAAGTGCCAATAATAACTAATTTTAGCAGACTAATCTTCTCTGCTCAATTTTTCTACTTTCCTTCAGAGCTGGGTAAGACCAGGGTCAACAACATCTTACAAAATTGGTAGACAAACAATTGTAATAATTTATTATGCCCCCAAAAAGAAGATAAATATTTAACCTTTCAGAATTCAAACCACTGCGACTGAGACGTCATTATCAAATAGGTATTTTTTTACACTTCAAAACAACCTATGACATAGTCTAAAACAAAAACAAAGTCTCAAACAAATATGAAGAGAAGTAGTGTAGACTCATGTAAAATTAAATAATGGGTTGAGTGCATGAAACAAAAAGTAAAAGGGGCCCCCATTCAATGTGGCGGTTCAATAGACAAGCATACAAATGCAAATACTACTGCCAGTCATTCCGATTCTATTCATGGACTCCTTTTGTAATAGCTCCCTGCTCGTTTTTCAGCTCGTCTTTAAAGCTTTCTTCTTTCTCTTTTTCTAGCTTTGGGCACATGTTCAAGTCAAGCGACTATCCAGGCAGAGCACAAGAATCTTTCAATGGTACCATACTTTGCCCTGTTATTTTAGAAGCCGCTGTAAGGCATCTTTAATGGAGAATGATTTTACTTGATACTAGCTTACGTGGTTTCAGGCTTGGTGGCATTCCAGTCCACCATTATCTCCTCTACCAACATGAGTGAAAATTTGATATGGTGCGCTGAGCAAAGGGCAGAAACAACCCATAATGTAGTGCTCATTTTCCACTACTTTAGTAAATGTGATGCTCTCTGTATGGATCACTAATGGATCTTCCATGAACCACAGGCAAAATCAAGTACATGCACAGGGAACAACATGGCATTGATGAATTATGTGAAACAACCCTTGAAAATCACAACTTGGACTGACCAGAAAAGGACCATGTGTCATTTAATTAGCAACTTGTGAATTCTAAGTACATTAGACTTATTTTTTTAAATCCCAATTCAGTAAAGCCCAACCACAGATGAGCAACAGTTTTTTTTAGTGGGGGGCACCAAAATCCCCAGGTGCTTCAACAGGGATATAAGAAGTGTCTAAGTATATGTGTTTATTTATGTGTGTGGTGACCAAAGCTCCCTGAAACCCCCCAGCGGTGAAGGATTTATAGGCTCGGTCTGAGGCAGTCACATTTGGAGAAATAATTACTGATACTGCCAGAAAGCATCTCAGTAAATGACAACCCCACATGGGCACAGCTGTGAAGATCAGGGTCCTTTTCTTAATAAATGTGGTCTTAACACAGAATTAATGTACACACTATTGCAAAGGAAAAAAAGGTCTGCCACTGAAACAACATTCTTTCTCTGATCATCTGATGTCTACACGGCCGCTTTACTTTCAACCAAGTAAAATTGTTGTGAATGTTGTCTTTAAAGAGGGGCTTTCATCTGGTAGATTTTGTCATTCCAATGCAAAAAAATAAGTTGTTTGGTACTAATAGAAAGATAAGATAGTAAAAAGCTGTTGCCGTGTTGAAAATATTTAGCCTAACAGTAATTTTTCCACTGGCATTCAACATGCTGAACTTGGTGAGCTCCTTTGGATCTGCTGTAGATCTATGACAGGAGGGTCAACCAGGTGTTTTATAGGTTCCTGTTTTGAGCCCAACATTTGCAGAGTTCTGCGAGCAAACTCACTTTTGGCCTCAGACATACTGAGTCCACATCTACAGAAAAGTCATAATACGCAGACAGATTTGCTTCAGAGGGCAGTAAAAGGTAACGATGTAGAAAGTATTCCAAATGGAACAACCCTTGTCAGTTTTCACTGCCCACTTACTCCTCATTTCATTACAGTAAACCACGTCATCACAATGAAATATTGAAGTTTAAAGTCACCTACATTCTTTAGTGTTGAATTAGGGCCAAGATTTTGATAAGATACACATGACGGACACAGGAGTTACAATACGATATATTGCGATACTGTAAACATGTTGCGGTTTTAACCAAACACAAAGCCCCTGCCATGAATATTGATGTAACCAGTCTCCAGACGCGACCAAATGGCAGCATTTTGCGACCTTTTTTCTTGCCTGTGTGACTCAATATAGTTAGAGGTCGCACTGGTTCGGCCACCACGAGAGCTGCCATTTCTGTTGCATGAAAAACATAAAACAGCAACAAACATCAAATGAAACTGAAGCGAAATGAAACAGTGCTTCTCATTTGAGCGCCGCAGCATATCAGCTCAGACCAATATTAGACAGTGCAGGTAAACAGGTTTATGGGCCGATCGTGATCACCTAACACCAGTACTACACAGTGCTGTGAAATCCAGTGAGAAACCATTTGAATTCACCAGAGAGTACAAGCTTACCGCTTTTAATCGAGCTAAGGCAAGCAGAGAGTTTTGAACACTGGCTGGTTATGTATTTTCTCAAATATGTATTTTTGGGTCATTTTTAACCCAAAAAGAGCTACGGACTGCAGCTTTAATGAATAAGTCGTAGTAGGCTTTTCAGTCCACAAATCACCAACGTTCACCATAGATTTAACGTAGTAACACTAACTGTAGGCACGGAATATCACCGATTTTATCATATATTTGCATTAAATCATAAAGAGAAAACTCTGATGAATAAAATACATTTCATAGGACTCTATTATTCTTTCAAAAAATATTATTAATAATAAAAAAAATAAAAATGTTTATCTAATCCATGATCAATTATTCAAATTAATTGATTACAGACATATTTTTGATTAACAAAATTTAAACAAAAAATTAAACAAATGGTTTAAATTTATAATATAGAAAATATAGAAAAAAAATGTTTTTATTATTTAATAGTTATTTTAAACTGATGATAATAATTGATTGGTTAATTCCGTATGATACTTTCTGAGACATATTTTCACGGTTATCATACCGTGAAAATCTAAATTTACCCATCAAACATACCTACTTCAAAGCTCTAAATATTATTCAATTCGAATATTATTTTTAATGTAATAATCAAAAATATTGACAAAATTATAATAAACATGCAATATTAGTTACTGCTATTAGTTAGTCATTTTATGATTAAATTACCTTTAGGATTAAAAATCCCCCCACCACTACCAATCAGGTACTAGTCCCACTATCTGTAGAACCTAGTGGCACCGGTGCCACTGCTCTCAAATATTAGTCTGGAGCTCTGTGTAAACAAATAAATAAATATTGATAGTCTTTTTAAGAATCAATACAGTATCGCCAAACATAATACGGTATCCCTATTTTCATGCGTCATGTATCAACATTTTCTAACAGCCCTATGAAAAACTGTAGAAGATAATAATCTTCTAAGAAGTGTTTGTTTCATTCCAAATGCTCAGAGGTAGGCCTACATGAAAGCAACTGTGATGCACAACATCAAAAAAGGAAACAAAGACAGATCCTTAGGCTATTCTTGAATCCAGACACAACCTTTCCTTTAAAGTAATGGAAAATGCAAAGGTAAGTATATTATATTCGTTTTTGAACATGCGCCACATCATAAGGCCTCCAGTCTTTTGGAACTTACTCTAAAAGCTGAATGTCTTTGGATAAATAGGCCTAAATCAAACGACTGTCCAATTAATCATATTGTGATATTAACTTACTAGTGCCTGTGTGGCTACTAAAGGTGCAGAATTAAATATTGACAGCAAGCAGTTAAAATGGATAACGCAGTCCAAATTATTGGAGAGTCCTTCGTTTCCCCCATCCTCCTCAGACTCAATGCTCAAGCGGGATGCCAGATTGAGGAAATGCAACAGGAATGAGTGCAATTGACAACGTAAGCCAACAAGCCTTCCACACTGCCAGTTGATGAGTTTAATATGACTCCGGTCATAGAGATTTTTAGATAGATGCTACGGCTTTTTAGGCCAGATAAAATCTGTTATCTTGGAGTACATTTGCTCAGCTTCCACGGCTTCAATACACTTTCCCCCCAACAGGCAACCCAGGGTGTTGAAATACTATTGGGTAAATTGGCAGTGGGCGGGATCACACGGTATAAAACAAAAACACACATTCCAAACCTGGACACACATTTCAAAGTAAAATAACTGGCTGCAGCAATGGTTTCAGATTCTTGTTTTCAATAAGCATGTGAACTTAGCATGTTTTTCCTAAATATCTGCAAACATATGTTATTTTTTGTTAGCTTATTTGCTTTAGTACAGTAAAAAATTAATAACATGCACAAATCAGTGTCTTTGAGCTTTAAAGGTTCTGTTTGTCTGCGAAAGTGTGCCACAGTTTCGTCTACTACACAGACACACATACTGAAGCAAGCGAAACTCGTGGTGTTTGCAGCATCTGTCGTCTCTCTACATGAGGACATGAACTTAAAATGTATGTGGGGAGCAACTCTGAGAGTTCACTTCATAATCATTTTACCATTTGATTCAAGAAAAACTAATGAGAGTGTCACGATTTTGATTTAAAAACCGAAAGTAATTCACAATCTCGAACTTTGAATAAGAATTTAAAAAAAAGAATCGTCAATACTGTCACGCACCCATATCACATCCGGTCGGCGTGGCATGAAGCGGAAAAAAAACATGCGTGTTGAAGTGCTGCGAGTTTATGGTCAACCTCCTCTAGCTTAGCTAGAACCATTCATAAGATAGGATGGCAATTGCAGATGTAGGAGACCCATCGACAGAACGTGAACCCCCTCCTCTTTCATTGAAGTTGCAGGTGTGGAAGTTTTTTGGATTTCCAGTGAGTTATGTTGACAACGTTAGCGCAGTTTACAGACATCCAAGTCTTGGGAAGTTCCGGGAGTGTCCTGCATATTGATAGCGGCTCCCTGATGCACGCAAATTAGTTAAAATATCACGGAATCAAGAGTGAGCGAGCAAGAGCGAGCAAGCAAGACAAAAAAACCTGTGCTCCAAACCATATTGTGCGCACGGCAGCGAGGGAGAGAGCGAGAGACCTTGCTAGAATTGCCAGAATTCCTTGCCAGATTTTTTTAAAATAACATTATACAGATATTTGTTCATACCGCCCAGCACTACAACCTTCACTTTTTATGTAGCTGTGACTATTATAAATTACTCAATTTAATTTGTGCCATATAAATAGCACTTTTTCCAAGAAAATTTAAACCGTAACCAATAGGGGTGTGACGAGATTTCGTGGAACTAAAATGTGACGGGTAAAGCTGAAAGCTTAATCTTGCAAACTGGCTTTACTTAAAATCTGTGTTAAATATATCTTTATGTTCTTTGGTTATTATAATGAAAGTCAAACATTAAAGTCCCCATGAATTCAAAATTGACCATACTTACTTTGTTTGCCTAAATTGATCATTTTGTAGTGAACAATTCATCCATGCAAGTCAATCCACACCAAATATTTGTTTGCCTTTGTAATCTTTAATCAAAATCTGAAAATTCCCTCCCATCTGCATTGGAGGACCTTCCCTGATGATGTAGGTTTGATGGTTTGGGTGTCTGCTAAACATCCGTAACCACACCCCTCAAACTGACAGTAGACAGGCTGCCTGTGTGTTTGGGAGCATTGACAGCGTATGAAAGGAGAGATGGAAAGGAGGTGTATTTTTGGCTGTGGCACTCATGGGTTATTGAATTGGACGCAGGTTACTATCATAACAGTTAAGGTTGCAGCAGTAACAACAAATAAAAAAATAGTTTTAGAATTCCAATTAGTGTTACACCTACTTTTCTAGATCCAATCAGGTGCTAGTTGGAAAAAAAAATCCACACCCACTATGCCTCATTTAGCATTCCATTTCTCTTGGAAATGCGTCACGACACTGGACAAAGTTTGTCTGCAACTTCCGGTTCACGCCACGGGGACTTGAATGTCAAATGCTGTGGATTCTATGATCACCAAGATTCAGTTAGCAGTAAAACATGTCTAAATGTAGTCCTTGAGAATAAGTTAACCTTGAAAATGCTTCATCTGCATTAAAAACTCTTCAGTTAGCTGTCTGAGGGTCAATGCGAGGCCCGCGAGCACAGAACCACCAGAATTAGCATTCCATCAAAGCTCTACAACTACAAAATGTTTCACGTCATTTTAAGTCCAATCACGTATATGGCTGGAATTTTCTTCAGCTTCTTTGATCACTTTTAAAGCAGTGACAATCCTTTCTTTCAGTGGCCCATCACTGAGTTTAACTCTCAGCTCATTAATGAACATTAGTTTCCTGCAGGTCTGCTTCTCCTGAGGGCAGGGTCTGAGGGATCACTTGGACGGCTAGGCTTGAGTCTGTGGAAAGAGCATTGTTTTGAAGAGACCGGTTCCAAATTGTCATGGCTGAGTTGTGGCAGCTCGGTAATGAATCTTGCCTGGTGCTCAAAAGGAGTCAGCGCCAGTCATTAATTACAACCACATGAGCCAGTCCTACTACAGCTGCCACCACAGTCAAGCAAACAGAGCTTGTTCCGTAAGAGGTATCTTCAGTACTCCCACCTTCACTGGAACAACATGGCAATACAGCTGCTGCTTGAGTAAACAAACTTATATGGCTATGATACAAACGAGGGAGGGCTCGCTGACTCACACGAGAATGAGAGAGAGGCCAAGCTGGTTTGTAACAGTACAATGTAGCTTAGAACTAACGTGATCTTTTGGGAGAAGCCTAGCCTTTGTAGAGACAAGGTTGGCGTTCTCTTGATGAAAAGGTAAATCCATAAAAGACGCATAATAATCCTTGTTTGGTATCATTCACTATATTGTATAATAGTATTTGGTATTTATACACAAAGGGCAACTCACAAAAAATCTCACAACACATGCACATTAATCTGTTCTTAACCTCTTTTTAATCTTAAATTGTTATAAATCTTGAATACTTAGCAGATTATTGTAGAAGTGAAAAAAAAATTAGGAAAGTGAAATCCGATAATGTGCATATACTATTCTGTGTTATTGTTAAGCCCCACAAAAGGCACAGAAACATTCTGAAGTACCATAAAGTTTTCGTGAACTCTATTATAAGTGTTCTGAAGCCATTATGTGTGAAAGAAATTAATATTTAAGTCATTAAATTCAAGATCACGTAAACCTTTCCCTCTGCTGCAGCTGTCAGTCATACTCCATTCAGCGTTCAAACAGTGCGTCACGTTCGGTTACAGTAAATGATGAAACTATTTTCAAGATGATTCAATGTTAAAGGAGTCATAACCTAGTATTACCTTGGATACCCACGCTCTATTATAGTATTTCAGGCCCTTCTAAAAAAGAAAAGTGGAAAAAAAAATAAACACAGAGCTCCTTTGACCCTTATTTCTGAATGCATTATTGTCTTGCGAGATCTGATGCGATATTTTGGACGGTTTTATCGTGGACGGTAATTTTAATAATGCAAATGAGGGGCGCGTTGATTGGTGGCAGGAAGGAGGGGGCTTGACACCGCAGATAACTTCAGCATATCATTCCAAAATAACATCATGGCGCAAGTTGTGAATGAACCCGAACTGGCCGTGACCTACGGAATTCAACCATATATGTTTGAGCCAGACTGAACCAGAGCTGGAAACGGAAGATATAGAGTCAATGGAAGGACGTCTACATCAATCATTTTGACTGAGACATACATTAACTGTGTTTACTCAGCTCTTACGGTGATTTTCTGAAGTAAAACTGACGCTCCAACTTTTGTGTGAGGTACAATAAACTTTATTAAACTCATTAGTATATGTTTGATCATCATTCTGACCTGGTCCGATACAGTAGACTTGTAGGCTATTAATAAATAATGGATACATAGAAGCAGATGACAAATACGTTATAATAACCGTAATTAAACTACTAAACTATACCTGTTCCATCTCTATACAGCACTCCGACTCTGTAGACATTATTGTCTGACTCGAAATGAACGTTGTAAAGGATTCCCGTTTAAAATGTTTAGCGCAGACACCTAACGTTGATCCAGTTGATAGGGTTGTTGGAACAGCGTCATTAAAAAAGAATTTCATCCACTGGTCCCTGGTAGTTTGGTCCGTTTTTGGTAGAGAAAACACATTTGAATGTTGATTCTGGCAGTCAACCACAGACCAACTCGCGTGTGCACTACATTTCAGCATCTTTCTTCACTGAATATGAGGGGGATAGGGACAGCGCGCGGGCTTCCTGCAGCATGTCTGCGGTGTCCATATATGGTATATCCTGCCCCGTCTTGACGTCAAGTCGGGGGAGAAATTAAAATCTCGTATTTGAGTGCGCGTGGGCTGGTTTACAAACCCTGGGGTAAACAAACGCTTCACTTTTGAATATCAGCTTCCCGGCCAATGTATAATCGTTATTCGTTAGGCAATCTTAACATACATTGATTCTCGTGGGAAAGTGAAAATTGCAGGTTATGATTCCTTTAATATTATTATACTTGATGTGTAGATAATGGTCTATGTTTTCAAATAAAGCAACTTTATCTTGCTGGACTTTACTGCTGTAACTTAAACATGTTACTTTCTACCGGGTGTCGGACGCTGTTGGTTAGATCACAACACTAGCACTTTAATTGTTCTTCACGTGTCGTGCACAGTAACTGAAATTTAAAACTGTAAAAAGAAAACGGCTCAATAAACTATTGCATAGATAGATACTGTACAATACACTGTCCATCAATATGTATTTCCTTTGTGCTTTCAACTTTTCAATGCGTACTCGATATACTAGTGGCCTTTGTTGTCTACCAACTATTCTGCTTGCAATTGTCACAATTCTGGCAAGTTTGTTCTTAGATGTGCAATTTAAATGATCATACCAGGCTGTAAGATTAGAATATTAAAAAGTTAGAACACTCTCTACCATGGATTTGTACACAAGTTGTAAAATATGCTGACTAACTCCAAGGCCACTAAATTGTCTAAGAAGAAATAAACATTGCAAACACTTTTTAAAAAGGTAGTCTAAATTTTCAGCAAAGTTTGTGTGAATCAAGGATTGAGCCTAGATATTTAAACTTCTCCACAATTTCATCTTGTTGAACTACAAGTGAAATTGGCTGACATATCTACTTTTGGCAGATAATCAATTATTTTGTCTTTGCCACGTTAATTTCTAATTGGCTAAGATGACACCAATTCTCCAGGGCCTTAATGTGAGCCCAAATTAGTTTTGTCCAATAGGCCCACTAAGGCCATATCATCAGCGTATTTGAACAATGATCTAAATTGTTGTTCTTTAATCATAAAATTATTCGTAAAGAGAGAGAAGAGCACAGGGGAAAGGACACAGCCTTGTGGGCAACCTGTACTTAAAGTTAGCAAATCAGACGGTCTCTTGAACACAGACCCTCTGTGTACGACAAGAAAGAACAATTGTAATCCAGCGTACTAAACCTGAATTAACATCCAGATCAACCAATATTGTTGGGAGAATATGAATCTTCATTGAATTAAAAGCTGAGCTAATATTAGGGCTGGGTATCGTAACAAAATGTTCGATAACGATGCCTTGACTTCGATACCGTTTCCTGAACGATACTTTTTTCGATAGCAATTTTATGTAACCAGTTTTAACAATATAATATTACCTAAATTTTTATTCTATTTTTCAGTTTGTTGACTTTTTCACACGCATATTTTGAGTATGTAAAAAAGCACCAATGCTAACGTTTTCTATGTTTCCTAACCATTTAACAACATGTATTGTGAAAAATGCTATACAAATAAATGTGAATTAAATTAAATATAGGCTACTGGGGGGGCGGGATAAAGCATGCTGCAAAGCACTGGCAACAGTACCCTAATAATTGTGGATGTGTCGGGAAACAATAGCAAGGATATATTTTAATTGTTTATTAATGAACAAGTGTTTAATAAGTGTGCTGGCTGCAAATATGATTATGGCGATGCTGACTCGTCATTCCTGCGGTAGTGAATGCGCGAGCCTATGTGGATTAGGTAATAAAACTATTTATTTCTAATTGTTTCGTTTAAAAGTAGACATATTTTGACCGTCTATAGGCCTATTTCTCATGTCTATGAGGCAAGAATCCTATATGCTGAGTTTCGGTTCATTTGTGACGTGCTCCAGTTCTTGCAGACGAAGATCGTTAAACTTTCTACTCTCAAGTGTCTATGCGCTAATCAGATTTACCATGTTAGCGGTCTTAGCAGCAATTATCATGTTGAAAATATTGCATTGCGTGCTTCTGGCATCGAGTCTGGCACATAGGTACACTTTAGATCATTTCCACATATTTTCTCTCTATCTATATTCTCTATTCTATTTTCTATCTATCCGTACAGCATCATCTGTACCTCTGTTATGCTTATATGCAAACTGAAGTGAATCTAACATAGAGAATCTAACGACAGTCGGAGTTAGATGATTAGATAAAACGCCTTCCATAGTTTTACACAATATAGAAGTTATTGCAATGGGCTGGAAGTCATTTGGCATAGCCTACTCGCCCTTGGCTTTTTTTGCCACAGGCCTAATTATTGAGTACTTCCATAATTTTGGCACTTTACCTATGTTCAAAAGTAATTGGAACAATCTTGCAAAGACTCCTTTTAGTCGAGGAGCACAATCTTTAAGAAGGCATGCTTTGTTTTAAACCATCTGGGCCAGTGGTCTTATTAGGCCATAATTTACAAAGGCTTGCCAAGACATCGGCCTCAGTGATAACTATTGATGTTTCTGCAGGGAGATTATTACATATCTCATCACATTGAGTCTGGACAGAGTAGGCTATGGCTTCATTCTTTCTCAGTTAAACTGATCATTTGTTCAGAGATTATGGTGCTAGTAAACAATACAAATATTATTAGACATATTATTGGACATTTTAATGTAATTTATGTAGTTTAATGTAATGTTTATTGTACATAACCAATACAACACAAAACAACACACAACCAGTACAAGTAAGGCGAACAGTCAAATTTTGCACAGAAATATTGCGCAGCAAGTACTGCATGATATTGCACACAATGAAAGAGAGTTAAGTGCAACAGAATGTATCCAAATTTGAATAATAGCGTATAGTAGGTAGACAGACTGAGATATACAGAGGGCATTGTTAGCCTTGTATCAACATATAGAATTTTCTACTACTAAAAAAAAAATTCTATTAAAAAAAATTAGAGCCCAACCGATAAAGGATTTTGAAGCCGGGTACCGATACAAATATTTTTGGGTTTTAAAATCCGATATATATCGGCCAATATTTTTTATTTATTTATTTATTTTTTTTCAGAAACGCGCAACAAAACATTAACAGATTTCCCTTGCATGGTTATTTGTAGTTATTTATGAGTTTTAACTAAAATAATATGACAAAGCATTTTAAAAAGAAACTTGTTTTTTTGTTTTTTAACAGAACAGAGGAACATCAAAATATATTAAAGTTCTGATAAATAAAATAATAATTAGTCCCTTACATTGCTTATAAGCTACCTTATAATTACAATGTCAGCTTGCTTATCCCTTTACCTGCACTTTTTAAATTCTTTCCATCAAGCTACATCAAACCATTTTCAATCATCAGTTGCTGCCTGCCTTCTAAAACCTACTATTTACCGATTCTAAATTCATTACAGAACGACAGTCTGCAACACACACTTGGCATCATTGGATTTCACACACATGTAAAAGAAGAGCTAACTTTTATGCACAAGATACGTTTAAAACTTTTTCTCTATGTCTAAATGTTTACTCTTCGCAAGTCTAACTTACATTTTACAATGCAGGGACTGTAACTAGAGATACGCTAGTTATAAATACAGTAATCATTATTTTATTTAGGCAGAAAAATTTCATTGTGGTTTCCAATCTCATTAATGTTAACGTTAGCAGTCTTCCACTGATGATAGTGGCATTAGCTAGCTTTGTGGTTAGCTAGTCTATGAGCCATAATTTAGCAATATATAACGTCATACTGCAAATTGTAAAACATACATTTTCAATATAACAGGCCAAGGAGAGATGATTGAAGCGTGTTTCGTCCGTTTTTATTTTATTTTTGAAATATTCATTTATCGGCCATTATAACTGCCGACAACGATAGTAAATACCTAATATCGGCCGATAATATCTGCCGGCCGATATATCGCTCTGGCTCTAATAAACAATATTATTATACATCCTGCCCAATGTCGGCCTACATACAATGTTTACATTGAAGGCTATGAATACAAATATAGAGTGTTTAACGTGGTTAAATTCAGAAGTGCTCATAATATCAAACTACTGTGTATATCGATATAAACAGTATCGCCTCGTCCTAAATCGTTTATTAAATATATGTCGATGTTATACAAAATCAATCGACCATCCCTACTACTTAGCATAAATGTACTTTCAAACTGGACCTTAAGTTAAACGCTTTGAGGCAAGAGTCAGCTGACAGCTGATCTCCTCATACCTCAATGAAGTGGGTGAATGTTTCATGTTCATTCTTGCTGTTTTTCTGGAGTGTCAGGATCAGCCCCAAACAAACACACTGATTTAAATCAGCAACTTCTCACTCACCTCCCTTTCACGCTACCATGGAAACTATTGATAAAAGACTGGGCCAGGCCAAAAACCTCAACCTCTTGAGGTCTCTCCTAATATGGAATTGAAGGAGAAAGCTTGCTGAAGACAAAGACCAACATCTCCAAGAGATGTAACCTTTCTTTTTGACAAAAGTAAAGCACTAATATTGATCTGATGAGTGCAGAACACTCCACAAGACAGTGGTTTACACTGCAAGGACAGTTAGACGAAACCTGCTCTGGAAAAAACAGCAAAAAGAACGAGTCAAATAGCCAAGAGCAGCTCTGCAGAGAACAGTTCTCCAGAGGGTTGTATCATTTGAGCAAGCAGCTCAGATCTTTGATCCAAGACAGAAACTCACTTGGCCAGTAGAATTGTACAAGAAATAGTAACAACATTGAGCTGCTAGATTTCTCAAGTTTCTTGTGGACTGGCTGAACATGTCAAAGTGATCAGAACCTCCATAAAGTTTTGCTTTAGTAGCCCTTACAATAAATAAATAAAACACAGTGAACAAACCATTTCTTTTAAATTCCACCTGTGGTGATTAGACCATATTAAGAAACTATAGAGTGATCTCAAATCTTCCTTTCATAGGCAAGATCGAGAAAAAGTTGTCTGCAATCAGCTGAACAAATTCTTAAGCTCGAAGGGATACTTTGACAATTTTCAATCTGGTTTTCGACCACATCACAGCGCTCAAAGATAATAAACGATATTCGCTGAAATACTGATACACGCAAATTATCAGTGCTGGTACTACTCGACCTCAGTGCTGCATTTGACACTGTCTATCACAGCATACTTCTTGACAGCCTGGAAAACTGGTTGGGGCTAGTCACAAACAGAAAAGTAGATTTCTGGGATAGTCCTAAAATGAGTCATACTTAAAGGTCCCCTGACATGGGAGAAGTTATTATCCGGGACGGGCATTTTTCAAAAATATTGCATTCGAATAATCGGGCTCAAATTTGAATATTCATTTATTTAAATTACGTTTAACGGAAAAGACGTTATTTTTTAAGTTTATATTTTTTACGTTTTTGTCACCAATTCTGAACAAGTATACAATTTGTCAATAAACAAAATGAGCTTACAATATGTGTTAGTTTTCTTTTAGTTGAAAACATTAAACAGTACTCCTATGTGTAAACAAAAAATATAAAAAAACAAAAGCAAAAATAAAAGCATGCTCAAGCAGCGCAAAAAAGCAGATTGCGTCAGATATCGTACAGAACGTACGCATTATATTACTCTGAAATAAGTAACATTACAAAAGACAAAGTGACCGCAGAGCAAATACATTAACTGAATCAGTTATCTGACAGCTAAAATCTGTAAAAAACCATCTATCTGTTGCATCTATTTGAGGCGTTTCCACTTTTTACAGAGAAAAATGTTTCATAGGCAGCAAGTTTACATCGTAAATCAGAGTGGATGCGTTTCGTGACCTAAACATTCCATGTACTGCTATGTGCAAGGCCATCTAATGACACCCCAAAATAACTCAGACACAAGAGGGCTGACGCTGTCTGTTAGCAATGAAGAGCTGGATAGTTGAGATTTTTCATCCCTGTGTTTTTGGTTCTCTGAAGGAGAGAGTGAAAGCTTTCTCTCTTTACTATATCAGTGTGAGACTGGATGGACGGTCCAGTGATGTCAATGGAGAAGCCATAGAGTCTTACAAGGGAGACAAATTCAAAAGTTCAATTCCGCAAACAAAGCTTTTTAATAAACATTTAGGCCTACCTCCCAAAAAAAAAAAAAAAAAAAAAAAGTATCTTCACGTCTTCTTTCAATGCGGTTCTGAATACTTTAAGCTGACAGTGTAGAGCCGTCACATTAGTTTGAATCTCAAATATTTGTCAAATTAAAAGAAAAATAGGCAAGTTTGTGTTTGCCTATCCAGTTGAACCCACTAGATGTGGTACTGCTGCATTGGTCATTCAAAACATTGCAGAAAGAGCGTTCTCCTGTAAACGGGGCATTAGACGGACATCTTTGACAGTTGCACTCGCATCTCGCACAAAAGAGCAGCATCTTAAGAAAGCTGTGTAAAGCAAAAAAACTCAATGTTTGGGACTTGTTTTTTGACCCCATTCCACTGCATCTCATGTTTTAAAATGCAAAAGTATCCTTTGTGATCAGCGCTTCAGCTATAATACATAATACGGTTTTGTTATTAACTGTTTATGCAATTTACGAAATTATATTTGATTTATAAACATTACTACACTTTCTTTTGTACAGTCAGTCATGTTAATTCATTGTTTTGAATAAACAATTTAATGTGGTACATTAATATTTTGCCTCAGGAGACAAGCCAAAAGAATTTTCCCCCTGATTAAAATTATGCCTTTTAAATTCAAATATAATTTTATTATTAGCAATATTAAGTAAAAGATTCAAATTGAGTTATTTTGCATTTATTTTGCATCGCCCTATGACTTACATTAACATAAATTCAGCTCATCTGTACTGATTTCATTTCATATACTGATCTCCACAACCACTTCGACAAACACTGAATACTTCTAAAATTTCATTATGGTCATAAGACCAATCATGTGAATTAAATTATATCTTTATGTAGCACATGACTGCCAAAAACAGAAAACAAAAAATAAAATAAACAGAGCTTAAACAAATCATTGTAGCAACCACCATCAAAACGCAGCTTTCACCACAGTTCCCATTAGAAGCCATCTACCTTTATTCTATACTGAGTAACTTACAGATAAGAGAGGGCAGATTGTGATACGAACACACATAAGGATATCATTTCATCATTTGCAGCATTTATGATAAATCAGAAATTAGATCTCCTTCACATACATGATCAGACAGATTTGCACTGAAAGTCACTATCCGTAAAGAATGACGTTATATCTAAAGACCGTTCTGAAGAAGAAAAAAAGGAGAGGGGAGGGAAACAAGATTAGGATCTGTGAAAGGCATTACAGAACTTCAGAAAGCTCAGACTGAGAACGACAGGAAATGACAAGAGCATGATAGAGAAAGCAAACAAGAGGAAAGAAAGAAGTAGAGAATAAGAAAGAAAGTAATTCTAACATAGTAATAACCTAACAAAGCCAATAATTTCCAATGCAAGGAAGTTGTGTCCAATTTTGCCATAACACAGCAAATTATATTTAGTTTCTTAAAAAACAAGATGTATGCAGACTTACTGACAAAATGTGGCAGCAGCACAAATATTGATTCATATTTCATCCCAAAAAGGGAACAGATTCAGCAGGTACTATGCTATAGTATATCAATTTCTGGGTCAATATAAAATATATGTTTTCTGACATTACTTTGGGTACAATTTATATGAATTTATATTGATTGTTGCTTGTCTCCTTTCCCAAATATTCATGAAAATAACCAAATATGTGATTATTGGCATGATAATCTCAAGATAATGTTGATACGGTCGGGATATCAATATAAAATATAGCAATACTTTTAAATAGTATTAATAATGTTACCACCCACCACTAACTAATCATAACTCCAGAAATCAGAGAGATTATTGCTTTAAAACTGTTAAATATTCAATAATGTTGTTGTGGAAGAAGTTTTTACATCAATTTCACACAAAAAAAAGTAAATTCATTCGCCTTTAGGGGAAAACTTAAACCAACATTCATTCAAAGCACCAAAAATAAGGCATCCATAAACCACCACAACCATAAAGTTTTAAGTCAAGGATTCCTGTGAGTCATAGAACAGGATCTCTGAACCACATCAGTGGTAATCAGACTCCTGTGCAGAGCAGCGGACACCTGATTCTCTGAGGCACTGGCGGAGCAAAACTACAGACTGCTGATGTCCCTGTGATAAATCCATTCAGGGACTTCAACTCACAGCCCCACTGCTCACAATGGCCCTCAGTCTACTTTAGTGCAGCAAGGTGGTTTTGATTCCAAGATGGGGCAGCAATCATTGTTAAACCACGACCGAGAGTAAAAAGAGAGAGACAGTGATTATTGGTGAATCTTCGTTATTACAGAAAGCTTACAGAACATTGCTTGATAAGACCTTCAGGTACGTTTAGGTAGGTTTAAGGATCCCAGAATGCACTCAAAAGTGACTCAGCAGCAAAAGGGGGAAATTACATTATGAAAACTACTTTTTGAAAGAGCTGCTCCGTTCCAGCCTTTACAAAACAAATGGCAGAGCGCCCCGCATACAACTACAGGCGACATGTTGATGTTAATAATCTGGTATGAACAAAAAAAAAGTGTAAAGCCCACCATAAAGTTTCTCAATCATCACTAACAAGACACAGAAATCCAGTGTGCCCATAGCCATGATTTCTGTTTTCAAAGCCAGTCGTGACAAAAATATGCAGGTCAGCTTTTCAGAGGATAACAGAGGTATGTGACCAGAGGGGAACAATCATCTCTCAAACCTGTTCATATTTCACAAAAGCCAAAATAAACCCACTGAGCAGCACCATCTCATTTGGATTCTTGATATAATTTCAGAGCAAACCATTTCCTTTGCAATATTTTGATAATTTTTTAGAAATTATTATTTACAATGTGTCTTTGTGTGTGATTTTCAAGTCTTCTTTAATCTTTAAATACTCTCAATTTAGTATGTACATGCTGTCTGAGATGTGGCTTTCTGTGCGCGCTATGACGGCGAAAATATTGGAGCATACGGCACTGGCAACGAGTTTACAAAGAGTGTCTGTTTTTTTTTCCCCCGCAACTTCTTGGGAAGTAAAAAGTACCTCTTCAGAGCTACAACACACCAACATGTGAGAAACTGTGATGTCAACAATAGATACTAAATAACAGTTGATTTTACCGCTACACTCACGTGAAATGCATAGCGTATCGACAGAAACATTAGCGGAACTCTTGTCTGTTTTACGCTCTATTATAGATGCCCCATCAGATTTGAGATTAAACACGGTGCAAGTGCGTGCCGAACCGTGGGTGGAAAATGATAGGGTTTGATTTTTTACCGACAACCGTTATATGCATGTCTCAAAATGTCTCATCAGCCATTAAAATACCCACAATGGTGAAGCACTAAACTTAACCACCATAAACCTGTCCTAAACATTTGGTTAAGCTACATTCTGCCAATTTGAAACTACATAGTAACTTTCAAAGTTAAGCTTAATGCTATAGCTATTTTTAATGCTATTTTAATCAAATTAAATGTAATTCCGTCTGATAGAAATTGCTCTCGATTTGAGCTAAAATGCTAAGCCATAAAAACAAGTTCAAACAAGGCTGCACCAAAATGCCCTTGTCTGGACTTCCTCTTTCCAGCAGGAAATTGATGCTCTAGATCCCAACCTTTTCATTAACTCCACTGTGACACTAGTAATGATAACGACTGCTTATAGGCCCCGTCACAAATACCCAGCAAATTACAACTGCTAACAAATTCTCACTGCATTAATCCTAGTGGTGCTGAACACAGTTGTCTCTGGATACAATCACAGCAGCAATGACATCACTTAGCCTTTTTTCTACACAAAACATAAATTAAATTATTCAGATTACAAAACACTTGGATTGACCCCTTAGCCTAGAAAGAGGACTGCACACATATTCTGCACAAATGTAACATTTAGATTTTAGGCAGAGCCATTAAAGGGTTAGTTCACCTAAAAATGATGTCATTAATGACTCACCCTCATGTCGTTCAAGACCTTCGTTCAACTTCGGAACACAGTTTAGGATATTTTAGATTTAGTCTAAGAGCTTTCTGTCCCTCCATTGAAAATGTATGTAAGGTATACTGTCCTTGTCCATAAAGGAAATAAAGACATCATCAAAGTAGTCCATGTGACACCAGGGTTAGTTAGAATGTTTTGAAGCATCGAAAATACATTTTGGTCCAAAAATAACAAAAAACTTTGACTTTATTCAGCATTGTATTCTCTTTCGGTTCTGTTGTCAATCTGTGTTCAGTGACGCTGTTGACGTAAGACGCTGCTGACGTGTTATCAGTGCGCCCGAGCTTCGTTTACAGTCTGAGGGAGATGTACGCTGTAAACAGAACAATCTTCGCAAACATGTCAAAGGATTTCGACACAGAGGAAGACTTGCATTTTTTTGCCCAGCCATATTTATTTGAACCCGAATACACGGACACACCAGATACACGTTAGTAGCGTCTTACGTCAGCAGCTTCACTGCGGACTCATGAGCGCGAATTGACAACAGAACTGGAAAACAATACAATGGTGAATAAAGTTGCAGTTTTTGTTATTTTAGGACCAAAATGTATTTTTGATGCTTCAAAACATTCTAACTAGCCCACTGGTGTCACATGGACTACTTTGATGATGTCTTTATTTCCTTCCTGGACAAGGACAGTATACCGTACATACAGTTTCAATGGAGGGACAGAAAAAGGACAGGCTTGGAACAACATTAAGTCAAACAAACACATGGCTAAACAACCATATAGTTCAATCACATCATTTCAAACACCTAGCCCCTGATTCAAGTTTTCTATTAGGATTACATACATTAAGCAGTCATAATTTCATTCATTATTTTTGACCAAAAATAACAGCAACAGTCCCAAATTACATAGGCCTGGTCAGTTTTTCCACCCCTAAAGTTTGAACTTCATCTCCTCACTACATCACACGACATGTGTCATAAAAACCTGGTGTATCAAAACTTTTTATTTTTTATTTAAAGGTTCAATAAGCTATTCTATTAAAATGTTCTTACTATTGTTACATATGTCAGGGTTTACATGGTTAAAAATGCATAAAGTGTTTACTGAACTGCCCTAAATCCACTTCTATCTTTCTGTGCGACTTTTGTCACATAATTCTGACACACATCAGTGAGAATGAATGACTCAAATCCGCGCATACACCACTGCTCTGCATCTTGTGAATGGCGTGTGATGTAAACCTTACAAATTGAGGCTCTAACAACAAAGGCACGAAAAGCATTGGAAAACACTTGGAAAACGTTGATGACAAACCAATAACGTTGCACCTTTCATTCTTCTTAAAGAAACGTACAAAACTAACGTAACTTGCATTTTGTAACATTTCTATGAAGATATTAGCAATGTTCTTAAGCATTAACTGTCTACTCAGAGGTTGCATGGACGCTGCAAATTGTTTTGGCCTATCGGTGCTAACATATGGAAGAGCCAACAGACTACAACAAAGTTTCAGAAGTTTATGAGCAAGTTTGAAACGATTTGTGTGAACTTTTGGTCACTAAACAGACACGAGTTGAAATAAGCTAGTAAGAAGAAAGTAAGTTTCTTTGACAGAGTGCCAAAAAGTTCTTGTACTAACCAACACTTTGGACAAAGCAGAAATACAGTGGAGCAGACGGGAAAATAAAGTAACGTTAACGTAATACACACCCAGGAGTTTCTTGACCTCTTCCTCGCTCATGAAGACGTTTACATTCGGCCTATTGTTGTTGTTTATGCCCGGCGCATTGCTGGGGTTGGTGAGGCATCGGGCCCCTTCGAGGAGCAGGAGGAGAAAGAAACCCCCCAGTCTCCACAGTACCGTATGCGGCCAACCCCGGGACACCGCCGACGCCGCGCCTCCACCGGAGCCCCGCGCTGGCAGAAACATCACAGCCCACCGTCGCGTCAAAAAGTCTTTGCGATCGAACTGAGCCACGGAACCTCATCCAAAACTTGTGTTACTTCTTCCCGAGGGCGACATACTACTAGGTTTGATGACGGCGCTCTCTGTCGACCCCTCTCTCTTCCCCGTATTGTCCCCCTCACCCGCCGCTGATAGCCGTCCAGCTAACTTCTGTTAGCTCGCGCTCAATCTCAGTGAGCGCACGGGCGCGAGCGGGGCCAGTTGGACGGTGTTAAAGCGATGTCTTTCCTCTGGGAGAAAGTCCTTAACTTTTATTTAGTAAAATCAAAATTTCCCCTACAAGCTACAAACACTTTCCCAAACAAACAGTCATTAAAAGTGTCCTCCTCCAGCTCTGTCCTTTCATGGTCTTTTCCAACCGCAATCTCAGTTTTCATTGAAGAAAGGGGGGAGGAGGGGGGTCATTTACAACTTGCGCGCGCACACAAGGACGTTCACGGGCGCGTTCCTGTGTCGGTGTGTGTTTAATGTAAGACAAACAGGTGACATTATGAATTGCCATTGGTAATGACATTATGAGTCCAATGACTAGGTTACCTGTTGAACCACTTGAGCTCGAATTAATTTTTGTGGAAAATAAAAATGTGCGTTAGCCTAAACAACAATACAATAAAGTTCAGCTAAATGAAACACAGTCCCTCCCTTCTATTACAAATAAAATGTAGTACACAGGTATGACTCAGTAAACAAAATGTAACTAGTATATTAAGAAAGTAGGATACCAAAGCATAGCCTACATTTGTTATTTAGAAAACCCCTGAACATAATTCTTGAACAGAATATAGGCCTACCTGAAATGATTCATTATAAGTATGACTTTATATGCTATTTACGTCTTTGGTGGATGTACATTTATATTTAAATCATTATATTATAGGCTTTATCCCATTTAAATGTACACCTCATGAGCTGGTCTCTGTTTTCTCTACCACCTTTGCATATAACATAATATTTTGTAGCTATACTTTGTACATGTTTAAGTCTGTTTTTTTGTTTTTATTTTACCTTCTGATTCTCTTTGTTATTTTATTAATATGTTTTATATTGATATGGGGGGAAACTGCCAATTCCTTTACTTTACATCAGAACCTTATGATTGTGAAAGCACTTTGACTTGCATTTCATGTATGAAAAGTGGTATACAAATAAATGTTTATTATTATTATTATTATATAATAGACATATTTGCTTATATATATTAAGTAGCCTATATTGCGATTTGCACTTCTTGTTAGATGCTATATTTTAATTTAGTTGGGACTGTACTTTGCACAATGACAATAAAGTTTAATCTGATCTAATCTAATGGCATAAATGCATTAACTGCATTCCAAGCTGTGGTTTAAGTGCTTTCCTAAAAGGCAAAATGAGGAACGGGTAATTTGACATCCGTAACCATCTAATTCCTGTCACTGCTTACTTGCTAGGGAGGCCTTGAAGTTTAGAGGGCAAGATCCATAACCACTACATATTTCACAAATCCAGACAAACAGTGTCAGGGAACTTTCCCTGATGAAAAAAGATCCTAAGCTTTTTTCTTTCAAAAAACAAAATAGTGACATCTTGTGGTAGCCTAATTCATAGTTAATCTAGCCTGGCTAAAACTAAAAATCTATTGTCTGTCTGTATCTGGATGCCCACATATCAGTGAAAAACATTACATATTTCTTTACATGTTTCGTATCACTCCCTCCCACCACAAAAATTGGGAGAAACATGAAGTTTTAACATTTTATTATTAAAATATTCAACTACAAAAAACAGACTATAAACACTATTTACATGGTAGTTAGCAAACTGTTTAGCTTTACACAAACAGAAACAATGGTGAGACAGTTTTTCCAGTATTTTGTGCAATTTTTCTGTAAGAGAGAACCAGGCTGAAGGTTGAATGAACATTCTGGTAGGTTTTGGATTTGAACAGACAATAATTAATAAAAAAAAAATACCCTGAGGGACTTGACGGCCACTACATGTCAATATCTAATTATATTTACATTTGAGGTATGCTAATTGATGCAGGTAACTCCTAAAGCATATGGTCGGAGGTCATCTATTGATCTGGAACTGTAAATGACCAAATGCGTCCATAGGACAATTTAGCCAATGGAAGGTGACCAGTGATGCAAGAAAGGGTCAACAATGATGTTAATGCATCCTCATTTGAACTGAGACAGAAAGAAGCAGAGAAGCAATCACTCCCCAATGTTGTCATTGATTCAGCCTCCTAAAACAAGAAAAACACATTCAGTATGTGACACACACACATATACTGTATATTTGCCCATTTCAGAGATACAAAACCACTATTACTAATTAGCAGGGCTGTCAAAACGATTAATCGCGATTAATCGCATCCAAAATAAAAGTTTGTGTTTACATAATATATGTGGGTGCACTGTGTATAATTATTTATATAAATACACACACATGCTTGTATATATTTAAGAAATATTTTCATGTATATTCTGTATATAGATTTTTATATAATATAAATATTTTATATATAAATACTTTTTTTTCTTAAATATACATGCATGTGTATTTTTTATATATATACAAAATAATTATACACAGTTCCCCCACATATATTATGTAAACACAAACTTTTATTTTGAATGCGATTAATCGCGATTCATCGTTTTGACAGCCCTACTAATTACACTATTACCACTAACACTCACCACTATTATTGTTGTTTTTTAGCTCTTCTGTCTAATGAGAGAAGGGGAAAAAAGATTATTTTTTATTTTTATCCGTAGCATTAAAACAGAAATCTATCATCTCCATGCCATGATCTAAATTGTATAATAAAATAATTTTCTTCCATATATTTGCATCTACAATGTTGTACGTACTTGGAGTTTTCTTAGGCAGCAAAGGCTCACAGATCTCTTTAAAACAAACATCCTGCTGAACTTTATATGTCCTTTTGTACCTGAGGGAGAAAGCATACTCAGTAAAAATATACAACTAACTGGACCAAAACAGGACAACAAACATATTCTGCTAGGAGTCACTTACAAATAATGGCAAACACCCTCCTCCCATACAGGTACACTCTTTGTTTCGGAGTAAAGGCGAGTACATGGGTGAGGCACACGCTGACAATCTGCACACGACAGGGCAGAGAAAGGAAATATAGAGAAGATCTTATTTCATTATTTCAGGCAAAGCTGCTAAATTTTATATTCTTTTAGAGTATGTTAAAGATTATATAGATTTTATTTTTGTCTGATTGATGATTTTAATATTACTTTGGTGAAATAAAGGTTCTGGTGTCTAGCTGGTGGGATAATAATAAATAAACAATCTAAAATAATACAATTAAAGGGTTAATAATAAAAAAACCCTCAAATTACAAAAGGAAAAAACTCTTAGGGTTTGCATGAAACAGAAGTTGCATTCAACATTGTGAATGTGTAGTTTGATTATGATTAGGTAATTAAAATAATAATTAATTTCCAATAAAAATGGCAATATTCCATAAAAATAAGTGTTGTCAATTTTTATTTTATGGTGACTTTAATTGGGCATTTATTAGTGATTCATTGGTGTGTGTTTGCATGCTTGTGAATGAACAGATGTGGTCATACTAACATAGCTCACACCGTCTGCCTTTGAAACCAGTGGCACAGTTGCAGCTGAACGATTCGTTGATCTGCGCACATGTTCCACCGTTCAGGCAGGGCTGAGTTCTGCAGTCTTGAGATGACTCTAAAAAAAGAAGAAGAAAAGTTTTTAGAAACACATGTACACAATGCTTTGCTACATGAATACTTTAAACACCGGTAAGCTTGCAGCTTTTTCATGTTTGGGTTTATTTAGCTGCTCTTTTAAATACACATAATCACATGCACATAAATATGCACATTTAAACAACCATAAGTCCATTTTTTTTTGCCTTAAACCATAATAGATTGCTGACAGATGTGGTTGTTTATGGTGACGGTCATGCTGCAGATTATTCAGAATACATGCAGAGGTATTTTGCCTCCTTCAGCTGCGACCAATTAGAGAGTTTGAATAGCACCAACTGTTAAAACACTCTCCTGTTTTAAGAAACAAGAACTCCCTGCCTCAAGTGAATCAACAAATTTCACTTGTCTAATAATATTCTTTAAAGAGCTTTATTGAAAGATTACCTACCAGATTTACTCTTTGGCACTTCTTGAGGAATTTCCAGAGCTAGACTGATCTTATTGGTGGTTTCTTCCATCTTTTCTAATTTGATTGGAGCATCAGGCTCTGTTTAAGAAACAATAAGAAAGAAGAAAATCAAGTTGAATAAAGAGGTTTTTTTTAAGCAGCTCTAAATTTTTATGTATTTGTAAGAGAAAATGTTAAGCCTGATATTGTAAAAACATGCTTTTGCTTTATTTATTTATTTATTTAAAGAAATTGAAATTTATAAAGAAATTTATATTGTAGTACATTGGAGGCTACTTAATATTACTTAAAAATTGTATCTGGAAAATAATTACTTTGTAATGTTAACAGTTTATTTTTTCTACTCTTTATAAGAGTAGATAACTATAGATTACAAACATGATATTCAAATTCAAAAATATTCGAATGATTTGTATTCATAGTGCTTTCGTAATTAATATCACTCCAAAGACATTTTACATAATACATTGACTTACGATCCCAAGCTAAATGCAGCAATGGTCATGAAACTCAGTAGAAAGATAAACCAAAAACACAAACTATTTATGTACACCGCTAGGAAAGAGTAATAAACATTCATATATATATATATATATATATATATATATATATACATATATTATATACATAAATATATACGCACAATTGTTTTTTATTTCTTACCATTAAAAACTAATAAAAATAACCATATTTAATCTCAGGATTTCTATCATTATAAAGAAGAATGAAAGTAATGAAAATAATAAAAAGTAATAAAAATATTAGAAATAAAATGTAAAATAGTAAAATTAGGTAATTGGGATAAAAGTGACTGTGTTTATTATTATCTCAGTTAACATGTTAACTTCGACAACCTATAAAAAACATTTAGTAAAAACTTGAGAATGTGATGAGAATATATTCTCTTGAATAAAACATAAATGTATTCATTTAGCAATTTGGGTCCCACTGTATTTACGAACATTGAAATTATTAATTTGATACAATGCACTCATTGTGTATAAATGTTTTTATATTGTACTTAAGTACCTGCATGTAATAACAGCTGTAGTTACTTTCTGTAATTGCATCTATAATTACACTGTTGACTATTATCTTACACCTCAACCCATCCTTAAATCAACCCATACCATACCCATACCAAACCTGTGCCTAACTTACCTCAATACCAGAAAAAGTGTTTTGCAATACAACATGAGCAAAATAAGTACATTTTACTTTTTGTATGCAAGTAGTAGTTAAGGAATATTAATATAAAGTGGGAACCAGATATATTTATAAAAAAAAAAAAAACTATTTAAAACGACATAACTTAAAATTTAGTTTAAAAACACAATGCGTTACAAGTTAAACAAGTTCTTATATGAAATAATTACTGACTTGTGCGATGTCTGATAGTTTTACGTGGAGGTTTGGTAAATTTAGCTGTAATTTTCCCTCTTCCATCAATAAGCTCAGTATATCTGAAAGAGAAAATAAAAACAGAAAACCAATTATTGTACGAATGGCTTCCCAAAATTGAGTTGCATCTGTAAAGCACTTTACCTTAGTGGTTCTTCAAGGAGTTCAGTCTGCTCATCTGTGCCTCCATCTTGAACTTGTGTCAAGGTCTGTCCCATCTGCTGGTCCTGTCCTCTCTGAGGTCTGTCCCCTCTGCTTTGGTCCTTTAGAATTGGTACTGGGCAATACAGGATACACAGACGAGTCACCATGATGACAACATTTTTACAATCTACAGACAAGCAGTATTGGCCACTCACGTGTGGTGAAGGCTATGTGTTGAGAGACGCTCTGAATGTTGTCCTGGCCCGTTTTGCGTATCGCAGTGAGGGAAAGTCGGTAATGCTGGCCTGGAATGAGGTCTCGTATGGTGTACGTCCCCAAACTTCCATCAGGTAAGTAACGGCTACGGGTGCTCAGGCCTCGAGTGATATTTAATACAAAACCGTCTGAAAGACTCCGAGGATGATGGTCCCATGTGACCCGAGCAGAGGTAGTGGTGATGTGTGAGAGTGTGAGATTCTGAGGTGGAAGCGGCCCTGATGGAGTGGACAGTATAATATAATATAATTCAGTGTCCTGAAATCGCATATGAATATGACTGAAATACAGTACTTTCTTTTATGTCAACAGTCATTCCACAATCTCATACTATATGCATGCAAGCAAACTTCTGTTTCTCCCGTCACTGTATAGTAAAGATTTCTCACAGGTGAAAGACACATCATGTAATCCAATAACGTTCTCCCATGGTCATCACTGTGCGCGTTCATGTGTTTTGGAGGAGGTGTGTCTTTAGATGGCGATTTGCAGGGAGGGTGGGATCGTATGCTTTCAATGCTAGCAGGCTAAAGTTAGCATTTCTCAGATCACCTATTGCACCTTCAGTTTGCTTTAACATCTTTTAAACTACTGAATTAAAATTATCCATAACATGCATATGCAATATAACAAAACACATTACTTTCAAAAGTTCAGTAAAAATATTTGTACAGTATCAGTTAACCTGCAATTTGAAGAGATCGTTGGAATGGCATACATAGCTCTAGGGGTCAGGACATATTCTAAGTGGTCATAATATAATTTACTAAATGTGTAAAAAAGTAACTAGTACACATTGTAACGCGTAACTTTTAACTTTTTCCAACACTAATTGTAACACAGAGCTGGAAAGATACTCACTGGTCCAGAAGTGAAGTGGTCCAGCAGATTTGCTGGTTGATGGTAGATCTTCAGGGCGTAAACCACTCTGTGTGACTACGTCTACTGTGTACATCTGACCTGGGAGCAATGTGCTGTGGGTTACACACAACTAATCAGTAAAATATGTTTTTCAATTTCACATTTTAAACATTTGTGATCTCAAAACATATCAAATTTAGTGATGACAACCAGAAACATCTGGCTGAAACAGACCAAAAAAAATTCAAAATTTGGTTTCGGATAAAATTGTTTAAGAGGGCCGAAATAGTGAAATTTGACCAACGCAGTGATGATGAATTAGTCCTACTCTGACGACACATTTGAACTGTTAAAGTGTCCATTTTGTGCACACAATGTGAAGGGCTATAACAAACATGTCACCAGTGTGAACGCTTTACTATGATCAAAACGTTGCTCTATTGTTCTCTAGAACTATAAGTGGCAGAAGAACTCTTAGTATATAGTAAAATGTACCACCTGAGAAAAAAACACCCTGAACAGCACAAAGGTAGAAAAAAATAAAATAAAAAATAACCTAACAGAGGAATAGTGGCCATCCAGTGGCTCATACTTGTATTGCAGGTGAACGTTCTAACAGCAAGACAGAAGGTTTTTTTTTTCTTTTATGTGTTGCTGAGTAGGCTACTGCTACTTTACACAATTAATTACGTGCTGCCATCAAATGAACCTAGGAAGCTCTTACTTCTAGGTCCAGAGATTTATTATTACATTATGGAAGTAAGGTTAGGGAAAACAAAACAACGGTCATTCATGTGCTCAGAAATCACACATTTCTGACTGCACTTGAAGGCTGCAAAAGACTAGATGGACTAATAACAAGAACATTTTCCTCAAAATATGCAGACTATTCACAGACTTAAAACATGAGGGGGCGACAAGCTTCAGTCTTGCAGTGCACTTTGCTCGAGAAGTAATTTGTGGCTACACCTGTGTTTTCTCTTTCTTTGTGTATGTGCTTGTTCTGTGTCATGACTGACCTGAAGGTGTACTCTGTGACGCTGCTATTGAGCACGGCTGTGTGAGGTCCACTTCCATCTGCAGGCACCAGGGACACTCGAACCTGACTGATCGCAGTATGGCGGCCAACATGCACCAGCCACCGCAGCCATACCTGAGAAGACGATACATTCACTATCTCCAGCTGTTCCACCGTACGTGGCCCTGAGACAGAACAGGAGAAGAAGAGCCTGTGAGTGAATACTCTACTTATATATGTTAGTTTAGAACTATTAGAGTGTAAAAATGAATCACATTCAATAGTGCTTCACATATTTTTTTCTTGAGACACAACATTACATTCATAACAAAAGTATATCATATACAATTGTGAACTGTATCAAATGATTAACTCGAATGTTAGTACAACAGATAATGCATTCCTGCTGTCACATTGTGCTAAGAAAACAGGATGTAACATAATCACCATAAAGGTACAGAAGAAAAAGTGGGAGCTCTCACTAGTGCGGATGAGAGCGAAAGCTGGCTGGCTTATGTCATTGCTGTTGGTGTTGCGTTTGACAGAGAAGGTGGAGATGTTGTAAAGCTGTCCGGGGTTCAGACCCTGCAGCACATAGGTAGAATGCTGCTTCTCCAGGAAGTCCGTCTTCCTTGGTACACGACCAACAGGAGCAAAGGCCACAGCAAAGCCGCTGATCAAATTCTGAGTGGCATCTGAATGATCCCAGCGCAACTCAACTTCATTTTCTTCTACCCGCAACACATGCAGGCCAGATGGAGGCAACAGGTCTGAGAACAGTGAAAGTATTTTAATTAACTCAAATACCCTCTCTAAGCCAGTGGTTCTTCACCACTAGAGGGTGATAGAGGAAGCTAAAACAACAATCAAATCAAATCAAGTTGTTTCTTAATTCAATTCACCCTATTGAGAACTACTTGGTTACTCACGTAACCTCAGTTGCCTGAGTTAGGGAACCAATGTTCCCTTAGTTAGGGAATCCAATGACGCGGGCGTGTGACCAATGAGACCACTCTACGTCAGTACACGTCAGAGCCATGTTAGCCTATATTAGTCCCTGAATTCGCCATACTATGCAAAACGCCACACTGAATAACTGCTTGCCACTGCAACTCAGAGCCCTAAGCAAACAGAACAAGCCATAATACTAACACGTATAAATTACGTATAATTTATACGTATACGTATAAAGACACCGTCAGGTCCGCATAATTTTTCTGGTATTTTCGAGGTTGGTTCGGCAAGTGCGGGACCTCAAGCTCTCTCTCTTCACTACGTGCTATGGCTTCGGAGGCACCGCATTGAACATGATGCTGGTGTGGGCCTTGGCGCTGGGGCATAGGGAAACGTTTCGCTGCTCTTTTCAGGTGTTGGACATCAGCTGCTGGGCGGGGCTGAGAGGCCTGTTTCGCTGGCTTTGCTGGCTGAGGTGTAGACAGGGTTGGCTTGCGTTTGTTCGATGCAGAGCTAGAGCACTTAGGCAGGAAGAGTCGCATGGCCTGGGATGCTTTCTATGCCTCTGCGTACCTCTCTGAAAACCCCTTAACTGCCGGGCCGAAGAGACCGGTGCAGAAACGGGTGTCGAGGAACCTTGTTCTTTCCGCGTGTTTCACTGGCTTTGCTGGCTGAGGCGTAGACAGGGTTGGCTTGCGTTTGCTTGATGCAGAGCTAGAGCGCTTAGGCAGGAAGTGTCGCATGGCCTGGGACGCTTTCTGTGCCTCTGTGTACCTCTCTGAAAACCCCTTAACTGCTGGGCTGAAGAGACCGGTGCAGAAACCGGGGTGTCGAGGAACCTCGCTCTTTCCGCGTCTTTAATGTCGATGAGAGTTAGCCAAAGGTGACGTTCAAGCACGACCAAGATAACCATGTTCTTACCGATCACCTGTGCTATGGCCTTGGTAGCCCTCAAGGCCAGGTCCCAGAAGGCCTCTGGGTCATGTAATGAAGTTGAGTGGTCTCATTTGTCACATCTCATTGGGCAAGCTGTGCATTTGCAAATGCGTTTTATACAAATAGGTTTCAGTCAATCAGTAAAAAGGAGTTTTCCCACCACGTATAGCTACGCAATACGAAGTGACCGTTCGAAAGGGAATTGTATTTTTTTTCTTTCAGTTATGAGGTAGCATAGTTTTAAAGGTGATTTTAAGTGATGGAAAAGTCATGTAAATTAAAGGTAAGTTAGGCAATTGCAGAGAGGCTAGCAATAGCAAGCTAGCTTTAAAAGTATGAGATCCCACCACCTCCCCCTATCTCACATCTTAAAACCACATGACATTACAATAATAATGAACGTAAACAACTTACAGAGCATACCACGTACAGTATACCACCTCACTCCTGCAGATTAATTTCAGCGTTTATAATGTTAACATAGAAATGCATAAATCCGAGTGAACAGCTTAGGTAAAAAGTCAAGGGTTGCCATCTCAATTACTGTAGTGTTCATGCCGTGAAAGCAGCATAAGCTTGTTGTTTTGGTTCAGGAGGAACTGTAAAAAGCGACTGCTGTTTGTTTTTGGCACTCGTTGTTTACAACTCTGTATAGCCTTAAAGAACGAGCAGGGTGAGTGGAGGTATGGTAATAGGCCTACATATGTTGACAGGCAGGGAGGACATCATAATGCATGTATATTTCTTTATATTTAGAAAAAAATATAAAAATTGGTGATATTGATCCTATTATTTCTATTCTTCTATTATCGATTGCTTTCAGAATGTGAAGAGAGTTTCAAGCAGTATAACAAAAAGTGTTTATAAAACAAATTGACTACCATACCTTTAATAATAAAATCTTAAAATGGCATGGTATTTCTATAAAGAATGTACATTTTTGTAGCACTAAGGAGCTTTAAGTTATGTTATCAAGTAGAAATTGTGAATACAAATGACTTTCTTATCCAGTTAATCACAAAACGCTTTGATAAGTCAAATAAATTCATTTATTAAAGCTACACTGTGTGATTTTTACCCCCATCTAGTGGTGAAAAGGTATATGGCCATCCAGTGAATATTAGTTTCTGTTCCTCTCAATTCCGATTTCTTTTTAACTCCTACGGTGGCCAATGTAGTCCAAGATTAACAAGGCTTCCAGTTTCGACCTTGTCCATGAGTGTTAACTCAAACGTAAACGCAAAAGGCGAAGCTTGAATTAACGGGTATGTCCCTCTTTGGCTAATGTACTTTCAAGATGGAGGGGCAAAATGGCGACCGACATTAGAACCCCTTACCCGTATGTATTTTCAATGGCATATTATACACTCACGAGAATACTTTATTACTTGAACGAAGTAAATATACATTAATGAGCACATATATTTTTGAAAGAACTAAGTGTTTTTAGCCAAGAATAAACTAAAAGAGTTACAAAGTGTAGCTTTAATAAAGTGGGATCCTAGAGGACATTCAGCTCTTGAAACTTTTGTAATTATGAAACTTATTTAAATTTGAATTAGAATTATTATAGTTACTTATTTTTAATCTATGGACACTCTTAGTTTCCTAAAATAAAAAAGGTTGAAAACCAAACATACAGCAGATAACGAATCACTTTAACAAATCACATTGCCAGCAAAAACACACAAACACTGAATTCCATTCTATCTTAAAGTCTAGTTTCTTTCTAAACAGCCTCCACTTAAATAAAATGGATATGGGTTGATTTGAAATAATGGAAGATCAGGAGCTGACCTCTCTCACAGTCTCTCCCTGTGTGGCCCACCCTGCAGGCGCAGCTGTAGTTCCCCCTCCTATCACTCCAACAGACACCTCGGTTCCCACACGGCTGCAGTACACATGGGTTCTCCACTAGACGGCAACAGAGGATCGATCGAGACCTTACATTTAAAGCACCCGATCTGACAAAGGTACAGAACTAAGATAATGACCCATAGATTTCTGGGAAGTGGAAGGATACACAGATTTCACAAAGAGAATTCAGTTCTATTCAAATCAATAAAAGCAATCTCTTAGGTTTGTGGGGATTTTTGATGAATCAGTTTAAAATAGAAGACTTTTTTTTTTTTGGCCGAAGCAACTGAAAGTCAATTAAATTCTTAATAATTGTCATTATTTCAATTTTCAGTTTCAAATTTGTATTGTGCACTTTACCAGGAGTAATATTTAATAAATAGTTAACATACATGTCTGACAGCGGTCTCCAACATAACCCTCTTTACACACACACAGGTGGTTCCTCCTGTAGCCTCGGCATACACCTCCATTCAAGCAGGGATTTGGCTCACATCCATCCTGTTCTGCAAAACAAACACACATCTGTATCATAAGATGGGAAATCCTTCATTCTGAGAGGTGGGCTGTTTGTAGGAGATAAAGTAGGTGTGAAGTGTTTTGAGTCTCAAAACAGATTTACTGTAAGTCAGAATCAAGGGGAAAGCAAATTATGCAGAATGACAAAAACATCTGCAGATGCAAGCTGGAAAATAAGTTGGGAATCAAGGCTCAACAAAAACAGGTCTCTTTTTTTCTTTCTATAGCTACCATATTGTAGCTGAGTTTATAAGATTAAGGCTATAAGCATGATTTTGTTGTGTTCACAAAGGCCCTGTCTGCTTTCTTGTAGATGCTTCATAAATCCTTGTAAAACAAGTCTATAAAAAGTATTCACCCCCTTCGAAGGTTTAATGTTTTACAACTTTTTGCGTGTTTGTCAATGTCCAAACAAATTTCCTACAAATTGCTCATAACAGTTTTTAGATACAAAGTAATGTTTTGCATAAGTAATTAAGTTGGTATTTAGCAGATGTAGCTTTGGCAGCAATTACAGTCTTGAGTCTGTGTAAATAAAATCAGATTTGCACATTTGGACTGCAGTTTTCCCCCATTCAGGTTGTGTGGAGACTGACTGTACAGCCCTTTTCCAAGTCAACCTGGTTGTTGTCACGGAGACTCCATCAGCTTTTCCTTCTTAAATTTTCTGCGTTTATTTTATCTTCTACCCTCACAAATCATGCTGCAGAAAAGGATCTCCATACACTATGATTCGAGAGAGGTGTACCTATGGTCGGAGTAATGTACATGCCAAAAAGTGAATTGTTGTTACAACATAAACTAAGCCCTAACCCCACCCAGGGCTGGACTGGGACAAAAAATTGGGAATTTTCACCCAGACTGGCCCACTACATATGATCATAAACACAAACAAACTTTTGCACGCCCTTGAATATGTATACCAACTCCTATTAAAACCACTAATGCTATGTAATAAGTGAATAGGAGTGAGTAGAGTTAACAGATGAAATAACTACTAAGTTGAACTGTACTCCACAATAATCTTAAAACAAGCTGCATTTGGATAGCAATACCGATTTTTCCCACAGGATTTTTTGGAAATGCAGGTGACTTTGGGAAGTACACATCTGTACCACTAGGGGGGTTTGGGGGTGTGCTCCCCTGTAAGAAAATGTGCTTTTTAATGTTAAATTCATCAATCGGGTGCACTTTGAGAGTTCAAAATTAAGAGCTCCAACACATATTCAGCGTGCAAACTTAAAGAAAAACTCCAAACTCTTTTAGTTGTGATATAGTGTCTGTCTACATTACACTACTACATATTGTAATAGGCCTACTAGTTATAATATTAATCCCATGGCAGTTATAGCCACATGTTATAAACAAATGCACTGAAAAATAAAAGCAACTTTCATAATTAGTTTCGTGCTAATTTCTATACTTGATCACATGATCTTTTATTTTGACGGAAATGCCATTGATCTTTTATTTTGGAGAAAAACATGGTTTACAAACTCATCTCATTAAAATTCTAATAAAATACGTATTCGTCAAATGTGCAGATGTGGAAATAATGCGTAACTGGTTGGTTCCTACATAGCCTAAGTGTTCTGAAAATAGCTTAGTTCTGCTTACCATAGTTCTTTGCACTCACTCATTTCTCCCCTTATCCACCTCCAGCCCGTTCTCATCCTAAGGCTTCATATGCTGACGCTTTTGACATTTCGTCTACATCCAACGCACATGGCACTCTTTAGTGTCAATATGAGATGCAGATATATATGGGCCAGAAGGCGCCTCCTAGTGGTCTAACCCTAAACCTACCCCATACCTAAACCTACCCATAACTGAACAAAGCTCTGTGCGTGTTATATTGACGCTAAAGGGTGCCATGTGCGTTGGATTTAGACGAAATTTCAAAAGCGTCACTATATGAAGCCCTAGGATGAGAACGCGTTGTCCACCTCACTATCCACTTGAAGGGCCTCTGAAGTTTTTTTTTCTTTCACGCTATTTCTCTGCATATTCCTTGCGTTTCTTCTCCATCACTCTGACTATTTTGACATAAACACACTGCCACTGCTCGCTCTCTCAGAGGTCAAAGGAGGTCAAAGGATATGTAGCTAACACTACATATGGATTCCACTTAAGTGTAAAGCGCAACTTATGCGACGTACTGCTGATATTTGCGCTACGCCATGCCACACGATACTTCTGATGTCGCAAGTTTCGTAAGTTGCGCATTAGGGGCAAGTAGACTGCATATGGCCGTTTGGTAAGAACCTAGAATTTTACTTTATAACATGTTAAATGAATATTTTTCTTACATAAACGTATCGCTTTGCTTCAGAAGGCCTTTGAAGGCCGACCCATGTAACGTTTGTTTGCAATGCATGGATGCATGTTTTTAAACTTCAGTCTGTCGGTTGCAATCCACTGCCATTATAAAACTAGGAAGAGCCAGGATATTTTTTAATATAACTCAGATTTTATTTGTTTGAAAGAAGAAAGTCAAATACACCTATAGATGGCGTGAGGCTAATTAAATCATGGGGTAATTTTCATTTTAAAGTGAACTAATCCTTTAATACATTCCAGATGACGTTACCTATCTCACAGTCCTGTCCAGCATAGCCCTGCTGGCAGTGGCAGAAGTAAGAGCCAGGCTGATCCTCACAAGTACCTCCGTGCTTACATGGCTCAGAAAGGCATTCATCAATATCTGTCAAAACATTCACAGATATCTAAACTCAAACCATGTTTTCACACAGAGATGTCAAAATCTGTAATATCACAACATAACAGCGGTGTGTTACCTGTTTGACAGCGCTGGCCAGTAAAACCATCTTCACATTCACACAGGTACGAGGTTACCCTATCGCGGCAAGTTCCCCCATTCATACACGGCTGAGACAAACACTCGTTTATCTCTAAAGAAAAAGAGAAGGTGAGAGTCATTCGCATACAAATCTTAGCGCACAGACCAGGGAAGCATTTAACCCTTTTAGCATTAAAACGTTTGGCAACACTTTAGTTTAAAGTCCAATTCTCACTATTAAAGGGTTAGTTCACCCAAAAATGAAAATTAAGTCATTAATTACTCACCCCCATGCTGTACCAACCCCGTAAGACTTTCGTTCGTCTTCGGAACACAAATAAAGATATCTTTGATTAAATTTGAGAGGTGGATCACTGCTACATAGGCTGCCTAAGGGATCGAAACTTGACGGCCCAGAAAGTCAATGAAGAAAATGTTTAAATATTCCATCTGACTATAGTTGCTCAAGTATAAGTTTATCAAGCGACGAGAATACTTTTTGTGCGAAAAAACAAACAAAAATAACGACTTTATTCGACTATTCCTTTTCTTCCTTGTAGGCCTGAGACGAGAGTTCAAGAGATTTCCACGACACATGTGCAAGAGTTTCAATCTCCTTCAACTACGTCTTGTTCAGTTCTCGCGCGTGCGTCGTGGAAATCTCTTGAACTCTCGTCTCAGGCCTACAAGGAAGAAAAGGAATAGTCGAATAAAGTCGTTATTTTTGTTTGTTTTTTCGCACAAAAAGTATTCTCGTCGCTTGATAAACTTATAGTTGAGCCTCTGTTGTCACATGGAATATTTAAACATTTTCTTCAATGACTTTCTGGGCCGTCAAGTTTCGATCCCTTAGGAGCCTCTGTAGCAGTGATCCAGCTCTCAAATTTAATCAAAAATATCTTCATTTGTGTTCCGAAGACGAACGAAGGTCTTACAGGGTTGGTACAGCATGGGGGTGAGTAATTAATGACTTCATTTTCATTTTTGGGTGAACTAACCCTTTAACTATTTGCTTATTAGCATGCATATTACTAGGATATTGGCTGTTTATTAGTATTTATAAAGCACTTATTAATTTTGCATGGCCATATTCTACATCCCTCAATTCTACCCAATACCTAAACTTACCAACTAATTTACTAGCTATTAATAAGCAGTAAGTAGGAGTTTACTGAAGCAAAAGTCGTAATTAATAGTTAGTTAATAGCAAGAACTGGACCCTAATATAAAGTGTGACCAAACTTTTTTTTGTGTGTGGCTAGTTGGGTAAAACTCTGTTGTTCAGATTTGTTTACATCCTGGAAATATTTTCACTGATCTCACCACACAAAAAACCCAAAACAAAACAACTATTTGCATCTTTTCTGTTCAGACACACATTTTGTGTACATGTCATTGATTAAGAAGGCTTATTGTAGAGCCCTTGTATGATTCAGGGTGAAATCACACCCATATTGTTGTAGAAACTTTGAAAGCGCATTAAAACTCTTCAAGATGAAAAGAACCTGATATTTAAGAAATTCTTCCTGTAGATACAAATACTGTAAAACAGGTGTTTGGAGACAAGCTCTTACCCCCCTCAATGCAGCAAGAAAGCTGAACAAGGCATTTGCATTTGGATTCCTGCTTGTCTTACTGTGTACATGGCCAATTTATTTGATATTACACAAATGATGTAGTAGCTCTTGTTGCCAAAGCAACATCATGTTTTACACAGAAAAACCGCAGAGTTGTTTCATGTTTAAGAGCTCTGAACTGTAAAGCAAGGCCTGACTACATTCTGTTAGCACCCTTACATGCTAGACAAACTTTATGTTGGTTTCAAACTACAATTTGTTTTAGAGTGTTTCTACTTGTTTGACATTTAGTAGGCTCATTAGCTCTTCTTCCCAGCATTCCAAACCAACCAACCATTTTGGAATGTTGGTTTCAGGGTGGGAAGGACTCGGGTAAACTTTGAACAACAAGGGTTTTGAATAAACAGCAAGTCTCCACTAACCTTCACAGACTGGAGGCTGGCTCCAGGACCCCTGGCTGCTGCAGATGCTCTGGGTGGCCCTGGGAAGGGGAGTGTAGCCTGGGTGGCATGCATACAGGGCTGTGGAGCCTGGGGTAGTGGAGGAATACTGCACCTCTGCATGCTTGACTTTCACAGGGGGGCCACAGTCCAAACCTGCTGTGTCCACACAGTATACAAAGTGTTTGCAATTAGTCAGGTTTGTTAAACAATTATTACAATTATTATAAAAAAGATGACATATAAGATCATTATTCATTATCATATTTGTAAATGTTTCATTAATATTAGATACTAACATAAATTAATTTTACAATGTATTATGCTATGTAGGCTAATTAGAACACTTTTAGATACTCTAACTTTTGTAAAGCATCCTTGGGTTTTGGAAAGGTGTTATAAAAATAAAAATTATTGTTATGATTATTGAGCAAATGCACACGTCCTGATTTTGCCGTGTTTATAGTCCTTTACGATTGTTGCTTGTCGGGCTGTACAAACATCCTCGCTGTAAGCCGCATGTCACTGTAAGATCTCAGTTGTCACTAATGACAGTCTGTACGATATTCAAGACGCGTTAAAAATTGATCATTACACAAGAAAGCTTGTCCGGACTTTTATATCATCAATTAATGACATGTTCGGTGACAGTGAGCTGCATTAAACTCGGGATTGAAATGGTGGCAACAAATAAATCTCAAATGGTAATTTTGGTAATGGCTTGTCTTGGAAAACGATTAAACGAAAATAATTTGACGGTTGTTGTATAGAAGTCACACAGCAGAACTGTGAGTCAAGTCTTTTGATACTGCCAGAATTTCATCTGAGGTCAAATTTGATTGCAACAGTCATTAATTGGCTGATTATCGGCGATTTTAGCTTAGGATCAGAGGAATCTTTTAAGATTCGCAAAATTTGTCCCACACGGACAAATCGTGGCCAAAATTGTACACTGTGAACCTATATCTGTCACATTCCTGGCTCAATCCTGGAACAACATTCCTGTCCGAAAATTGAATTCTAACTATATCCCTACCCCTAAACTTAAAGGGATACTCCACTTTTTTTTGGAAATAGGCTCATTTTACCACTCCCCCAGAGTTAAACAGTTGAGTTTTACCATTTTCGAATGTATTCAGCTGATTTTCTGATATTTAGAAGAATATCAGTAAACAGACAGTTTCTGGTCTCATTGAGTTCCATAGTAGGAAAAAAATACTATGGAAGTCAATGAGACCAGAAACTGTCTTGTTACTGATATTCTTCTAAATATCAAAAAATCGGCTGAATACATTCGAAAATGGTAAAACTCAACTGTTTAACTCTAGGGGAGTGGGAAAATGAGCCTATTTCCAAAAAAAAGTGGAGTATCCCTTTAACCATACCCCTTATTCCTTAAATCAGAGGAAAATGATAGGTGAATACCACTTGTGTAGATGCACTAAACCCTGGGTATAAGCCTAAACTTGACATAAACTGTAAACTTGTCCCTCAAATCTGATTGGTTGATTGGAATATTTATCCAGGATCAACAAAGATGTTGATCCAGGAATGTTGCACTTGGTGAAATCAAGTTTGCGACAAGACCTACATTGAAAAAAAAAAAAAAAAAGGGGGGGGGGGGGGGGGCTATTGGAAACACACTATAAAACAAAACACTGTGAGCATAGGCAGCAACCCATAGGCTATTTGTTTCTTTCTACAAAATAAATTATTGCTTTTCCCAAAAACATAAAGAACCAACCTGTCTCACTTCACCCAATAACACATGGTTACATTTACAGCCACGAGCAGATCCATAAATAGAGTGAAGCTGTAAAAACATCCTTTTTGTGAAATGTTTTAGGTGACAAGGGGATGGTATTTCATCCTATCATGGAACAGCAGGACACAAATTTAACTGCACTTTGTGAAAAACCCCGTAGAATCAACAGTAACAGAGCAGAGTTATAACTTCTGTTCAGAGAGAGTATCAAATGCACTGAGTACTTTATCTAGCTCTGTCTCTAGAGAGTCGTCACACAACCCAGCTTTACTGCAGGAACTGGCACCTGCTGCTTAGTCCTGGCATCATCTGAATGAAGATGGACTACTGCTGTTCTCCTCCTAACATGCATATCACTTACACCTAAATGAATGAATAGGGACTACCACAAAGAGCCGTGCGAGTTCCTGATTCCTGTCGTGTTGGCAAACAGTTCAGCAGGTAAAACAGAGTTTGATTACCCTCCAAAGCTGGATTGGATCCTTTGTTGATCTCGCAGTGTCTTCCAATGAAGGATGGGGAGCACTCACATTTGTATTTACCAATGTAGTGGAAACATGTCCCCCCGTTCAGACAGGGACTGGAAGCACAAGGATCCGGCTTTCCTAAACACAAAGGTTTAAACAGTCATGGACAGTTGGTGTACACATGTGTGCATAAACAGAGCGTTTGCAAAGTTTTACTAAGAAAGCACTGCAACGTGTGTGCTCTAAACGAGGCCAACATGTGTGAGAAATCATTGATCATTACAGTAGCACTGAGAAAGAGAAACAGCTTTTCATGCATGTGCCAGGGCAAGTTGTTTTTCCAACATGTGAGGAATCCAAGTGTTGAACAAACTCCAACAAATTGGATCATTACACAAGGCCAAACAGTTGCACAACTCTAATGTTGGACGAAGTTGGGATAATGAAAATCTAGAGATGAAAAGCATCTTGGCTTTGATGGGCTTTTATCTTTTGTACAGTTTTATGGCACTCTGTGTGTGCGGAAATGCCATTTTCCAAACATGAAGAACAGCAGATTACACTATAATTTGATTTGACCAGAAAAGAGGAGAGGAATGGTGAATGAGAACTGTAACATCCCATGGGTGCTCACTGCTGGCTGGTAATTTACAGTAACATATGCACACATTTAGGTCTTTTTAAGGCAAATAAAATGCAAAAGAATCGCAGATGAATGGATCAGGCTGAAGGAAATGGAAATTCATTTTGCAATCATTACCCAGATTTATATATATATATATATATATATACACACTCTAAAAAAAAGGTTCTTCAGGGGTTCTTTGCGGTAGTCATGGTGCTATATAGCACCACTAAGCCCAGTTTGGTTCTTCAGCGGTTCTTCAGTGGTTCTCTGGGGTGGTTAACATGCTCTATGGCACCTCTTATGGTTCTACGTAGCACCATATGAAAAGATAAGTGCTATATGGCACTTAAAGTGGTTCCCCTATGATTACAAGCCAATGAACCACTTTTAGTGCTATTTAGCACCATTTTTTTAGAGTGTATATATATATATATATATATATATATATATATATATATATATATATATATTTTACATCTGTATGGGCTACTTAGGATCTGTATGTTGTACCGTAAAAAAACAAATGTATATTTCTTTTAATCTTTTGACAAATCTAGTTTTTAATGTAGTAAAAATACATTCACGCAAAAAGAATAAGATTTAAATATAAAAACTGTGGCAAAAAAAAGGCAAGCCTCACTAATTTCTCTAGCTATGTATGAAGCTCACAGGGTTGATGAAAATGCAAATGTTTTATGTATGTTCAGGCTGCTCAGGCTGAGTATACACTTTCAACACTGCTGTAATATTGCTTGTTTCAGACGCTTGATCCAAATCTAAAATTGTATTTGCTGGCACGTTTTATTGTTGGACGAAGAAAAACTAAAAAATGCTATAAACTGCTTTGGTGGCAGGCAAATATTCATCTGGGATGAATAGCTTCATAGGAATCTATTATTCAAAATTTTCGTGTGAAACATGTTTGGTGTGAAAGGGTTTTTATGCTTAGCAAACTAATAAGACTCTTTAAACAACATAATCAAAATGTCATTCACTGCTGTGAATGACATTTTGATTATGTTGTTTAACGAGTCTTATAGCAGTCTGCAATTACATCCACAGCAGAAAACCACTTGCATGAAAATTGTCGGTAATCGTGGTCCTTTTTACAAGTTAAAAGTATAACTAATGAAGAACTAAACCATTAATTAATGATTACTGCATCAGCAACTAATGAAGAGTCTATATGATTAATAGATTAAGTAAAACATGAATTGCTATTAATTCAATGTGTCATTGTGTATTACTTCCTTAATAACATATTTTATTAAGTAATAGTGTAAATTAATGTGTTAATTACCACAATAGTCAAAGCTATGCACTTCAACTTCCAGAAGTCTGATTTAATTAATCATTAGCTAATGATTTGCAAAGGTATCATTATGTTATGACTTTACTTGTTGGGGTACATCATTATTAACTATTCATTTAGTAATTATAGTAATTTGCACATGAATTTGCACTAACAATGAAGTAATTAATCATGTATTAATGCTCATTAGTGTACCTGTCATATTATCTAGAAGTTGAAATACACAACACAAGGCTTTGGCTCATTCGGGTAATTAACATGTTAATTAACACTATTAGTTAAAAAATGAGTTATAGTGGAATTAATCCACAATTACATATTTAATTAATAACAACTCATGTATGAACTAATACATTAACCTTACAGACCCTTAATTAGTTCCTAATGTGGTAATCATCAACGAATAGCTTAGATAATCATTAGTTGCACATTAATTCAGTATTATCTGTGCATTAGTTAAGCATAATGCTTATTAGTGCACCCGTAATGTTAAGTGTTATCAAATTGTCTTGAACACTGTGCCCCAATTGTCTTGAACTAATCACTTACCCACTTCACAGTGTTTCCCTGTGAAACGGTAGGGACAGACACACCGGTAGCTGTCAGCTTCTTCTTTACAAGAGCCTCCATTACGACAGGGACCAGAGGCACAGGTACTTAATCTGACTGAGGAAAAAAAGAGGAAATTAAATGCCTTATGTATCTGCAAGTAGGCAAAATGGCTTCTGCGAGATGTGTTATAATATCATGTACAATGACCTAATTATTGAGAATGTGTACAAAATGTTAACAAGGATGGCAGAAGGAGCATACCTCTTTCACAATGCTGGCCTCTGTAGCCATGCTTGCACTCACAGATGTAGTCTCCATCTCTCTCATAGCAATACCCCCCATTCTGACACGGTGAAGAATCGCAGGCCGATCGGGGCTGTACTGAAAAACACACACATCGGCTTCACCACGTTCCCTCACAGCAGGTGATCGCTTTTACCATTCACTAGTAACTTTTATTTGTGTGTGTTGGAGCGATTTCATTTAAATGCACACCACAGTATAGATCCTCTGTGTATTTTAATAGCCAAGTTGAAACTTTACCTTTGTCGTTATGTCAACATGCAAATAAATCTTTCTTTTTCCATTTACTCAACATAACGCCTTCATTGCTTTGGGGACCTTTGCCATCCTGACGACCTGGCACAGTTTTTGTTCATTTGTCATGGAGACCACGCTCAGCACATGGATTCAAGGCTCTCCAGGGCTCTTACCATATGGGTAGAAGTCCTTGTGATCGAAGTCGACACCGGTTTGGCAGGTGCAGAGGTACGTGCCGCCATACTCCAAGCATGGGCCTCCATCCGGACATGGTCTGTTGTTACTACAGGGTGTTTGTGTTACCTCTAAGGAGTGAAAAAATCCACAGAAGTTAATTGGGTAACACTTTATTTGAAGGGGTGTGCATAAGACTGACATGACACTGTCATAAACATGACATAACACCTGTCATGAACATGGAGTCTTTATCAATGTTTATTACTGTTGTCATTAAGTGTCATTCGGTAAATTATGACACTTTTAATGCAAAGTTGACATTGTTTAAAATGTCTTTGTTGACAACTTGACATTAACCAAGAAATCATAACCATAATCAACCTGTCACAAATATGTCATAACAGGTCTAATTATCAAACTTCAAGAAGTTATTTAGCTTTGTGTTAACATTACATTACCCTGTCATATGTTACGGTTGGTTTTAACTTTTGTTGTCGTGACACCATTATAACTGTGACATAAATATTTTACTTGTCCTCAAGTAAAGTGGAACACATTGTACTAGTTATAAAGATGTAATTAAGGGTTATTACACTGTCAAATGCGTTAACAACAGTGTCATTAAAATTTCCCCTTACCTCAAGCAAAGTGGAACACGTTGGACTATTTATGATTTCTTGGTTAATGTCAAGTTGTCATAACAAAGACATTTCTGTCTTTGTTAATGTCAAGTTGTCATAATCAAGACATTTTTGTCTTTGTTAACGTCAAGTTGTCATAACAAAGACATTTTAAACAATGTCAACTTTGCATTAAAAGTGTCATAATTTACCGAATGACACTTAATGACAACAGTCATAAACATTCATAAAGACTCCTTCATGTTCATGACAGGTGTTATGGCATGTTTATGACAGTGTCTTAAGCACACCCCTTCAAATACAGTTTATTACCATTAATTGTTATATAAATATGTGTGCAGTACAACCACTGATCAATAAAGCATGTTGCTTATGATTGACAGACTGTTTTCAGATTCTCCGACATCATCATCATCATGGAAGTTTGAGTCTATGAAAAACTTATTCTGCATTTGTTTGCAGTTAATACATACCAAACTGACAGTAGAGTCCAGTGAAGCCTGTCGGACATTCACATGTGCCATTCACATCAACACAAACTCCTCCGTTCTGACAGGGACACTCCTCTGTAGGGATATAAATGTGAAGCAGAGAGAAAGAGGCAGATAAAAATACTTTTAGAAGGAGCTCAGCATAGTTTTCACTTTTCTGGTTAAGTAAACATTCGTTCAAAAATATGTTGCTCTCTATTCACATCAGTCAAATTGGCACAAAGTGTAAATTCAGTGGATGCATGTGTTGGAATGTCACATTGTGTGTGTGTGTATGTGTGTAGGGATTTGTTGTACAGTTTTTTGATATAAACTTGTTTTTTGGGTGCAGTTTTTCCCCACAACATTTTCCTCACAGTTCATAGTGTGCTGAATGACTGTAAGTCAGTATTCTGTACAGCTTTTCCATACTGAAAGACTTTTTATTTTCTTCTTCCCGCAGTAATTGCAGCAGTGGATCAAAGTTGCAGTATCACTGGTAAATTGCTTCCTTTTGAAGTCCAGGGAGCTTGCGTGAGGGTGTTATTTTTCTGATAATATGGTAACATGGTTTTGATCAAAATGTATGACCCTTGGGGCAATTAATAGGCTGTTAATCGCTGGAGCCATTTTCATTTGTTGTCTTTAAGGTCGGTGTCTTTGATCTCTGTGCCCCATTAGACACTCCTGTGTTCTCCCCGTGAGCTTCTGCCTCCTCTTTCTGAGCGGACTGCACAACTTTTTCCACTACGCATTCCAAGTGAGCCGGGCAGGAAGGTATTCTGGAGATTTAGGAGAGTCTATGTAAGCATCAATAGTTATTTCAGCTCCAAGGGGAATAGGGTGAATTTGTTGCAGGTCACAAAGTGCTTTTAAATCTTGGGGGGCATAAAATCTAAGTGACCCTAGTAGCAGGGACGCTGACTGACAAGGTACAACTAAACGAGATAAAGCAGAAGATGAGGATGTTGTACCTCATGACATCTTCATAACTCAGTTATTTGTAATTTTGAGGTTGGGTGTCCGTAGTAACACATCTCACCTGCTTTGTTGCAAGGAAATGAATTCCAAACATTAGGACTGTCTCATAAAATAGAGGCCCTTTTAAGTCTAGACAAGAGCCCTTCCTCTTGTTGGTAAAGTAGTAAAAAGTGCCATAAAGTAATTATTTAGAACATCAAGCAACTTGCTGCAAGGTCTGAGCAGTAAACTGGGTGAGGCTGTGTAGGTTTGGATAATTATGATCATCCATCAAGGCTGCATAGTCTTCCTCAGGGCAGTGCTTCAAATTCCTGTGGGATAGTGATGTCTGCCATGTTCTTCCTCAGTGCCATATTCCTGCCCAATTGCTTGAGGAGGGTAGCTACTGTGCATTAAAGTCTGGCAGTACTGTACCTTCACAATCGTCACCATAGTAACCGGGGATGCACGAGCAGTTGTAGTTTCCAGAGCCAATGTACTCGCAGATTTGACGTTTTTCACAACTCTCTCCATCACAGGGAACTGGAAGTGAAATATCACAATGTGTGATGTTTAAAGAAAGAGATTAAAGGCCCATTCACACCAAGAACAGTAAATATAATGACAACTATATTGGCGTCCACACAAATGCACAATATCTTTCTGTTTATTCTAAGCATGCTGCAGTTTTGAGCTCTTTCAATCAGGATGGATTCTGATTGGCTCTCAATGTTTTTATCTTTCGTCAGCTGGAAAAATTTGTTCTGAAAGTAAGTTCCAACAATACCATTTCTTGGGGATGCTAATGTTACAGTTGTGGCGTGTACTCTGCCATTCTTTTATATGTCGATTTTTAGAACAATATCTATAATGTTATGTTTATAGACCATTTCACAAGATGTAAACAACACTGGTCCAGAAGCACTTCCTGTTTCAGTTTTTTTAACACTACATTAAAGCTGGGATAGAATACAACCAACAGAACATTTAAAACTGAATCAAAAAAGTTAAACAAACATCTTTAAGATGTTTTCCTTACATGTGAAATAACGAAAACAGTTACAAACTGAAACAGGAAGTGTTTCTGGACCAGTGTTGTGAAATGGTCTATAGTAGGGCTGGGAATCGAGACATTTTAAAAAAATAATAATAATTAATCGCACAATATTCTGTGATTAATCGCAATTAATCGTATTTTCCCCCAAGCTTGTAATCGTCAATATTTAAACGTAGAATCACCTAATTAAATTAAACAACACAAAAGTATATTTCAAATAATATTTTAATGACATCTTGTGAACTGTAAACAGACTCTCCTCAGAACCAAAGAGTAGTTGTTCCCATCAAATAAGTGGAACTTCGCTTTTAAATGGTATATTAAAGACGAATTGCATCTATGGTGTTTGAATTCAGCTTTGCAAATTGTACAGACCATCTTTGTTTTGTCAAACAAACTTTTTAAATGCAAACATTCCTCCTAAAACTCCATCTTTGACAGGGTGACTTGGTTCGGCACACTCACAATAGCAGCCGCAACAGGAAGTCATTAAAACGAGGTGCTGCGCCAATTGCATTTTTTTTTCATGTGTTAAACATCTCAAATTAATCGCAAAGATTAATATTCATTCCCCCATCCCTTCAAAGTTATCATTTTTGGTGTGAATGGGCCTTAAGAGATTGACCTTAGTGTGACGATCACCAGGTGGAGTGCCCGAGAAAACCACCAGAGGGCACTCCACATCAGAACTGTTCACTTATTTCAAGAACTCCGTTTCCCATCATACACCTCGCTGGACTGATTACGCACACACCTGAACCTCATCGGACTTCCTATATAAACCACACTCTCACATGAACTCATTGCGAAGTATTACATTGCCCCGGCTGTAATTTCTGAGCGTTATTTTCACTGTTCCCGGTTTTCTGGTTTTGTACTTTGGACTGTTTTGGATTCTGTGATCGATCTCTGCCTGGCCTGACCTCGGACTGTTCCTGGACTTTGTTTATTGCTGCCTGCCCCGAACTCTTGCCTGTGACCTGACTACTCTCTGTGCTGATTCTCTGTAAACCCTGTTTTGCTGTTGCCTGACCCGTGCCTGTTTGACGATTCTCAATAAAGCTGCATTTGGATCTAATCTCGTCTACCGTCCCGTAACAGAATACTTCGCCGCTTCAGATCCAGCAGCCGAGAGAGAATCAAGATCCACCATGGACCCACTTATCAGTCTCTTCCGCCTCAGCCAAGGTAATAATTCTATAGAGGAATATGTTGAGGAATTTTGTGAGCTGTGCCACGGGGTAGACTTGGACGATTCAGTCTTAAAGGATGCTTTCCGATATGGACTTAAGGATATGCTAAATTATCTCATGCCTGATAATACCCCTCAATGGACTTTATGTCAGTATATTGAATTCGCCCTGAGGATTAGCGGCTCATCATTTACTGTGGGCTTTGAGGATAAGACCGAGGGGGTGTTGCCAGAGACCGTTCAGCCAGAGACCGTTCAGCCAGAGACCGTTCAGCCAGAGACCGCCAGCCCTGCCGAGCCCGCGCTCACCGTCAGCCCTGCCGAGCCCGCGCTCACCGTCAGCCCTGCCGAGCCCGCGCTCACCGTCAGCCCTGCCGAGCCCGCGCTCCACATGAACTTTAACGAGCCCAAGGTTCACGTCAGTTCAGCCGAGCACACGATCCACGTCAGCCCTGTGAGTGAGTCACTGAGTCCAGTGAGTGAACCATTGCGTCAAGTAAGTGAATCATTGAGTCTGAGTGAACCACTGAGTCCAGTGAATGAACCATTGAATCCTGTGAGTGAATCGTCGAGTCCATTGAGTGAATCATTGAGTCTGAGTGAACCACTGAGTCCAGTGAATGAACCATTGAATCCTGTGAGTGAATCATCAAGTCCAATGAGTGAATCGTCTAGCCCAGTGAGTGTGTCTAACCCTGTGATACGCCGCCGCAGAAGGAGAAGGAGGAATCGTTCGGCTCGCCAGGCTCCGGTGAGCGTACCAGGACTCCTCGCCTTGCCGGCCCCGCCTCTGCGCCTCGCTCTACCGGCCTCGCCTCAGCGCCTCGCTCTGCCAGCCCCGCCTCTGCGCCTCGCTCTGCCGGTCCCGCCTCTGCGCCTCGCTCTGCCGGCCCCGCCTCTGCGCCTCGCTCTGCCGGCCCCGCCTCTGCGCCTCGCCTTACCAGTGCCCTTCAAGCTCTGTTCAAGCTGTGCCCTTCAGATCCCTGGGGATTTTCCCAAGTATTTTTTTGGGGGGGGGCAGTAGGCACTCTGTGAGGGCCATGAAGGCGTTGCAGACATGGCCTTCGGCTCATCCTCCACTGCCGTGGTCTCCTAAAGGGTCTTCACCGCCATGGCCACCCAAGGGGACTTCACCGCCGTGGCCGTCTGAGGGGTCTGCACCGCCGTGGCCAGCTGAGGGGTCGTCACCACTGTGGTCTTCTGAGAAGTCTTCATCACCGTGGTCTCCTGAAAGGTCTTCTGAGAGGTCTTCACTGCCGTGGTCTCCTGAAAGGTCTTCTGAGAGGTCTTCATCACCATGGTCTCCTGAGAGGTCTTCACTGCTGTGGCCATCTGAGAGCTCTTCACCGCCGTGGTCGCCTGAGAGGTCTTCACCGCTGTGGCCATCTGAGAGCTCTTCACCGCCGTGGTCGCCTGAGAGGTCTTTACCGCCGTGGACGCTTGTGGGTTCCACAGCTCTGCCCTGGCCATGCCCACAGTCTGCTCCGCCTTGGACGCCCGAGGGTCCGACAGCTCTGCTTTGGCCAGGCCCACAGTCTGCTCCGCCTTGGACGCCCGAGGGTCCGACAGCTCCGCCCTGGCCTTCACCTCGTCCAGCTCCGCCCTGGCCTTCGCCTGCACAGCCAACTCCGCCCTGGTCGTCTGCACAGCCTGCTCCACCCAGGTCGCCTGCACAGCCTGCTTCGCTCTGGTCACCTACTCCTCTTCTGTTCCGCGGACCTGGCCCTCCATCCCACCCCCAGATCCGCCTCCGCTCCACCGCCCACCTGGACAGTTTTGTCTGTCTGATTTTGAGCGTCTGGAAGCCGCTCTTTGGGGTGGGGCTATGTGACGATCACCAGGTGGAGTGCCCGAGAAAACCACCAGAGGGCACTCCACATCAGAACTGTTCACTTATTTCAAGAACTCCGTTTCCCATCATACACCTCGCTGGACTGATTACGCACACACCTGAACCTCATCGGACTTCCTATATAAACCACACTCTCACATGAACTCATTGCGAAGTATTACATTGCCCCGGCTGTAATTTCTGAGCGTTATTTTCACTGTTCCCGGTTTTCTGGTTTTGTACTTTGGACTGTTTTGGATTCTGTGATCGATCTCTGCCTGGCCTGACCTCGGACTGTTCCTGGACTTTGTTTATTGCTGCCTGCCCCGAACTCTTGCCTGTGACCTGACTACTCTCTGTGCTGATTCTCTGTAAACCCTGTTTTGCTGTTGCCTGACCCGTGCCTGTTTGACGATTCTCAATAAAGCTGCATTTGGATCTAATCTCGTCTACCGTCCCGTAACACTTAGCAGGAACTTGAAGAACATTTACTTACCTGTCTGATTTGCAGCATCGGTCGTAGAGGAATTTTCCATGACAACTAACTCTGTTTTAAGGGAAAATAAATATTCAGCCTGATCTAGTACATGAGCAATAAATCAGAAAAATGTTCAATTAGTCAGACACGTGGTCTGAAGCCATAGTTATTCTAGAGCATTCCCTTTTCTTTATTAATTTCTCTTTTTCAATTTCTTTGTGTCGATTCCAGTTGGAAAATGTTACAGCAGGCCAAATGTAAAGGGGAAAGTAGGTGACTGGCTGTGCAAACATCTTCTATGATTGAACATTTTTCCCATTGCAAAGGGAAACAAAAACAAAGACTGGATATTGTGTTGCGGCTGGCATTTATAAAGTGAGATGGTGGGTTGAACTCAAGAGAGTAAAAGCGCACCTGTCTCACAGTGGCTTCCAGTGAAGTTTGCCGTACAGGTGCAGGTATAGTTATTCAGCAGGTCTTCACAGGTACCTCCATTCAAACATGGCATGGGTGCACATTCATTGATGGCTGGATTCAAAAACACAAGATTCATTTCTCAGTGTAGATACAGATACTGGAACAGCTTGGTTTGGACTGTATCAATATCTTAAGATGTGAGGATGTATAAAAGTTCATGCAGGTATATGGTTTCATTAGCCAGGTGTCTAGCATTAACAATAATCTGATCTCATGTAGAAACAAGGGTTCAAGACATGCGAAGGTCGGTGGTTTAGTTTCCAAAGTACTTCCAAACTGGGCTTGTCATCAATAACCACCATTGTGAGAAGCCCAATTTGTTAAGCAGGGGGAATCATGTCAGTGCTTTTTCCTAAAAAAGTCAGATCGAAGTTTGCTTAGAGATCTTGGTATATTTGGAAAATAAAACCTGACCCAATATGAAAACACAGGAAAAGAAATCAAAGTAACTGATAATATAATTCCATTTACTAGCTCCCCTTAAAAGTCTTGGACTATAGCAGTCTTCATGCAGGCAGATAAAACCATCTGTCAAATGAATAAGTGTGGGCCTAATGCGGAAAAAAGGAAATGTTCCCTGGGGAAAGCTGTGGCCTTTCAGTGACACTCCCAAGATCTGTACTCACCTGACTCACATAGGAACCCAGTATAACCTGCTTGGCATACGCAGGTGAAGTTGCCGACACCATCTATGCACTGTGCTCCATTGAGGCATGGGGTCTCTTGGCACTCATCTATGTCTGCAGGCAATAAACACAGACACACACACACACACTGAATATTTATTCAGCTGATTAATATATCCTCCACACCGTTCCCCTCACTCTGAAACTATGCACTTCTGGCTGTGAAAGGTATTAGAGGTTTGATACATCTCTGCAGGCTGGACTGTGGGAACGGGGAGGAGGTTCAAGCCAGCAGAGTGCTAAGGGAGGAGGGAGGACAAAGTCAGTTAGGAGAGAGGCCACGACACGCAAAGAAGAGCTTACTACGTTCAAAACTCGCATCCTTTTCACTCGCTATTTTAGACCTCATTGGCCAACTGTTTGAGAAGATCCTGCATTGGACATTGGAGAAATGCAAGTTTCTTCTTGATTATAGGAGCAATACCATGAAGTTTTTGTGTGATGAAGGTGATTAGCGTGCAATGCATAATTGAAGAATCAGGTATTTACCTATCTCACATGTTGTCCCTGTGAATCCCAGTGGACACATGCAGATGAAGTGGTTGATTTTGTCCATACATGTGCCTCCATTCTGACAGGGGTATGAGGAGCACTCATCAACCTCTATCAAAACACAGAAAAAGAACGACAAATGTGACATGTGACTTTTATTAGACGTGCACAAAAGAATGAAAACATTAGGGAATCCTAAGTCCAGGGGGTTGAGGAAAGGGTAATGAATTGACCACAGCAAAACGTTGGACTGACTCTACTGTATGCGTATTACATACAGATGTGACCAGGGGAAATTCTCTCCCTCAGGTTGTCCCCCTGGCTTGCAGGGTGGAATTCTGCTTTTACAAGTTGAGTTTCTCTTTCCTGGCAAGAACGAACAAATAGGATGAGTAACGGGTTGTTAGAGATGGAAGGATTTCATCATTCGTTTACCTATCTGGCACGTGCGTCCAGTGAAGCCAGCTAAACACGAGCAAGTGAAGGAGGGATTTCCTGTGACGCAGTCGTCAATGCAACGGCCACCATTTTGACAGGGCCTTAAGTTAGCACAGACCAAAGCTGAGGAGAATAGGAAACAATCTGAGTAGACTTATATCTTCCTGTTTGTCCATAATGTTTTCTAATTTTTCGAAATAATCAGTTGGTGGTGTACCTGAGTCATTGCAACCACCCACTTGCACCTGAGAATCATCAATACGAAAGACCCAACGACCAGGATAGCCCACATTCGTGGTGGTTTCAACTTCAACAATATCATCTGTCCGAGAGCCTGGGATGTTGAAATAGCGCCTCCCATCGCCAGCATTAAAACCTGCCTAGGAAGAGAGTGGAAGAGTGGGAGAGTTCTCTCAGAGTGGATTCTTTCATAATTGAATTTCACTACAGTAACTTCAGTCAAGATTAAAATCCACGATGGAGCTGAAAAGTAAAGGCAATGACCTTACCTGTGCAGCTATGCCCCCCAAGCCTGCTAGGTCACCACCACTAGTAGCATGCATCCCTGTTGTCCAGGTAATATTGTGGTACTGGAAGATGGTGAAGGAGAGCTCACCATCTGTGATAAGAACTACTTGAAATGTATTGACCTTTAGAATAGAGCAGAGGGCAAGTCAGTTGCCACAACCAGTATGTAATTGTTTTTTATTATTATTCTTTTTTTAAATGTTAGCTCAGGGTTTCTTAAAGGAGTTGTTCACTTTTAAAAAAAAAAAATTGCTGATAATTTACCCATCGCCATGTCATCCAAGATGTCCATGTCTTTCTTTTTTCAGTCGATAAGAAATTAAGGTTTTTAATGAAAACATTATACAGGATTGTTCTCCATATAATGGACTTTGGTAATCAAACAGTTCAAGGTCCGAAAGACAGTTTCAGTGCAAACTGTTCAATGGGCTTTAAACGATTCCAGATGATGAATAAGGGTCTGCTCAAGCGAAACGATCGCTCCTTAAAAAACAAAAAACAAAAAACAAAACAAAGTTTAAGTTTTAAGTTCAAAGTTTAAGCTCAAATGGTCGCCTTGCTCTGTTCTGTGATGCACATTCGTGACTCTCCTGTTCGAACACGTTCATCAAAATGAATGAATCTTTTTACGAGTCAATTCGTTCATTTTGTTTGTGGAATGGACCAAATAACACGAAAAAAATGTTCTTTTTGATAAATGAGTTCAAACAGGAGAGTCACGAACGCGAATCACAGAACAGAGCAAGGTGACCATTTGACATTTACATTTACTCATTTAGCTGACGTTTTTATTCAAAGCGACTTACAATTGCTATATATGTCAGAGGTCGCACGCCTCTGGAGCAACTAAGGGTTAAGTGTCTTGCTCAGGGACACATTGGTGTCTCACAGTGGATTCGAACCCATGTTTCTCACACCAAAGGCATGTGTCTTATCCACTGCGCCATCACCACCCCTAGAAGCTTTGAGCTTATAAAACTTAGACTTTGTCATTTTTTTTTTTAAATGAGCGGACATTTTGCTTGATAAGACCCTTATTCCTTGTCTGGAATCGTTTAAAGCCCTTTGAACAGTTTGCAGTTGCACATAAACTGTCTTTTGGACCTTGAACCATTTGGTTACCAGTAAAGTGCATTATATGGAGAAAAATCCTGGAATGTTTTCATCAAAAACCTAATTTCTTTTCGACTGAACAAAGAAAAACATGGACATCTTGGCTGACATGGGGGTGAGTAAATTATCAGCAAAAGTTTTTTTTTAAAAGTGAACTATTCCTTTAACTCTAGCCCATGAGATTCACTGTCCTGAAGAGTTTAATTTTGACCGGGGTTGGAGCTAAATTCTACTGGACAGTGGACCTCGAGGGCCAGAGTTAAGAAACTGTGCTAGATGGTCTTCTAGAGAAAACAAATGCTGCGTTGATATTGTTAGTTTAAAGAACATGAACTTGGTACCGGAGTAATTGAGTTGCCACCAAAAAACGTGACTTGATGCCAGGTAGCAATCAGAACCCATGTGGTGACAAACATAGGGAACTCTGGGAAGTAATAATTAGTGTCTGCAGTGGCTCTTCTCAGGATAGCAGGATCTTTGCTATCTCGATAGAAGACTTTTCCTCCCCTCCGGTTGTCTACATCTGCCCAGAACGGAGCCACCACCCTGCGGTCTCCAGCAATAGGGAATGCCACAGGGGTGAACTGGGAGACCTCCCTCAGGAATGACACCAGGCCATTGTTGTTGACCTAGAAGACACGGGGAAAAAAGAACAAGTGCAAGCTCTGGGTTAACAGAGTCGGCACACAAAGCTTCCTTCAGCTCACCTTCCTGGGACTCATTCCCAGATTCCACTGCTGAAGCTTTACCACACCATGAGCTGCATGTTTGGACATTTACATTCTGAGTTGCACAAATAACATATTTCATCTCAATTAAATTCTTTCCACACTCAAGTATACCTGACGACAGAGGCTGGGTAAGTTCATTCAGGAGTACTGCAGAGTCAAGAAATCATAGACCAACAGAAATCAAATGATTTTACAAGGACTTTTTTCCAAGCCGGAGAACTTCAAACCATCAAAAACTCAATTTCTTGTAGTGACTCTTGGAGTAGATATTGCGAAAGGCCTGGAACAGTCATCTGATGGCTATGATGTATGGAACATGCTGACTGGGGATAAGCGGAGACAAGCTGAGGTGTCCAGCAGTGTGTCGACACTCGAGAGTGAGCAGTAGCATTGCAGGATGAAAGAGTGAGGCAGGCTCCTGTGACAGATGTATCCTTTTCCCATCAGGGAACAGACAGCTGCCTTGTTCCACCAGACATCCACGTCTTGCAGCTGAGAAAACCCAAGTACTGTTCAGACACGTATACACACTCCGACACACCTGCCCTGGCTCAAGTCTACTAGAAGTGGTTTTAGAGGGTGAGGCCCTAATAACTGCCTCAAAAGAAACCACAGAGCCCAACACTTGCTTAGCTGACCACTGGCTTTGCTCTGTTGACTGTGTCTACTCCTGTGATGAATGTCCTGCCAAGAGGACATAGAAGAAACCTTAAAGCATTCACAGGGACACAGTGTTACTAAACTGATATGAATATCAAAGCAAATTCACTAAACAGGCAAATTGGTGTCTGTGAAATTTTGCCAGTGCTCCCTGCTTCACCATTGAAGTTTCCTCCAGTGGAAAGATTGGACATTTGAACTGTGACTCACCTAAACTGTTCTTTGATTTCCATTAGAGAAATACTGCCAGTCACCTCTCTGCGCCATATCATATTATCACAGCACAGAGCTACAATGAGAGTATGTCGAACATATGCTAGTCAGTTTGCACCTGCTTTGACACTCTCCCCTCCAGGTCTTCGCCCTCTAATGCCAACTATCCTGTCCCTTAATTTCCCTCATCTGCACCCAACTCTGGCAGCAGCAACAGCAACAAAGGCAATGTCAGACACATGGCCTTTTTTCTCCCCTCCCCATGCGTATGGAAACCATAATTCTGAGGCCTTTGCTGTAAAAACAGTAGAGGAAGTTTTGTTTGGCCTGACTCGGGTGCTTGGTTAATTGGCCGACCGCAGTCTTCCCCTTTCTGCATCAGCGTGCTGTGGCAAGAGTGTGGTTAACGTGGAGTAGCAGAGTGAAGCCTGTAGGGCCACAACTCTGGGGTCATTGAGAGGAGCCCTGTGAGAGAAGGAGAATGAAAGAAAAGACAAAGAGTGAGATGCGGGAGAGATGGAAAAGATGGAGGAATGGGAAGTGCAGGCACAGTTCACTGACAGATACAAACCCTTGACAGGAACCAAAGTGTGATTTAGTGTAAATGTTTCACAAATGACCAAAACACTTGAGAATGGGCTGCAGCACTAAGCCATTGCATGCTAATGATATAAGCAGCAAACTGGGAAAAGAGAGTTGTAGAGCCAATAGGGACAGCAGTGTTTTGACCGGTGCAGGCATTGGAGAGGTCGCAACAGTGTGTGGAGGTAATGAATGGAAATTGCTTACCTTGCTGCTAAATTAGCTGCGGAAATCTCACTAAGCACTACATTAGCGATTAATCTCTGGTGCTGTAATATGTGCTGGCTTTCGTTCTGATCTTTTTGTAGCATCTGGAAGAGGTTAAATTAGCTGCTTTTCCTCCATGTCCTGGTATCTTATTGAAAGAACTGTAGGATGGAGTAGTTGGATCTAACCCCAGACTAAAGGTGAATAAAGGCAATTATATCTTGTGGGATGTAAAATTAATTTACGTCAAAATAATTTAAAGTAAATAAACTGAATTTGTATTGCTCTTTTTTACATTTATTTTTATGTCTACGTGGTGCAACCTACGCCATCGCACGACCAATTCGTATGAATTTGACGAATGATTAAAAGGTGTCTAATTCGTACGACCTCACTCGTACGAATTTGTACGATTTGGCCAAACCCACATGATGGGTAGGTTTAGGGGCGGGGTAAGAGGTAGGTCATTTGTACGAATTCATACGAATTGGTCAATTCGTAAAATATGTACGATTTAGCAAAATCGTACGAGTGAGGTCGTATGAATTGTTACGAATTAGACACTTTTTAATCATTCGTCGAATTCACACGATTTGGTCGTGAGATCGGGTTGGTGCAACTCCTGCAACCATGTTATTTATTTTTGTTATCCTTCACTGGATATACTGTATCAACGATTTTCATGGGCTGATTTTCATTTTAATGCGAAAATAAACAATCAGCCGGTAAAAAGGATGCTTCATAAAAAAAGTGCCCAGAGATCAGCTTGGAAAAAACATTGAACCTTAACACGCACACTTTTAATAGCATTTCCTAGAAATTTGAGGAAAAAACTTCAAATTATATATATTGGTATTGCCCTTGGCTCCTCTTTCTCCAGGTCCTTGTGTGGCCATCGTGGGTTTCTTTATCATGAGTGTCAGTCCACAGAATGCCAAACCATGACCCTTTGTATGGCACTGCACTCATTCATATCTTAATAATAATAAACAAAGATGTTCACTATTCTTGGGAAAATAACTGAATCTCAATGAAGAAAAAAAAAAAAAATTCAGTGGCTGCCCCAATTGAATTGAGTCCAAATATTAGCTCAAAGCTTATCATAACATATGACTTATCTTGACATAAAGCATTACACACTAAGCTACTCAGAATGACACATATGACCTTGCATAATCACCTATTTGAGCTACTTAAGTGAAAAAGAGGAGGAGCAAAAAGCATAGAGAGAAAAATAGATAAAGAGAAAATCCCTAAAGGTTGAAGATTGCCTCTCTATAGTTGCGCAAACATGAAGTGTTATAGTGCTGAGGATGAGCTTTAGCAGATGTGCTCTCAGTGTGCCGTGAAACCTCAAATCTTTCTGTCCCCATCATTTTCCCTCTTCTGTTTTGACTCAACTGTTGTATGAACAATTCTATGCCTAATCCAATCCATTATAAACATCCATTTTATAGCTTCCCATACAAACAACTTGTTGGGAGGTATCGGTTTCTTAACTTGAGGTCCCCAAAAATCCACCATGGTGTTCTGTTCACCATCAAAACTTACACCAGTTTCATTCACAATCATTTTAAGCTTTCTGTTCTCTACATTTGTTGTGGAAGTCAATATCATGGACTTCCATGTTTCCTCTCTAGCCTTGGATCTCATCCTCTCTGCTCTTCATCCCAGTTGTTCATAAGGTTAGTTAATTGAGAGCCTGCGTTGTTTGGCATCCCTGAGACACTTTACAGATGCATCTGGGTTCTGTTAAAGGGATCTCTCCTTTCTTCACTAGAGCAGCTGGACGGGTCCAGTGGGAAGACCCCTGAACTTGTTATCTGAGGCTGAAGAAGAGTAGGAGTGAGAAGAAGAGTGAGGGTAAATGAGGGGAGAGAGGAGAGGTCACAGCTACATGTGAAATCTCTCAGACCCAAACTAATGAGGAACAAGAAAAAATACATTTTGGTTTTGGACAATTCTCAGTTGATTAAGGATCATGCAGAGAGGGCATAGCGACCACGCACTTGGAGGCACTGGATGGCAAAGAACTTGCTTTTTAATTATCGGCGATGAGGCTTGAATGTAGATGACTGAGTAGTTTATATTTATGTTATGTAATATATAGCAGAACAGCGTACTGTGAAAAAGCTGTCCACTTGTATTGAATTAGTCCAGCAATTTTAATACATTTCCTCGGCACTACAAAAGAGTTAAGAATTAGTTTTGTGAATAAAACTTCTTTTCAAATCCTAGAACAATTTTCATTCATTCATTCATTCATTCATTCATTCATTCATTCATTCATTCATTCATTCATTCATTCATTCATTCATTCGTAACACTTTACAATACAGGTGCACTAATATACATTAATTCATACTTAACTAATGCACAGATAATCAAGAGTTAATACAGTATATAACTCATGAAGAACTAAACCATTAATTAATGATTACTGCATCAACAACTAATAAAGAGTTTATATGATTAATAGATTAAGTAATACATGAATTGCTATTAATTCAATGTGTCATTGTGTATTGTTTCCTTAATGATATATTTTATTAATTAATAGTGTAAATTAATGTGTTAATTACCACAATTAGTCAAAGCTATGCACTTCAATGTCCAGTTGTCTGCTTTAATTAATCGTTAGCTAATGGTTTGCAAAGGTATCATTATGTTATGACTTTACTTGTTGGGGCACATCATTATTAACTACTCATTTAGTAATTGCAGTAATTTGCACATGAATTTGCAGTAACAATGAAGTAATTAATCATGTATTAATGCATATTAATGTACATGTCATATTATCTGGAAGTTGAAATACAAGGCTTAAGCTCATTCTGGTAATTATCATAATTAACACTATTAGTTAAAAAATGAGTTATTATGGAATTAATCCACAATTACATATTTAATTAATAACAATTAATGAATGAACTAATACATTAACCCTACAGGCTCTTAATTAGTTCCAAATGTGGTAATAATTAATGAACAGCTTAAGTAATCATTACTTACACATTAATTCAGTATTATCTGTGCATTAGTTTAGCATAAATTAATGCTTATTAGTGCATCAGTATTGTAAAGTGTTACTCATTCATTCATTCATTCATTCATTCATTTATTGACAGCTCTTCAAACTTCTTGTCATGCCTAATAGAGTTGAATTGGACACAGGAATGTAATTGTTAAGAAATGGACAAAACCCTGTTGTCCCTGTCAGTAGAAAATATACTAAATACACTGCCTTGAAGCTGAGGCAGAGATAAGTATCTTTGAGTCACAGTTATAGGATTATAAATAATATTAAAATTATCGTGAAGGGGGAGTGAATGAGAAAATGTGGGAAAGATGACTGGGGGTGGATAGAGAGAGTAAGTCAGGAGGTGAAACATGCAATAGCAGGCAGTACTGATCCTTCTTTTTGCTTTAGGAAAGCTCCTACAGTAATACCCTGAGACAACTCTCAAGAATCACCTCAAATTGTTTGGTTCAAGAGCTTTCCTTTTTTTCCAAGCCCAGAAGGCTTGGAATGCCCTTCCGGAAGAAATTCTCCATGAGGATCTGCCCTCTGAAATCTCACCTGTTCAAATGCAGCTCTCTTTTGGAAGAGATCAACATGTGGCTATGGCATGCAATAAAGCTGAAGTGTAATTGATTCTGCTCAAGCAGCTCGAGTGCATTACAGAAATCTTGACCGCAATTTTAATGCTGTCGCATGCCTCAATGCACCGGTGACTTGCAAAATCTTTTTCAGATCGACCTGGAGTTACCTCCCAGTTTGTACTCGGTGCACCCTTTCTGTAGTTACCACCCATTACTGTAGCTTCAGTCCTCTTCTGATCAAACTGAACTAATCTAATTTTTGATCTTCACTGCTATCCGCAGCAGGTCTTATCTTGTCTCCAATTCACATTAATATTTACATTGCGCTCTGAGATATGACATACTTCTCAGGGTAGCTATGTAGACAACCCTGCACTATTTCAGCAAGCTGCATTTGCCAGAACACGAATCTAAGTGACTTCACGACTTTAAAATAGGAAACACAATATTACCCTTCAACGTTGTGAGGGCACTTGTTTGAATGACATGTAGTGGCTGGGTGGGAGAACGGTTCTCTGGCATGTCTGCTGTGTCAGTTGTCCGCTGCATTGGGATTGTGATCTCATTCCATGACCAGTCTGGAAACGTAGCCTCTGTTGCTGTGGTACCTCGGCCAGGCTGGGCAGGTTGTTGGAGATGGAAATATGGTAGTAAAGATGGGCGCTCAGGGTGGGGCAACGTATTCTGGGAGGCAGAACGACTGGGATGCTGCATCAAAACAGATGGTATTAATTCACGAGGATGGAGCTTCCCCTGCGGAGGCTGAGAGGCTTACATGACACAGATCAAAACCCATCTCGCTCAACCAAAAGCAGGACGCAACCATGATCAAAGCGCCGAGATCTGTCAGAGCACTCGCCACACTCGTTTTCTCTCTCTGGTCACACTTGGAGTTTCTTCTCTCTCCCTCACTCTCTCAAACCACAGTTTATGCAGATGTGTTGCAGCCGCAATATAGACTGTCATCTTTTCACTAAAAACCATCCAGTAGCTCAGTCACTGTGTAGGACCAAATGTAACGTAAAAACTTCGTGGTCCAAAGGCTCATTATCCAATCTCAGGTTAAAAGACCTGGTTATGTTTCCCCCAAAGATACATACACAAACCAATTAAGCCACTGAATGAAAGACCTAGTTCTCCTGCACAGGACTTAAACACATACAAATAAAATATGTACTCACATAGAGTCCGGTGTGCCGTTCTCCAAAGAAAGGGAAAGCCACGGATATTGCAATCAGTCCTGATCCCCCATCATCTTGCTCGATGGTCTGGGAGTCACCTTCATCCAGCCCAAAAGGGTAAAACTCCTCCAGAGGTACAGCAGCCTCCATGCCATGAAGTAAAATGAGAAGCAAACACATGGAGAGCACTGGTCTCCTCAGCCACCCCATGACCTTGTCTGCGCAGGGATGGAGAGGAGAGGACTTGGATCCTGGACACTCAGAGAGGGCAACTCTAATCACCAGTGCCAATGATACTCTCCTTGTCTTTCTTCTCCCTGTTTCTGTAAACGTTCCTCTTTTTGGTTTCTAATTCCACTCTTTGTTTCCTCTCAGATCTGCTCTGAGCCCTGGTACTTGGACTGTTGGTCTAAGACAAGGGGGTAGATTCCTTGCATTCTGTGTGCTGCTGGGTGCTCAAGAGCTGCCGTGCTCCGTGCCGCTCACTGAAATGAACAGAGTGAGAGAGAGAGAAAGAAGGAGAGGGAGCAGAGTGATTCGGCTCTATTTTTTTTTTTTTTTTTTTTTTTTTTACAATCCAGTGACTTGGTCCCTGATGGTTAGTTTAGAAATATCCTCAATAAAACCTCTATTCTGCCTGCCAAAGGAGTTCTTTCAGACCCAGCCCCACCCCCCCAGGGATTCACTACCTTGCATGATTAAGAACTCTCATCCAATAGCTGAGAAGAGACCGGTAACTGGATAAGCACTGGGTGGAGCTATGGTAATCAAAGGGCTGCTTTAAAGAGACTCTGACAGGGCACTCTCCTCTACTCTTAACCTTTGCTGAAAAATACCCTTACTCACAAGCATGTGTCTTGTGGGGTACAAACTACCACACGGGAGTGTAAGAGTTCCAGAATGGCATGTGATAGGATGCATATATAGTGCATTCCTTGCATAATTGTACTCAAGAAGCCTGTTCAAGAGGAGGAAAATATACAAAAACCCTTTGGTTTGGACTAGAGATGTATTTTAGGCTTGCTTAGTCCCTGAATAGCAATTTTCCTCCAAATTAATAATACAAGACAATAGATTTTAAATATGCCTGAAACAATTCCCCTAAAAATAAGGGGGTCTTTGGTTCCTTTTTACACAGGGGGTCATCAAATCACGGAGCATTTGTGTGTACACATCATATACACAAATTATCCAAAATATGCCCAAACCTACTGACATCAAATTATTCAGATCACAAAAAATCAATCTGGGTATTATTTTTTGTTTGTTTGTATGTTTTATTGACAAAAATTACTTTGATTAAACAAATCAGTTTTTTTAATAAGGAACACTGTATAATTCATGATTAAGAATCGCTAACACCCAATAGAGAAACACCAAAAATTATTATGAAAACAACATTCTACATTTTCTATATATCCTAAATAGAATACTACATTATTAGGTAACTATGTGATTTGTACATGTACATTTCTGAAATACATCATTTGGATGCAGTCACCTTGTAATGTAGACATACATTTTCTGTAAAGCTGCTTTGAAACAATATGTATTGTGAAAAGCGCTATACAAAAAAATGTGAATTGAATTGAAACTGTAGGTAAGATATGATTCGTTCTCTGCCCTGATTCAGCTGTAATTTAGCTAAGACAAGATGATCTTATTCTCTAAATTGTTGTGTAATTAAATAATGATTACTGTAATTATTTAGGTTAGAGTAGCAAGTTATAACGAAAGTAAAGTGAAAAATTATGTGGTTTGATACACAGTTTGGGAACCTAGGGTGTGATGTTTTAGGTAGGTACAGCGGTTTCAAACTGTGTGTGTCCTGGTAGAACCAACATTATGGGGACAAAACGTTCCCACAAAGTTGGCAATATCCGAAATCCTTGTGGGGACATTTTTGGATCCCATGAGGACAACAGCTTATAAACCATACTAAGTGATGTTTCTTGAAAATGTAAAAATGTGTGTGTGTGAGTGTGTGTGTGGTGTTGAATTAAGACTGCTTAACGCTCTAAGATGAACAGGGATAGACTTAGGTAGATTTCGTCTGTTTTTAACAGTTTGCTGAACAAATCCTTAAAACAATTTGGCAATTGAGAAGAATTCAGTGAAACAGTGATCTCTTTGTTTGTTGTTACTGGGTTCTTATGGTGTGGATCAGGATTACTTAAAGTATTTGTGCAAATTAAGTCCAACAATTCTCCCTGAGACCAGTGATTTTGTGTGTTTTTAAAACCTAAGTGTGTGGATCATGCCTGTGTATGCATAAGTCCATCCATGTAAGCACTGGCCTTGTTTCACTGGCCTTTGAGAGCTGTCAGTTGGTCACCGTGGCCTGAATTCCCAAGCCATTTCGCGTTTTGTTAGAGCCCTAATCTATGCATTTGCTTCATATATGCTTGCCTCCTCTTCATCTCCTGCTCCAACTGTTCTTTCAGTGTGCAAACCTGAGAAAAACACAACAGTTATTGAAATCGAATGTGATGTAAATGTACACTCTTATAATGCACGTGGTCACATCTTTATAGCTTTCTCAAACCTGTTCCTCCAAACAGTGGACCCTCTGGCGGTGAGCTTTCTCCCTTGCCTCCAGTGCTCTCTCTACCTGTTGCTGGGAGTTCCTCATCCGCTCTGACTCCAGGTCCAGCTCTTGCCTGAGGTGAGCCGTCACTTCCATGAGCCTCTGGGAGTGAGTCTGCTCCAATATAGAGATCTGGGACTGCAGAGACAACACATTATATCCCGTCACAGGCAAATCCAATACATAAACAAAAAGAGAAAGAGCTGGAAAAAGAAATATGAAACATTTTTGTTTTATTAGCAGTGCTTCGTAAGATACTATAACTATTGCTCACTTGGATAAACCCATAACCATGAGCATTACACTTTTTTTCAAACATTTTTTGGGCTACATGAATGAATAACACCTCAAAGCATGTGGTTTCTTGAGAAGAAATGTACAAGTGCTTTTATTGAAGCAATCAGACGTTTTTTTTTTTTACCAAGTACCAATCAAAAGTTTAGCAGACTAGATTCTGATCCATGCATTAAAAATGTCATAATACTCGTAAATATCTATATCACCTGTAGAGTGTGAATTTCAGCCTGTGTCTCGCTTAACTCTAGCTCTAGATTTTGTATTTTTTGTTCTTGCTGTTCTCTCTCACGCTCAGCATGCAGTACCTCGGCCTCCTTCCTTTGGCGATTCTGTTCCACCTGCACACAACACACGCATACATGCAAACACTAAAAGCATCAAGGATTGAAATCTGGTGTGTGATACAGTACTGTCACATGCTTTACATTCATGTATAGAATTTGCAGCTTAAAAGGATACTCCACTTTTTTGGAAATAGCCTCATTTTATAACTCCCCTAGAGTTAAACAGTTGAGTTTTACCATTTTTGAATCCATTCAGACGATTTTCTGATATTTAGAAGAATATCAGTAACCAGACCGTTTCTGGTCTCATTGACTTCCATAGTATATATTTTTTCCTACTATGGAAGTCAATGAGACCAGAAACTGTCTGGTTACTGATATTCTTCTAAATATCAGAAAATCGTCTGAATGGATTCGAAAATGGTAAAACCCAACTGTTTCACTCTGGGGGAGTTGTAAAATGAGCCGATTTCCAAAAAAAGTGGAGTATCCCTTTAAGCTAAACCCATCAGGATGATTATACGTTTCACTCATACAGACACAAAATCTGCAACCAAGCTCTCATGCAAACTTACCTCAACCAATAATACTTACAGTAGTTTAAGGTACAGACAAGACACTCTGACTGCTTTGTAAGGAGTAAACATCACAGATGACATACACAACAAACTATATTTGAGCCGTTGTGAGTCATAATGTGTTTATAATAGCATGACATGCACCTTCTCCAGGGTCCGTTTTAGAGAGGATCTGTCTTTTCCCAGACGCAGCAGTGTCCTCTCCAGCTCAGCTTTCTCTCCCTGCAGACGATCTGCAGTGGTTTGCAGGATAGCCACCTGCTCTTGAAGCTGTTCCTTTTCTCCCTTCAGGAGTGCACACCTCTCTTGCGCCTCCTGCTCAGCCTGTTGCCTCTGTCTCACAGCCTAGAAAATCAGAAAAGATAGACACCATCTATATGGCTGTCACCAGAACTGGTTGAAGATCAATATAGATTTCTGGGCTAGGAAGTTTCACATACAGGGCAAAAACTCAGTTAACATGGAAGAGATAACAGACACTTGGTGTCTGAGAAAGATAAGAAGTTAACGTTAAACTTTTTTTAATAAAAATCTGTTTGTCAGTATATCACAGCCATTATTTTTGTGTTTTTTACTGAAACAGAGAAAAAATCAAAATAAAAAACACTGCTACCCTATTGTGAAATGGTTGGCTTTTCTAGTATTTGTTTGATAAATGTACCTGCAAGGACCAAATTATGTTAAAGGGATAGTACACCCCAAAATGGAAATTCTATCAATTACTCACCTTCATGTCATTCCAAACCCTGAAGAGATTGATTCATCTTCAAAACACAAATGAAAATATTTCTAATGAAACCTCAAAAATGGTAAGGAAGCTCAATCCATACTGTCTTGATGGTTGATGGTACAAACCTCATTGGTTCTCGCGGATCACGTAAGCACGTCCATTTGGACTTATTTGTTTGCATTGATCAATATTTACGTATGGACAAAAAACTTGGTTTAACCCACTCGATATGGATTTCTTTTACGATTTCTTTATGAAGTTTTTAAAATTTTAAAGTTTTGGTGTAATGGATTATAAATAGAGGAGCAGAAATCTCTCAGGTTTCATTAAAGGGGGGGGGGGTTGATTGCGATTTCATTTTTTTCATTTTAAATAGTGTGTAATGTTGCTGATGGTGCATGAACAGTATCTGCAAAGTTGCAGCGCTGAAAGTTCAATGTAAGCAGAGATATCGTCTTTTAAAAACCAGGAAGTGTAAACGCCTACAAAAACGACTGGATTGGGACTACAACGGGTTATGGTACGTCACTAACCCACACATTTGCATCAACCCTCCCTCCGGAATATGCAGGAAAGGGCATGTGCATATTTCTGCAGCACGTCGAGTGAGTTGTGTTCACGCAGCTGTCAGGTCTTCTGTGTTTCAAGCTTCCCACGGATGCTAAACTTCATCAACAATGGATACAATTTATGTTTGATTATATTCCTGAAAGTGACGATCGTAATCTAGCTCTCTGTGCTGCGCATTTTACGGAAGACAGCTTCTAGAATCTCCACAAGATCAATGCAGCAAGAAACTGTTAATAAACAATGAAGCAGATCCAACTTTAAAACCAGAGGCAGCAGTTGTTGGGCCACAACCTGTAAGTAGGCTAAGACTTAATCGTTTTAAATGTATTTGCATGTATAATTCCAGACGTAACGTTAGCCTGTGTTTTATTTATTTTTTATTTTTTCAAAATGCCAGCGCTGGCTTTATAGCCACTAGGCTACTAGTTATGCTAGTATTTTGTGTCTACGATAAACGTGTACAAACATTATGGACCTGAATTTTGTATAAGTACTAATGTTGTAAATGTATTTTTCATGTATATATGCTTTATGACGTTATTTTCGATTTGATCAAGAACGTAAACTTGCCACCGCTGTTTGTGCTTAACATTAGTAGCCAGTCAGTTGCTATTGTTGCCAGTCAGATGCTATTGTGTAAAACAAACGTGTATATGGTTAAAAAATATGGCAAATTATCATTCAGAAACGTTTAGTAAGAGCCGTGTGTGGTGTGGTTCTGTTTGACTCGCTTCATTGCGGCTTTATCGGTCTGATTCTGCCTCACTGATACTGCAGTTCGACACCATTATTTACATCTGGACCGGAGCTGGCGTTTCCCCGTAAAGGTAATAGGCGTTAACCTTCAGGACAACGTGAGCGACAGTTTAGCCAATCACAACACACCTGCCCAAACTAACCAATCTGAGCCCACGACGTGTTTCTGAGGGAGTGTTTTCATAGAATCAGGAAGTAAACCGCTCGTTCAGGAGACAGAGGAGAGCGCGGCTGACGATAAAGGTGAAGTTTATGAAAAATAAGGCTTTTAAAAAAAGAAAAAACACGAATACATGTTATATTGCACCCCATAAACACAATCATGCAAAGAAAAAAAGCAGTAAACCACCCCTTTAAAAATGACTTAATTTGTGTAGATGAATGAAAGTCTTGGGAAAAAAATAAGGGTGAGTAAATAATCACAGAATTTCCATTGTTGGGTGAACTAACCATTTAGAACAGTGTGTAAACTGTAAGAATGTGTGTATGTGTGTGTGTGTGTGCACAACCTCCTGCAGGCCACGTGTCTGTTTGTCGAGTTCGGAGACCCTGAGCTCAGACTCTTCCTGGCTTCTCTGCAGGCTCTGTAGTCTCTCACTCAAGCCATGATTTTGCTTCCTACCGTTTGTCAGAGCCTCCCGTGTCTTATCCAACCTCTCCTGCACACACATATGCACCCAGACAAGTATGAACGGGCATCAATCCACACACGCATAATCAGACACCCACATACTGTACAGTTTTAATGAGGAAGCTGTACTTTTCCTCACTACTACCAATTGCCTGTCTTTTTATCCTTTCCCCCCACTCTCTCTTCCTCCTCTGGACCTCTTTTTATTGGCAAGAAGTGGCAGGTCTCAAGCAAACTGAAAAAGATTTACACTGAGGGCGCAGTGTTTTTGTTTGTACAGCATCTTTAAAACACAGACTCATACTAAGCCTTAAAAGCTCTCCAGAGGAGCCAGAGAAAATTAATGAGTTCAGTCCAGATTTTTATTGCACCGTCATCCAGCACCTTCAGGGAACAGACGGGAGCAAAGGTAAATACTTAAAAAAAAAAAGTCAAATCTGGAAAACTTATGGAAACCACAGCATAAATCACTACATATTGTGGCTATGGTAGTAAGATGATCTGTGGTGTTTCAATTAAAGCTGTATGTGAAATGGGAGCGGTCCTGATTGTGCATGTGGCTGAACCACAACAAACTTAATAAGGTTGTTTGTGAGTTCATGATGAAGAAAAATGATTGACAGTGTTTTTAATAAAGCCATGATAGAGAATTTGCTTTAACTTGTTTTTATCCAAGTTCCATCAAGTTGAGATGTTTGAGCTTGTCTTCTGTCATGCAGTTGTATGATTTTTGGTGCTAATATATTGCTACTAGTAGGACCAGTTGAATGATTTATTTGTGCATATAATTAATTTTTTAATTTTTGATTCATGTGCCCTTGTAACCTTCAATCTAAGCAACTTTCCCTCCCTCTTGCAATGACATCTCGTCTCTTCTCTGATGATGCGTGTACTGGTGCAAGGGCAGGACAGCCAGTGACTCACATGAAATAGCAGCAATAGCAATGATCCAACTGTCCAATCAATTCCCGATGGACAAAATCAAGTCCCTCCCTAAATTTGTTTTCTTTTTCAATGGGATCTACACAACTGCACAACTGCACTACTTCCTGAACTTCAGCCAGCTCCTTGTTTCCTGTCTGTCATTATTGGACAATTTGATTAATTCAGGTGTGCCTGACCTCAGTAGTCACGGCAACAATAATCAGACACACCTGAATTAATCAATGTGTCCAATAATGCCAGACAGGAAACAAGAAGCTGGCTGAAGTTCAGGAAGTAGTGGAGCTGTGCATAGAGCCCATTAGTCGTCTCACAATAGGTGGTTTGCAGTCACGTGATCGTGTTGACGCGCGTAACGCAGATGGAGGGCAAGGAGTGAAGAGCGCAATGGACGAGATGGAGGAAAATCCGTACTGTACTACTTTAGATGCTATTACAAGAGAAATATATAAACAGAAAATCGAAACATATGTTAGAAGTAATCCTTACGTTATGAAGAGGACCGATTTTCAACTGAATTGAGAGATTTGCCTGCCATTGAGGCTGTAAATATCAACAACTAACTCGTCGTCTTATAGACATACTTTGACTTTACAAAGTTCGGAAACTGGTACGTTACACAAACAGCCACATAAGTGTATTTAAACACCTGAATAATGTAATTATAAGCCACATAAATAATGTATTAACTCACATTTGACGAAGTGATCACTGCACACACACACACACACACACACACACACACACACACACACACACAGGCATTTTCCCATTCGGCTCCTCCCGACCGCAGACGTAGGTTTGCAAGGCATTTTTCCCGGTGTTTTTCTGTCAATTTCTTGTATTTTTCCCCCTTATGAACAACAACTTTTGTCACACGATAAAAACTCCTCGTGGTTTGATCGATTTGAGCAACCGTAAACGACGCAAAACATAGGCATTTTAAGTGTGTTATAGTGCTTCCTAAATATAGAAATCACTTCCTGCCCTCCATCTGCGTTTCGCGCCATGGCAACGCAGTGGCGTGACGTCACGTGAAAACAAGCTATAGAGAAGAAAAGACTGTCACAACTTCCGTTTCATCCCGACTTTAATTTCAGGACTTTAGAAATGGCAGTTATCAAGCTATAAAAGCCACACTGACCTGCAGCATCTTCCGATCATGTTCGCTGGCTGTGAGAGCTCGCTGCAGTTGGGCGGCTTGATCTCGGGCTGATCCTGCAGCAGTGTTGCTGTCGGTCAAGGATGCAGCCATGGCCTGCAGTTGCTCCCTCAACTGGCTCTCCTGAAGTTCTGCATGTGCCAAGGCAGTTGCCAGCCTCTCACCCTCAACCTACATTGGGACAACAGTGCTCTATTATATTGCTCAAACATGAAACGTCCTGTAAACCTACACACACCTTCAGGAGAGCAGCACGCTCTTCGCTGTCTCCCAGCTCCCTGCGGAGGTTGTTGAGGCGTTCCTGCAGTGAGCTGACCTCCGCCTCTGTCTCTGAGGCTCGGAGCTGGGCACGCTGCAGCTCTCCCTCCAACCCCCGTCGCTTGAGCTCCAGCCTGGCAGCTCGTGCTTCCGTGGCTTCACAGATCTGCTTCATACGACGCCGCTCGGCCTCCAGACTTTCCCCAGAGGCCTGGGAGCGCTCCAGCTTCTCCTGAATACAGTGTATTTATACCGATGATATGACTTCCTGAAGAGCACCTCATCAGAGATCTTTATTGTTAAAGGGTTAGTTCACCCAAAAATGAAAATTCTGTCAGTATTTACTCACCCTCATGTTGTTCCAAACCTCTATGTGTTTATTTGCTCTGCCGAACACAAAGGAAGATATTTGGAAGAATGTTTTAATCAAACAGATCTCATTCCCCATTGACTACCATAGTAGGAATGGTAGTCAATCTGTTTGATTAAAACATTCGGTAACACTTTATAATAACTGCACGCTATTAATCATTAGTTAAGCATGAGTAAACAGTTAATTCATCATTTATAAAACATTAATAAACATTAATAAGCAGTTTATAAATACATCTATAAATGGTTTCTTCTTGATTTATACGCATATCTATAATGCGTTTAATAATTGTATTTTCATGCTTTGTTAATGATCAATTAATAATTTCTAATTGAAGTATAGCATTATTTACAAACCAGTTGTTTAAGAGTTGTCAGTCATTCATAAGATCACTTAGAAAGTGTAAGTAAATGTAGTAAATACAGGTAGTTATAAAGCATTTAGTAGTGGTTAGTTAACTATTTTTGTGAGCTAATCTAAAGTGAGGACTATTCATGCTTTGTAAAGCATTTATAAAGGCGATTTAAAGACTCGTAAATCTTCTAAACAGTAAAATGTAACAAACACAACGCAGTGATACAGAACATAGAAATATTTAACAGCCTTTAAAAATGCTTTACAAGGCATGAATAGTCCTCACTTTAGATGAGCTCACGAACATAGTTAACTGACCACTACTAAATGCTTTATAACTACCCAAATTAACCCTGAATTACAGCATTAATACATGTTAATAAAGCATTTATTAACACACTAAGTAACCATCACTATATGTTTGAATGATTAAGCTGGTAACACTTTACAATAAGGTTCATTTATTAAACATTAGTTCATGCATTAACTAACATGAACTAACCATTTGTTACTGTATTTGTTATTCTTTGTTGACATTAGTTAATACAAATCTAGCTGTTCATTGTTTGATCATGTTAGTTCACAGTGCATTAACTAATGTTAACAAGATTTTAATAAAGTATTAGCAAATGTTGAAATTAACATTACCAAAGATTAACAAATGCTGAAGACGTATTGTTCATTCTTTGTTAATGTTAACTAATGTAGTAACTAATGAACCTTATTGTAAAGTGTTACCTTGACAGCTCTCAAATAACATTAATAAAGGATGAAAATACAATTATTTAACAAATTATAGATATGCTTTTAAAATCAAGAAGAAAGCATTTATAGCTGTATTTATAAACTGCTTATTAATGTCTATTAATGCTTTATGAATGATGAATTAATGGTTTACTCATACTTAACTAATTATTATTAGCGTGTAGTTATTATAAAGTGTTACCAAACATTCTTCCAAATATCTTCCTTTGTGTTCAGCAGAACAAATAATCACATGGAGGCTTGGAACAACATGAGGGTGAGTAAATACTGAGAGAATTTTCATTTTTGTGTTAACCTTTTAAAAGATCTTTGATGATAACAAATGCATCTTGCAAAATAGACCTACAGTACAATGATTTTGTTTTATTGTGTTCAATTGAGACCCTCACTTCTGTGAAGCCTTGAGGCTGAAAACCATTTTTAAACCATTTTTGTGTTACTGTAGACTGTTTTAACCTGCAGTGCTTTGGCCTCTGCCTCAGTTATCTGTTGGCTGATGTTCATTTTGTCCAACTCTTCACTCAGCTTCCTATTCTGTATTTCTCCACGCTGAACTGCCTCATCCTGTAAGGCGAGTGATGCTTGCATTCCCTCTAAATGCTTGGCCAGCTCACGCTTTCCTGGCAAACACACACCCACACATACACATCCATGTTAATCAAAAACAGAGTTACAAACTGTTCATCACTGAGCAGTACCCAAGTGTTGGGAAGGGATAGAGTTCCTTCTTACCCTCTTCAAGCTCTCTGATAGATTGTTTCAGCATCTGTATACGTGTGTTGCTTCTCTCCTGACTGGCCTGCAAATTTTCTACCTGCTTGCTGAGACTATGCACCTGTGCCTGGGACTCATCCTGCAATCACACAATCAGGGAGAGAAGGATGTTTTATTCATATGTTATTGTTACATGTTGTATGTTTTGTGATCCTTCATTTGTGTGTGCCTATATGGACTATAGTTTTGTCCATTGAGATAATGGCCATTTTCAAAACCAAAAAAAAAAACGTTTGTATGGTTATATCCTACAAATCTCGGAAGAAAAGGGAAGTGTATACCATAGATCCAAATTGAGCAAAAATGGCAAACAAGCTATGCAAGTTAGTTGATACAGTTCACAGAAACGGAAACTTTTTTTCTCAGTTCTTATTTTATGAATTCAGAAGACTAGCAGAGTTATACTATATAGCATTTATGTTGACTTCTTTTTTATGATGCCTTTGTGGTGATGTAGTGGTGTCAGGTACCCGCTCTCTCTGTGTGTCCCTGAGCTCTTGCTGGAAGCTACGCAGCAACATCTGAAGTGAGTCCAGATCCAACTCTCTGTCCTCTCCGTGGGAGGGGGACAGAGAACACACAGGCGACCCACCCACCCCAGGCTGTTCTGACATGATTTCACCTGAGGGCACATGCACAAATTTTCAATTAAATTCTTTTGACTTGTAATTAAGAACACCAAGTACGTTAGAGCAGACCATTGTTTAAAGAGCCCCTATCATAGCATTTGAAATGTTCCTATTTTTGTTTTGTGAGTTCCCAAAAACAGTTTAACGTGCATGCAAGGATAAAAAAAAACACTTTATTTTTCTTTTATTTTATGCATTCATTTTTAACTGATTTGCTCAACGACTCCCAAATAATTCGTTCGACGATTCATTTTCCCAAACACCTCCTTTGAGTGACGCGAATCTGCGGCGATTGGTCAAATGACCCAGTCCGTTGTTATTGGTAAACCGTAGGCAGAGATTGTCGGCAACGGAACGCCCATAATGAACATTGTATATAGTGTTTGAACAAACGTGTCAGAAAAAGTGTCTCCGTCAAGAGCGAGCTTTCCCTGCGAAACTCACATTGCGGTGGCTAATGACTCGTTTCAAAAACAATTCATTTCATAGACTCGACATCGACTCTCACTTTTGAAAGACAATAACTTTATATACGGTGCACTTTCGGACATAAATCTTTGCAGGATGTTTTCATTCCCTTAGAGCTATATTCCACACTACATGAACAGTCATTTTCAAAAATCCATGATAGGTGATCTTTATTAACCTTCAGCTTTGAAGAACATAATCCTTTGTAATATAACAGTGGTGATCTTCTTGACCCTAAACTAACCGTTGCTAAAATGAAGTCCAGATTTATTATTTAACTGAGAACGTATTACCTTTCACAGGTGAGCGAGTTCTCCATGGTGAGGGGCTCCGTCCACGTTCCCCAGGTGTGGGTGAACGTCTTCCACGCCCACTTCCAAGTGTACGTTTCAGCGCAGAACTGAGAACATTCAACCTGTGCTCGAGATCTCTCCGTATGGCATCATTCTGTCCCAGCTGCTCTTCCAGTTTCTGGGCCCGGGCCTCTGCTAGACTGACCTTCAGGCCAAGTTCTCTGAGCTGGGCCTGGGCTTCCTGCAGTGCTCCCTCCAAGAGAGCAGCCTCCTCACGCTGCTTCAGTTGGATCTCCTGAAGGTTGGAATCCCGTTGTTGTTGCATCTCTCTCTCTTGGCGATGCGCTTCTTCCAGTTCTGCTACATGCCGCTGCAGGCCTGCAGTCTTTTCACACACACAGACCAGTTTACAATTTAAGCATGTTACTGTATTTGTGTGTGGATGCTTTAATTATGCCATTTTGAGTATTGTACCTCCTTCAGGGCTGCCTCTCTGCCAGCGTCACTCTCTAGTACTCTTTGTCTTAGAGTGAAGGTCTCCTTTCTCATTTCCTCCTCTCTCTGCTCATCCTGAGACAGTCTGGACTGCATGTCACTCAACTCTTGCCCTTGTCGAGTGCATTGACCCTCCAATGTCTTCACCTGCTCACACATGCTTTTTTATGTTGTTATTTTACAAAATGGTTGCAGTGTATACAGAACTCAGGAATTTTATATTGAAGACGATTCACTGCAGACCTGTAAAACAACATTTTGCTCCACTGTATATGCGTATATGACTAGACTAACAATAAATGTTGTTTAGATGTGTGTTTAGGATAATGTAAAGGCACAAACTACAAAAGAAAAACGGTAACACTTTACAATACGAGTGCACTAATAAGCATTAATTCATGCTTAACTAATGCACAGATAATACTGAATTAATGTGTAACTTATGATTATCTAAGCTATTCATTAATGATTACCACATTAGGAACTAATTAAGAGTCTATAAGGTTAATGTATTAGTTCATACATGAATTGTTATTAATTAAATATGTAATTGTGGATTAATTCCAGTATAACTCATTTTTCTAACTAATAGTGTTAATTAATATGTTAATTACCAGAATGAGCCAAAGCCTTGTATTTCAACTTCTAGATAATATGACAGGTACACTAATATGCATTAATATATGATTAATTAAGTCAAGTCAAGACAAGTCACATTTATTTATATAGCGCTTTTCACAATACAGATTGTATCAAAGCAGCTTCACAGTGATAACATGAAAGTAGTACAACACAGACCGATAATATTGTTAAATATTAAATAACCCCAACTAAGCAAGCCAAAAGCAAGCCAAAAGCAAGGCGACAGTGGCAAGGAACCAAAACTCCATCAGATTGGATGGAGAAAAAACCTTGGGAGAACCCAGGCTCAGTCGGGGGCCAGTTCTCCTCTGGCTTACATTCATATTGTTTATATATAAATATTAAATATAAATATTGTTTATGTATAAAACGGCGCCATAACATATCGCAGGCACAATTGCAGTACTGCACATATTGCAGTAACAATTACTTCATTGTTAGTGCAAATTCATGTGCAAATTACTACAATTACTAAATGAATAGTTAATAATGATGTGCCCCAACAAGTAAAGTCATAACATAATGATACCTTTGCAAATCATGAGCTAATGATTAATTAAAGCAGACAACTGGAAGTTGAAGAGCATAGCTTTGACTAATTGTGGTAATTAACACATGAATTTACACTATTAGTTAATAAAATATATTATTAAGGAATTGATACACAATGACACATTGAATTAATAGCAATTCATGTATTACTTAATCTATTAATCATATAGACTCTTTATTAGTTGCAGTCTGATGCAGTCATCATTAATTAATGGTTTAGTTCTTCATGAGTTATACATTAACTCATGATTATCAGTGCATTAGTTAAGCATGAATTATTGCATATTAGTGCACCCGTATTGTAAAGTGTTACCAGAAAAACATTTGATTTCTATAGTTCTGACCTGTCTGCGCAGTTCCTGCAGTTCTCTGCGCGCCTGCAAGCGTGACTTCTCAAGCTCACGCAAGTTGGTTCTCAGCTTCAGTGCCTCCTGCTGGAGGGAGGATTTACACTCCTCTAAAACTGTCAGCCTCTGTTCCTTCTCCTCTCCCACTCGTTTCAAACTGATAAAAGAATTAGAGAAAAACAAGGAAGATTAATACATTTGTAATGATGAGAGAAATAAAGAAATTTCCCATTTCATTATTGAACAAACTTAAAGGGATACTCCACTTTTTTTTTTTGGAAATAGGCTCATTTTACCACTCCCCCAGAGTTAAACAGTTGGGTTTTACCATTTTCAAATGTATTCAGCCGATTTTCTGATATTTAGAAGAATATCAGTAACCAGACCATTTCTGGTCTCATTGACTTCCATAGTATATTTTGTTCCTACTATGTAAGTCAATGGGACCAGAAACTGTCTGGTTACTTATATTCTTCTAAATATCAGAAAATCGTCTGAATGGATTCAAAAACAGCAAAACCCAACTGTTTAAATCTGGGGGAGTTGTAAAATAACCCTATTTCCAAAAAAAGTGGAGTATCCCTTTTAGACAAGTCTGCTAAACCTGTTGTTTTCAAACTCGGCTCTCTTCACAGCTGTACGGAGTTCGTGATTGGAAGTCTGGATGGCCTCTTTCTCTCTCACAGCATCCCCTAAAGCTCTCTTCAGGTCCAAGCCCTCACGCCGCTGAGCATCCCTGTCCTGCAAACACTCCCTCAGCTCTCGATGGGCCTCGATCAACTCCTTACGCCCAGAGTCCCTGCTCTCTTCCACCTCCCTCAGTTCCCTCCTCAAACGCTCCACCTGAAAGAGGCCGAGGTTAGACAGACAGATTAAAAGATTCCAAATGATTCTGTAAAGACAAAAAGAGTGGTTGGTCCTGGTTTGAGCATAACGCCGTAACTTTATCAATCTAAAATAAAGACAATTTAAATCACGCAAGTATGCTGAAAGACTTCTAACAGTCATACTCCTTACGTGGCACTGTTTTGCTGAGGACAATTCAACTTCATTTTCCATGAGATGAATGAAATGGAAACACAGCCAATTAGTAAAATTCCACTGCCTTGTTCCATTCAGCTTCTCAAAGCATGTGAGCATCAGGCTCATCCAAAGAGTTCAACCTCCTTTCGACGCCGGATTTCAGGGCACATTCTCATATGCATTTAAAAATGTTTTCTAAGTGCATGCGAAATGGTTTAAATTTTCAAACACTTTCATCAGATATGCTCCGGGTGAAACTCCTCGCCCATGTAAACACACAGGAATATGACCCACATTCTGGTAATTGCTTGGCTACAGCTAATCATTTTACGGTGCATTTTTTTCCCTAAAATGTAGCCAGAATGCAGAGAGAAAGAGGGAGAAGAAAAACAGAGAAAGACAGGACAGGCTCCAAAGACTGCCACACACAGCAGCAATGATGAGAAACATCAGCAGTGTGTACAAGCGTGTGTGTATATGCTGGTGTGCTGAAGAGAAATGTGTGTGTGTTTATGTGTGCATGTAAGTTCACTGGGCCACACAAGATGTTTTCTTCTCATAAATCTTAATGTAAAAGAAATAAGCCTGGGGCAAAACCACATTGGTTTAATTCATTGATAGGGAGTTGGTTTAATAGGACAGTGAAAGACAGTTGGGTTAGCGATGACCCCTGCTGAAGAATTGGGGGCGATGTTTCCATGGAGCATATCATTACAGTACAAGAACAAATAAACTCCTGAACACCTGCTTATTTGTGACTCCAAATTTTCCTTTTCATATCATAGAGAGATTCTTGTGTTTCACTCCCTTGCTAGCTTTTATCGTTCCCTCTCGAGTCGCCACTGATGGTTTGTCATTGTCTGACCAGGGCAGGCTGGAGGAGGATTAGTGAAAATAATCAAACAGGAATGGAGAATCCATCTTGGTGAGTAGAAAGCCTCACCCAGAGACAGCCACTGAGGCACATCTCACATTAGGTGCCTAAATGTGTGGCCTGAGGTTTGTGCAGAAGTCCATTCTCAAGGTTGACCATGAGCCTTAATGTTATACAAGCACAAACATGTGTGCCTACCAACCAAACTGGTGGCACCAGGAACAAGCTCAACACACATTAACTAACGCCAAGTTCAACAAGAGTGTGTGCTAAATGGCTCTCCCCAAGACTGCCACTGGTAGGTACGAGTTGGACTCTGACAGGCCTTATGTTTCCTCACGGCCCAACATAAACTAACTCGCCTCCTGACTCACATGACGTTAGTTATTTGGCACTGGCACAAACAGAATTTTACAGCTCTCCTGGGCTACAGCTTTCTTGTGTTCTAGATGATAAATGTGATTCTGTAACTGAACAACTGGAATGTGAATGTAAAGTCTCGGGTTGTGTGACCTCTTGCTGAGTCTCCTGCCTCTGCATAGACAGCTCTCTGATCTGCTCGTTTAAGCCGCGCTCCGAAACTTCACGGGAACTCAGAGACTCCTCGAAACGAGACCGCAGGTCCTGAAGCTCTGCCTGCAACCCTAAAACTGTGTCCTACAAAGAGAGGAGGAGAGAGAAAAATGAATATATAATGTGATAAATCTAGATTAGGGCTGTCATTGGATCAAAGTAATTACTCTGTGTCATTTTTCAAGGTAACAAGTTAATTCAGTTCTCTGTAAACCCAGAGCCCGTCTAACGGAGAGCCTTGGCACTTCCTATTAGTTCCATTAGAATTCCACTGGAGGTGATCACGGGCTAGTGCAGAGTGAATGGGAGTCTATGGCGCTAAACGGCTAAATGTGTCTCTTTCTCCTGCTTGTCGTTACATTAACATAGATTTTATTGTTGATTCCACAAGTTCAATATAGATTATAGGCCAAAAGTCGAATGAACGAGTACTTATGTCCTTTTGATTTCTTATAGGTTACTTTACGTTCACACCGCCGCCGACTTGAGCTTCCAAAGCGGCCGGAAGTCATTCATTTTCAATGGAAGCTGGCTTCTCTCAGCTGCAAGGAGCGTCAAATTCCTCGGCTTCGCGTTTTGGGCGTTTTGAGCGTCAATCTGAAAGTTGAAAGAAGCTCAACTTTATGGTAATGAGCTATGACGCTGTTCAGCGGCAAGCAGCGGCAAACGCCAGCAACCAATCGGAATAAAGACGTCCTTCACTCTGGCTGATTCCGGAGAAACATACGATGTGAACTTTCGTTCCTACCTAAACATTAGTTCCGAGAAAATGGAGGAGAATCTGAAAATCTCCGAGTCCGACGTCTTCTCCGCAAATACAGTAAAGCGGCACCAAACACAAAAACTTCACGATTTTCCATAATGATCCAGTGATAAACATTTGAGAACGAGCGCAACTTTTATTTGAAATATTTACGAACGCTCGCTAATAATAATAATAGCTAATTATTATTTTTTCCCCGACCAAATGTGACCAAAACGGTTGTAAAAATGCTGTCATTATAAAAGTTTTCTTCAATGTATTGCTTGTTTTCTCGTTTTATTACACTTCATGTTGTGACACTTCTCTTCTCCCTGCAACGTCAGACCGTTCAATTTCCAAAGTTGTCAACGAGCTTTCCCCGTGCTTTTTGACAAGCGTCCTTGACAGAGCGGCCACAGCTTCTTTGACGCTTAAGTCGGCGGCGGTGTGAACGTACAGTTAGGCCGTTGTTGGCCGGAACACGCTAGCATTCTGCTATTGTGTGACGTCATCACATTTTTGAACGGATTTTTAGAACAGATAAGTGAACTTAAAAATGCAATTTTCAGCTGAGTGTATTATCGTAGCCCTCCCTTTTGAATGCAACTTTCAAATTACTTGACAAAAAATTACATCCTGAGAAAAGTGGATTTCTGGGGGTGAAACCCCATTGACTCCCATTCATTCTGCACTCGACCGCGAGCGCCCCCGCATGGACAGAGACGTGTTACTGCAGCCAGTCCAGAACCTGGAAGTAACCAGCCAACGCCAATTCTCTTCAATAGGCTCTATGCACGATCGCTTCCATATTTGTCTCAGCACGCCCACCTACTTCCGGTGCTGCGTCAGTCTATGGTCAGAAGCCGGTTTTGCGTTAGGTGGAGATGGTGTCAAATTACACTTGCTGTTTATAAAAACTTCCTCCGGTTAACGTGAATGATGTTAACAACACTGTGAGGCAGTTAGCTGTCACACAAGAGTAAAAAAAGAGAAGTTATTTAAATTATATATTTCGAGCCAAATCAACAACTTTGAGTGTTAGTATTCTCTCATATCGTACGAAATTCGACTAGCGAATCAGCGTTTCTAAAATCGTTGTCTCCGTTTCTGAGAAAACGGATTTTATTACAGTTTTGCCGCTATACAGTTGGCCTGCAGAACGCGCTTCCGGAAGTAAAAACGCTGACTGAGATTCGTTCGAACACACGTCAGCAGGGTTCGTGCATAGAGGCTATTAGACATTCTCTGGTAAACCTCACTCCCCTGGTCTCAAGAGGTGCACAAGCTTGCTTCTCTTACACCCACCCCCTAAACCTTACTCCTATCCGGGTCATGGTGCATCGGCCTGACCTGCTGCCGTATAGGTACATGTTTCTTTGTAATTAATTGTGAAAATGTTTCTACAATAAAACATTTTTCAGTGTAGTGTGTGAGACACTTCCACTGAGGGTTTTTGGGTTCTACAGCTCCAAACTGATTTATGAATGCAAACAGTTTAATGTCAAACTATGAAAATCTATAAAAAAATAACACTATTAAACAATTAATCTTATTCATTGATGTGTTAACTTTACAGCACTAATCTAATAAGGCCAAAACATGATCCACAGACATATTTGGACTTATTATACCTTGTCCTGCTCCTGTTTGCTCAGGAAGTCTCTACGCATACGATCCTTTTCAAGGGCAGCTGTCTCTATGTCGCGCTCGAGGATGATTATGCGCTCAGTAAGAGTAGCCTTCTCGGCCTCCTTCTCAGACAGAACCTACCAATCAAGCACAGTCAACAAAATTACAGTGATGCCATGTTTTGGCTTTAAGGCTATTTGGGGCTACAGACACGCCTTTTGATCAGATTGAAAGGAAGTTGAGAAAAAAGTTGAGACAGATAGACACACACCTGCTGTTTATGGCTCTCGGCCTGCAGCAGGGACTCTGTACAGTGTTGCTGCAGTTTGGCCAGTTCTTCCTGCAGCTGTTGCAGCACTCCACGACTCTGCATGCGCAGCTCCTCACACTTACGCCGCAGCTGCGACTCTGCCTGCTCCCTCTGTGCGCACAAGTCCGCACGCATGCGCTCCTGAGATACACAAGACAGGTGCATGTGTTATAAGCATCCAAGTACTCTGTTGATCCACAGGAGAATTTTACAGTTTAGGGTTATTGCTTTTCAATCCTTCCTCTTGCCAGAATTACTCTAATTGACCGATACACTTTCTCAGTATTTTTGTAGTGTTTTCCATTACAAATATCTAAACATTCTTAAATCTAGATATATTTACTTGGGATGCAAAATGATTTAAATTTATGAATTAATCAAAATACAGTGAGTTCAGTGTGGTCAGAGAATCTACTTAATTTAAAGGGAAAACTTGTTTTAGGATTGAGACATTTTACTTCTGAAGGAAATGTCGCTTGATTTAAAGGGGTCATGAACTGGCTTTTTAATTTTTTTTAATATTGTTCTCTGAGGTCAACTTATGACGTTCGCTTGGTTTTTGCATTCAAAAACATCAAAATGAATAAGTAATAGCCTACTTTCTACCCTAGTTTTGAGCCTACCTGAAAAACGCTCGGTTTTTATGGGCATCTCGCACTGAAGACTTGGAAGTAAACGCCCACTGCTGTGAGTGGATAACAGTTTTGCATATTATAATGAGTTTCAACTCTCTCGTCAGTGCACATGGGGGTAATTGTTTTGAAAACTTCCAATGGTGTAAAATGGCAACCGGAATGATTCGCTCATACATGTTCGACCCAGAGTCCGTGTGTTGCACCATTCCTGTCAGATCCAATATAGACGGCACAGCACCGTTCTTTAATCTTAATCAGTCTGCAAATCCAGTCTTGACCGGTGTCTTGTTTACAAAACAATCCTCAGTGAAATGAAGTGAGCAAACGGACAAAATGTGTTACCCACATCAGCTGGAACGCCATTAAAAATAAAGGTTAACCATTCCTATTGGAATCCAGAGGAAGCTTATGCAGCGACTGTCTTCTTCCACAACCAGGCACTGCACAATATTTTGTATTGCTCGTAGCTCGATCCTGTTTGTTATCACGCGGTAGGCCTATGTTATTTAGTTATGCGTGTAATCTGTAATGCGCGAATCGGTAGGCGGGGCTAAACCGGCCGTGTTGAAGTAGGTGTTGCTCTTCTCCTGCGGGGGTGGTGTTTTATCCTCTTTGTCGTCATAGTTCCCCACTTTGAAAAACGAGTCGTTTGCTGGGGCTGGTGTCAATAAAAGATTTTATTGGACTAACAAGGACGTTTTTCAGTTCTGAAACTTACAGAATATTCTTATAATATGATGACCTCTTAGATGTCAAAAGCTCAAGGAAAATTTGATTTCTCAGTTCATCACCCCTTTAAGAATTTTTTTTATATTTGTAATGGAAAAAAGACTAAACTAAATCATTTTTGCATCGTCGTCCTGTATACACAGCAGTTGTCACTTTACATGTCTGAAATAAAAACACTATGCATACTGAGGTGTATTGCTTGGGTACAAAAGTTCACTCCATAACCCCGTCCCAAATGCCATCCTAAGCCCTTACGGTCCTAATCTGAGTCCTTAATTTTTTAACATTTGACTTGAATGTGCGAGGCCTCCGGTGGCGGCTGCTTCCAGTTATTTTAGCTTTACAAAAACAGTTTGTTAAGCTGCTTGATGTTACAAACCGCTATTTGTTATCATGGTAAAAACATTCATTAAAGGAGACATATCATGCAAAATCCACTTTTTTAGCCCTTAAATGCATTTTGTTGTATATTTGGAGTGTTTATAAGTAGAGAAAAGATGAAATTATTCTCTTCAGGTGCTTCGTTTATATCTTTATATTCTGTTTTGGTCATATTTTTCAACCTGTTCGGATTTTCCTGTTGTCTATTACGTTTTTTGAACAATTACGTCACAGTATTTGCAGCGGAACTGACAAATAAGGACATTGACTACCGGTCCAACACTTCGAGCAATCCGCCATTATTATTTCTCGCTCCGATTTTGTAGTCCAAGCTCAATGATGCAGAAGTTACGGGAGGGCTAGTCAAAATGTTCGGTTGTTGGATGTAGTGACCTGAAGCACTTCAAGGATCCCCAATCCAACAACCTCCGCCAATATACAGAAGGGTTTGCCGATCGACTTCGTCTGAATGAGGGGTAAATTCCCTCTATCATTAGCTGCTGTGTTTTCTGACGCTTTCTAAACGCAAGTTATCATATTATTATCATACAGATTTTTAGTGGTAAGATCAGACCGCAGTCATTTATCTTGTCAGAGTGCTTGTTTTAAGAAGAGAAATAGTCGACTTTCACTAATAACACAACATAGTTAACTTAACTTTACATACCACTGCATCCATATGAAGACATTGTTCTGCAGGTTTGTCGTCGTCTTTTTCAAATCGCTCGCTCTGGCTCGAATACGTAACGCTTGATGGACAAGTCTTTTGTTGACATTTTGTTAACGTGTGAATAAAAATGTTCTTTGAAACTATAGTAATCGTATATCTCTTATCAAACTACAATAATGGCTGAACGCGGGGAGTTGAACCGACCGTGAACTCAGCGACCTGGAGAGCGGGCGGGGAAAGACGCAACTCCTTTTTATTTAAAGGGGACGCTTCGAAACGGGTTGCTCACAGAAGCACATCAGAAAAGGGGTAGAAAAGGGGCCTGTTGAGCTATAATAATGAGGAATTCAGACCCAAGCATTGCAGTTATGCTTTATATAGACCACAAATGTATGATTTATAAGTAAAAATGAATGATTTAAAAGCATGATATGTACCCTTTAAGGTCCTATTAACATCAGTAAGTGCATTTACTAACACTAACAATGAGCAATATATTTGTTAAAGTATTTTTGAATCTTTGTTAATGTTAGTTCATGGGTCCATTTAATAATGTTAATGTTTTATTTTAATAAAGTATTGGTAGTAGATTCACTGTTAGTTCATATTAATTAATGTAGATCACAAATGACAACAACTGGGAACAAATGTTAACGTTATCATATTATTATTTTATTTTTTTTTATTGTAGACACACTGATTTTAAGCGCAAATTGTTTTACCGTTTACAATACTTTAATATTTGTTTAGGTATTAACATACAGTATAGTGGCTAATGAATTGGAAGTCTCACACATTCACATTCACAATAGCTTACTAATGCATTGAAAAAGTTAATGCCACATAGACTGTTGGACAATATTCCGCTGTTGCATAGATAGTTGTTTTTGTTTTGTTTTTGCTTAATGCATAGAAACTCTAAATTAATATGCATCAATCTACAAATATGACTTTAAAGATGAATCTTTTGTACGAAAAAACTGAACTAAATCAACTCAATTATAAATAGTACTGATATACTGTCAAACCAAAGATTCACATCCCTTACAAATGCACATCAGTTGTGCCAAAAATTTCAGGGATACCTTGCGATTTCGCTCAGCAAGCAGTTGTTCCTGATGGCTTTGCTGTGTTGTTATGAGGGTTTGTTGTGCGTTTCTTTCGGCCAGAGTGAGCTTTAACTCTAAAGCCTGTTTCTCCTGCAAAGCCCGGGACATTTGCTGCTCTAGTTCACCGTGAATACTAGACAGCTCACCTGTGCAAAGAGACGAACAAGTATACTCAGAGGAGAAACATGCCTTGTAATGAAAATATACATTAGGGACACACTGAGTTCACATGCTGGATACATGAAATTATAATGCTCTTTGGAATCATCATCACACAATATATGGTGACAGCACCAACACATAAATAGTACAGTGTGGATGCTATCTGTGAGGGGACTTTGTTAAGCTCTAGAGAGAACCTCGCCTGACCCCTTCAGCTGTTCTCCGGTTCTGGGCTAAATATATAGGCCCCTTGTGGACTATAGCTGGGGCCCAATGGCCAGTAGGCTCAGCCAAGTAAATGAGAGAGGGATAGAGGCTCCTTGGAGAGACACTCACGCGTCAAAGTCTCGTTAGCCTGCTGTAGAGTAGAGTTCTCTTCCTCTAGCCTACTCCGGTCGGCCTCTAGCGATGAGACCAGTTCCTGCCTGTCCAACAGGCCTGACTCTAGAGACTCTCGGTCAACCCTTAGTAATGGAAAAAGCAAAAGAGATGGTGAAAAAAATACAAAATATGAATAATGAGTTGTGTTTATTGTAGTTAATAAACATCTTTAAAGGGATACTCCACTTTTTTTTTTTTGGAAATAGGCTCATTTTACCACTCCCCCAGAGTTAAACAGTTGAGTTTTACCATTTTCGAATCCATTCAGCCGATTTTCTGTTATTTAGAAGAATATAAGTAACTAGACCATTTCTGGTCTCATTGACTTCCATAGTAGGAATAAAATATACTATGGAAGTCAATGAGACCAGAAAGTCTCTGTTTACTGATATTCTTTTAAATATCAGAAAATCGGCTGAATACATCTGAAAATGGTACAACCCAACTGTTAAACTCTGGAGGAGTGGTAAAATGAGCCTATTTCCAAAAAAAAAAAAGTGGAGTATCCCTTTAAAAGGCTGTTTCTTTAGCTAACATCCTTCAGGTCAGATGAGATGTTCTGCAGATGATTTACACAGAAAGACACAAGCTTAATCTCACGGTGATACTCTCACAGAAGAGACTTAGTGAAACTAGGTAGAGCTACATGATTGAAAAGGCCCAATTGATAATTACTCAAAAAAAAAAAGAAAAGAAAAACTAGCTGAAAACACAGGTGTTTTACTTTCCCTTCCAACCTCCAACATAAATACAAACACTTAGCCCATATAAACACATTAATACACCAAAACCTACTTGCACTAAAACACTAACACACATTGACTCACCGCAGAGTGGCCAGTTCTTGGGCCAGGGCCTTGGATTTACGTTGCTCTGAGGTGAGTTGCACTGTGAGATTGCCTTTGTCTCTTGCCAGTTCATCTCTCTCTTTGCAAGTCTTCTGCAGCGAGGCAGCGCTCAGCTCCATTTCTCTACGACATGCACTTAATTGTTCCTGCATGGCTTGCTTCTGCTTACTGACCTACACAAACCACACATGTACATGGAAGCATTAATATGAATGTTCACATATACTTTGTTTGTGACAAGAAAGAACATTTCCATTCAGAAGAAACGGACAGGAAATCCACTGTTGGCTGATAGTAAATCAACGTCATGATTGTGAATCACTCAGACAATAACTAATAATTCGGCGGATTGTCAATCACGTCAGATCCTACATTATGCCAGTAAATGACCACTTAGGAACAGCGTGCTGTCCAAATATTTTCCTGATATGTTAAAACTTTCCCCACTGAGCCTGCACTAAACCGTTTTGCTAGCAAACCTACTGCCAAGCAGGTCAACTGAAAAAGCAGCAAGTTAAACAGGGAAATGTTGCAAATAATGTACTATACTAATAACTTACAATATATCTTCAAGACTATGTAAAAATGGAGATGGCATTAAGATTCAGTGATTTATAACAACTTAAAAACACTACAGTTTTAACATAGTGACACCTCTGTAAAGCATTACTGTAGGTGTAGACAAAAGAGAATTACACACTGTCTGTCGCAAAGCTGCTAGCAGACAGATCAAGCTTATGATTTATGGCCTTTCTCACTTATTCTCTCTCACTGTGATGTTGCCCGTCTGTAATATCTATCTCTCTAGGCTTCCTGTCCTTCATTTGTACTCAAGATCCCCTTCGCCTCCCTCATTCAATTCCTTTGCCACTCATAAAACACACACTTGGGCCGAGATTCATATTTGGAACTCTTAGAGGAAGGTGTTGAGTACCATGGCAGATGGGTCCAATATCTTCCCTTGGCTTTTTAATGTGACAACAAGACCCATCAGAGCACAGCTGAGAGCTGTGAATCATGCTGGGTAATGGGGCACACACCCAATCATTTTGTGAGGATGAGAGCAGCTGACCTGGGCTTGTTGTTCGAGGGCTGAGTTTTTCTCCCTCTGCAGGATGTTGTACTCCGCATCTAGGGTCACTCGGGCCTCTTGGAGGTGAATGTTTGAGGCCTCCAGACCACGCTTCTCTGCTGTCAGGTCTAATAGTTCCTGCTGAAGTCGAGCGAGCTCCTCTCTGACTGCTGCTCGGTCTTGCTCTGCCTCCCGCCTGCGTTCGCCAAGCTCGGACTTTTCGGTCTCGACCTGGAAGCAGAAAGATCAAAAACAATATGATAATATGATGATAAATATGAAAAGATCTGCTGGTCGCCATCATATGTTGTGATGTTGATTCTTTTTGTTATGTTAGTGTCCATACCAGACTCTTCCTTTGTCAACCAGCTTCACAGGAAAAGTTGTTTCAAAATGTACGCCATAAACAGATCTTTCAAAGCTTCAACGTTTCAAAGCTTTCATTCCAATGTAAAATTTAGGGGAGAGCGGGGCACAACCTAACGCTTTTTGACTCTCAGTTTGTGTAAACCTATTTAGGGTTTGGAGTATATATTTTTTTCCCACATTAATTTCCCACATGTCTAGTACAATTATGTGGTTTTGTTTTATTAATATAGTATATACTTTTTTCTTGATTTACCCTAAAAGAATGGAAGTGAAATGTGACAACATGCCCCATTGGTGGGGCACATTGTAACATCACCATGTAACAGCTTAAAATGCTATCTCAACCAATCCAAAAAATATACACGTCAAACCAAAATATTTTCTTAATAAAATACAATTATTAACTTTTTTCATATACAATAATGGTATTTTTTAATAATTAAAAATAAACTCATTTTTGGGTCCCACTTTATATTAAGTGGCTTTAAGTGTATTTTCATTGAAACAAATAATTTGATACAATGGATCTATTGTGTACATACATGTTTTTACATTGTACTTATATTTTTAAAATACCAGCATGTAATTACAGCTGTACACTTTAACCTACCCTTAAACCTACTCATACCTGTCCCTAACCTTAGCCAGATCACACCTCAATAGCAGCAAAAAGTGTTTTACCATACAACATGAGCACAAGTACATTGTACTTATTTTTCAATGTAAGTACATATTACTTAAAGCCACTTAATATAAAGTGGGACCGAATATAATTGCATAGTTCTAACAGGGGCACATTGTAACGGAGTGTTACAACATGCCCCAACTGCACAACTGGGGTTTAAACCCTGCTAGTGTCTTTTGCTACAGTAGTTAGTGAAGCATTAAAGAACTATACCAACTGTTAAACAACCGATAGGAGATTAAAATAATATCAGATTTGTCTAACTTTAAATAAATACCAAAAATAGAGATGAAAAATTAACTCAAGTAAGAAATGTAGTTTTGCAATGTTTAAATAAATGTTCAGTAATATCTTA